>JARJCV010000071.1:0-210830 GCA_029281435.1 Mycena haematopus
CCGAAGATGGCGACGGCGGCGAAGTTGTCGAGAACTGTGATGAGATGGAAACTGGAGATGGCGGCGGCGGCGAAGTTGTCGAAGTTGTCGAAGTGAGACTGTGAGTGAGAGAGAGAGATTGTGAGTTGTTATTCGATTGAATGGGCACAACAGACAATGAGTGAAAAAGAGTTGAAAAAGAGTTGAGTTGGAAGGAGTTGTAGAAACACAACAAGAGTGAGACAACAAGAATGGATGAAATGAATGAAAGATTTGAGTAGTGGAAAGAAAGAGTCAAGTTAGTTGTTGAAGTGAATTGAGTGAAAAAGTGAGTTGAGTGAGTTGTGTGTGGAAGGTGTTTTGAGTAAATGAGGAGTTGAGTAAATGAGTTGAGTGAGTGAGTTGAGTGAGTGAGTTGGTTGGTTGAGTGAACGGGAAACCAAATGAAAGAGTTGGAAATGAAAGAGTTTTCGGAAACAGACCGAGCGAGAGAAACGACGCACGCGACGCGACGCACACGACGCACACCGAGGGCGAAAGGAGGGGACCACCACACACAGGAGCAACACTAGAGGCACCGACCGAGGCAACACTAGAGGCACCGACCAGAGATCGAGAGAGATCGAGATCTGATCGAGCGAGCCGGGAGCGAGCCGTAATCTAAGCGAGCGTGACACACGTGATCACAAAACGTCGCTTTTGGTAGAGAAGTCGAATGAACAATTGTCACAGTTGGCTTTGTACGCGAGGTCCCACAGGAAGTTGCCACATTGTTCTTCAATTGTTCTTGGTCGAGATTTTGGATGGTGATGGTCCTGCTGTCAAAAGTACGTAGGTAGATAGAGTGTGTCTTACGGGAAACCGACATGTACACAAACTGTTTGTACCCCTCACACTTGCCATCATTGGCACCGCGATTTGTGTGAAAAAAACAAATTTGCCTTACGGGAAGTCACCCATACCTTCACAAATCCCGTCACTTACATTTTCAAGTGCATTTGCTAGTGGCAGTTTAGGCTGGGCACATTCGGCTGTCGTCGGCTACCTAAATCCAGTAGTCCTTATCACTTGATCAAAAGTTGAGCAGCGGCAAAAAAAGAGCGACGTGTCTCAAGGTTTTCGGAAACAGCTGTAACCTCTCTTCCTTCGCAGTACTCCGAGGCCTTCGGACGACTCGACGGCTGAGAATGCTGCCTGGCCAGCTCAGCACCCTCCCCATCTCTGACGGCAACAAGCACTTCGCGAACGGCGATCGAGCAGTGCATGTGCCCAAACAACGCCGATTTCTGTTTCAATGTGAGGGCTCCAGGCCTGGTACATCACCCATCAACGAGATGAGGACGAGACGACATTTTACTACTCATCTACCCATCGTATAAGAAAAGTCTTGCCAGTCCACCCCTACTGCCATCCACCATACCATCACCCTCTTAGCTTGTGCAATCAATTTGTCGGGGCCGAAGCGCTGGCGCAGTCTTGAGAAAGATCGCTTTCCCGCTCCACCTCGATAACGGCATTGTTCAGCACATCCTCCGGCAGGAAAAAACCGCCTTTGAATGTGACCATTCGCCGGAAGCCCTTGGGATTTTCTTCAATGTGATAGACATACTGCTTGTCCAAGAGCGGTGTCTCAAAGTTTTCGAAAAGGAGGGCATGGACTTGTCTATCGGCGGGTTGACCCAAACACAGCACAGAGCCTGACATGCCTTGCATGGGATGGCCATCGGGGTCGGTTCTCCAAATCAGAGAGCGCTTTACATGTTCCCCTTCGAAGATATAGTCGGCGCCGCTGATGAGCGCGGCCTTGGAGGACTTGGAAATGCCATGTCCTGTTTTCCGATTTTTGGACCGACATGCATGCTGGAGGATGAAAGCAGGCTTCGGTGTTAGGCCTGCTTCTGGTCGAGCAAACTGTGGGCTAAATGTTGCGTGCCAAGCAGGAACTATCATCATGGGGAGGGGATGGCTCTCTGTCGCCTCCATCAAGGCCAGATCGTGTTGGAACGCCATGGGGGATAGATTGAGGTGAGATGCTGTAGGCTGTTGAGGCAAATGATCATATGCCTTGGTTATCTGACCCAGCTTCACAATGATCAGTCAAGCAGAGTATGATCAATCTCATACATACAGGAATGTCTGAGCCCTCGAGATAAACCGTAACACCGACAGGCGTCAGAATTTTGTTGTCTTGTGTCTCCACTTTGGCGGCACCGTGGCATTGGAGAACTCGCTTCAAGATCAACTTGCTCGCGCGGGAGAAGCGAGACCCTGGCGGCTGGTTTAATGGAGGCCGCCGCCCAAGGATTGACTCGAGCTTTCGTTTCTCCCGACGAAGGGCCTTCTTTTCTGCAGATTTCGCCCCAAGCTTATCCTGTGATACCCAGGCATGGGAGACTGTGGTGAGGTAACGTTGTCCTCCCATGATCACACAAAGGCCAATGCACGACGACGTCCGGAAGTCAGCTTCCGCTCTAGCTGCCACCTGCGTAGATGGTGAGATGGACAATGATGGTGCTTGAGAGAAGGACGATAGTACAGCTGAGGAGACTCGGAAGGGCGACAATACAGCTTGAGAGAAGGACGAGGAGGATGTTGGTTGATGAGAAGTTGGAATATGCTCGGAAACAATACATGCGAAGCCTAGCATTCCAATTCGGTCAGGCATTGGCAGCTTTCGTTGCTGGGTGATATCCTCTGCTGTTTTAAAGAGTACATCGATGAAACCCCAAGAGTGAAGACGGATGCCGTAGGCGTGCGGGAAACGTTTTCGAATACGTTGGAGGTCATCTTCAGTCATAACGAGCTTGGGGTCGATTTCATCGGGAAGAATATCTGTAATCAAACCTGGTTCAATTTGTCCATGGGTAACGTACACTGGCCGCTGGCCAACATAGAGAGGTATCGGCGGTATAGACTCAATGCTTCGTTTTGCGGAATTGAGGGTTATGACCCAAAAATTGGATCCGTGATGATAGTCGACATCCGCAAAGTGTCGGAGGCAGGGGTGGGTACTGCGGACATTCGCGATATCATGTCGGAGAGACTGGGATTGTCCGATATCGGCAAGGTTGTCGTGGTATCGACGGAAAGTGTGTCTGTTGAAAGAATATAGTTTTATTCGTTGCAGAAGGGAAGCTAGAGGGACATGGCTGAAGCCTGTCCAGTCTAACGAGCTATGGGAAGACGAGGCTGTTATTGTCTGCGTACTGGACATGGTTTGGGACAAGGGGTATCCCTCCTGTCTGACCCTAACCTAACCGCAAGAAAGTTGAAGAAACCCTTTCTGGCTGGTAAATTTAGAGCATCATCACAGCGGAACTCCTCCCATAGGTGGCTACAGCCTATATGGTCTTGCTCAGGCTGAACATCAAGACCGTCTCGGGGTATCTCAATTTATTCAAATCATTTTCAACTTCGGCGGCGGCCTTGCGTGGGTTAACTTCGATTCTTTGAATCGCTTTGCCTAGGAAGCCCCAGACGCAGATGGCTGCTAAAGCTAAGTAGTAGTGTATTTTAATGTAATTCCAT
Source organism: Mycena haematopus (assembly GCA_029281435.1). Taxonomy (NCBI): domain Eukaryota; kingdom Fungi; phylum Basidiomycota; class Agaricomycetes; order Agaricales; family Mycenaceae; genus Mycena; species Mycena haematopus. The sequence continues at coordinate 3,508 of JARJCV010000071.1, forward strand.
ACGATGAAAGCGACATGGTGGGTGGATACAGCTGGATATCTGAATATGTATGTAACAATGACTTACATCCCCGCCTGACGATTGAGAATGTAGTGGCTCAAGTCCTGCCATCCCCCGCCTACGCGGCACATAACCTTCTTCGTCACCATGATATCCGCTTTCCCCGGCCGCGTGAGAGTCGTCAGCCGGCAGGTAATAACCTTGCGGCTCAGCGCATTGCTGAACGCATACTGCGCCTTCTGCTCCTCGCCTTCCTTGGGCAGTTTTTTCAGCGGCGGGTCCACGCGTTCCACCAACAAGCCGTGCGCAATCGAGTTCACCACAAACGCAACTTCTGCGTCGAGCGGGTCCTTTGGGTTGCCTGGCACGTACTCGTGCAGCGGCAGGTTGTCCGCTGTCGGCGTGTAGTTGCCTGTCCGCGAGCCCGAGCGCGACTGCGTGCGGCTCACCGACCCGTCGCGGAAGCTCGACGGCGGGAGCGACTTCCCTGTGCTGCCTGGGAGCGGCGGCCGCGCTGCGGGCCGTGACGGCGTGCCAGGGAATACGGGGAGCTGCTGTACCCGCGCGCGCAGCGCAAACTCGGGCGTCTGTGCCCGTGCAGCGGCGTTCTTGAACGTGCCGTGCGGGTCATCGTTATTATTCGACATCGACGACCCGGGCCGAGAGGCCGAGGAGAGATGGAAGGTAGGGATGGGGATCATCGACCGGCTCGGTGGTCGTGGTGGGTGGACGGTCGACCCGCCCGAGGCGGAGAACGCGGGGGAGAACGCGCGCTGCATCATACCCTTCGTCTGCTGCCCTTCGTCGTCCCACCCATCGTCAGACATGGGTGGCGCAATTGAACGCAACTTGTTGGTCGGGGCAGGGATATGACTCGGCGTCTTGGCCCGCGCACGAGGCGTCGTCGGCATGCCGGGCGTATATGCGCCGGTGCGGGATGGGGTTTGAGGTCGAGATGGGGTCTGAGATCGCGAAGGGGTTTGTGCTCGGGATGACGGCTGTGTTCTTGATGGGGGGCGGAAAGTCGGAAGTGGAGGGTGGGATGTTGGTACAGGGGGTCGCGAAGAAGATTGTGTTGTGGATACGGAGGATGTCACTGGGGACCATGGACGCGAAGATGCCATCGAAGTGCGAGAAAAACTTCGTCTGAATACCCCGCTGATGGAGGAGGACAAGTCACCGTATGCGCCAGCTGCAGACGGAGAGCGTTTCGGAGGGGTCCCCTTCACCGTCGATGTTCGATCATCCGAGTCGACTTTCGTGGAACTATTCCAACGTTGTTTCACGGGGGCCGGGGTTGCCGTTTGATTCTTGGAAACGGATACTTTCGTTCCCCGCGGTGAAGAATCGGGGGTGAGGCTCTGACTGTGTTTGTGTGCAGGCCGGTCGGGTGTAGTTGGCGTCGGTGTTGCTCCAGAACGGAACCCTCCGAATATCGATGTTCGATTACGACGGGCGTTATTTTGCGAGGAGCTCAGCGGTGGTTCTGACGAAGGTGTCCGAGAAAGGTTGTTCTTGTTGATCGACAAGGGGGTGACGGTGTTGGTGGTGCCTGTGATCTTTCGTGCAAATTTCCTGAACGGAGAAATCGAGCGTGAAATGGTGTTCGCGGCACTACCTGATTTTCTAGAACCGCTGGGTGGAGTGTTGAGATAACCATTCCGGGTATGAGACGTCGTCCCGGATACGTTCGATCCGTTCTCGCTGGGGGTATCCTCTCCCAAAAGCAATTTGCGTGCAATCTCCATTTCCAAATCAGTTCTTGCGATTCGCTCTTTGAGACTTTTCCACCGCTGCGCAGACTCTGCGTGTCGTCGCAGGGTTTCACCATTCTTGGTGACGCGATCCCGCACGCCCTTGTCGATGATGGATAGAACCTTGGAAGTGGCGGGCATGTAGTGCCTGATCGGTTTCATTAGAAGCAAGTAATAGGCTGCGACAGATAGCCTACTTTTTCTTCGCCTCGAACGATTCGATAAGCGAAGTATACACCTCGAAGGTGGGGGTCTTATCACTCCGTTGAGAAGAGTCAGACGAGGTCGAATGCGATAGAGGGTCTTCAGAACGCCTATGTACCTGCCAAATGAATTCCTGGAACACCGGGATCAGATGATGCTTTTTTTGAGCTAATGAAAGGAAGAAAGCCACGCACCTGGCAGCGATTCACAGCCTTTTCCAGACTCGACATCATGCCATCCGCCTGGTCGGTAACCGTTCGGAACACAGTCAACCACTTATCCTCCTTCAACTCTTCCCTCAGCACGTCGCTCTCGTCCTGGACAGCTTCCCACTCTGCAACCAATGTTGCGTGCTTGCGCAAAATCACCGAATTCTCGCTCGTGTCCGCCCCATGCGAGACGGTTGGTGTGGCAGCGTTTTGCAGCAGAGGTTCTAACGAGTCCCCAATCGACTTCATACCCTTCGATACGGTCTCGATTCGCTCATCCAAACTCATGAGGGATTGGTCAATGATTGCGGTAGTGCCGGCGGTGTCCCCTGAAGCCTGCGACTTGTGCCGAAGCTCTTGAATCTCTAGGTAAATGGCATCTAGTGTGAGAGGGGACTCGAGAATATACGTAGTACCGTACCAAATATACGCGTCTGGATATCTGAAATCGTGTAAGAGAGCTCGGTCATATGTGTAGAGATGGCTAGAAGTCGCAAATCACTAGGGGAGAGTTAGAAAATGTGTCTTCAGCAAGCGACGCGACGCACTCCTCCTGGCTCTTCTGCTTTCCATGCCCATTGGACGGTGGTAGTTTCGCGGTAATGGTAACGTTTTCTGGAGGTGGCTGCATGAGATGATGAATACGCTGTGTGGGTACACTGACCTTCATCCTCCTGATTTAGAGATTTCGATGAGGACGAGGACATAGCTGGAGACGGCGGGGACCTGAGACTGGCCCGCGAGGCCGAGAGAGAAAGGGAGACCATAGTGTGCAGTAAAAGAGAAGAAGGAGTGAGGCGCTACGCAATGTAGCCAAAGCTAGGCTATAGTATAAATGCAATCTGGAAAAAGGTTTTAATACAAGACTTGGAGATATGCGCGTCCCCTGGGCTCCGGTCGTGAAAAGAGGTGTCGTGAGGGTATAAGGGTGTCGAGGTCAGACGCGACGGATCCCTGTCCGCCGTTGTACGAGAATATTGGCGCAGAGTTGGCAGTCAAGAGGAACTGCCACCGTGATTAGGATAGTTGCCTCATGCCCTCACATCGTCACGCTCTCCAAAGTTGGCTTTCTCAGTCACCCTGCTACTTGTGCGGAACTATCATACCCTCAAGAAAACTCGAGCTGAAAAAAACAGAACGCGAAGCACTTGACCCAGAGTCGTTCTCACGGCAGCGTCCTGCTCCATCGCTGTACATGTCTAGTTTCAATCGCACCACTGGAGACACTAATTACTGCAACTCGCGTGCTTTTTTTATTCTTACGCAGGCGAGGAACGGCGTCTTCAATCCAGACAGTATAGCTCGATGGGCCGAGGTGGTCGGATTCTACGGTCCATGAAATTAGAGTTCGCCATGAAAGTCTTGTTTTCGGAGTGTCAGTTCTCGTTTCTGGTTCAAAATTCTCTCTTGCGGCATTGCGACTACGTCTATGAGGTTGTCGAATTTGGTCTGCGCCTGCAAGATTCCGCCAACGAAATGAGTTGCATGACACCTCTTCAAAAACGATTTTCACCGCAAAGCTCTGGACTGTATTGTATTTCACTGGCTTTTGAAATCAGGATGTGCAGTATACAGTATGTGAAGGACGCCCGTGAAGTTCCTGGGATTCCGAGGGATTCCAAGCAACCCTGCCGCCCCGTCAATGCAAAAAAAAATCCAATTATGTAAAAGTTAGTTGTACAACTCGTAAAAATACAGCATTCATCTACGTAGATACAATATCTCGCAAAAGAGAGATCACCAAAACGCGCACCACCCAGAAAAACATTGGCACAAGTTCTCAATCGACATAGCCTGTTGAATCAACTTTTCGACCTGCACAGGAACCGGTAAAGGATCGTTCGGATCGAAATCTTGTCCTAAGGAGGTCTTAGTGGATCCGCGGACAAAATGGAGCGAACAAATCACCGTTCAATTTGTTCTTTACACGATTGTACACGGCTAAAGCCTTGCTGTTGCGGACCTCTTGAGCGACAGGATTCGCCGCTGCTTCTACAGGTATGACCGTGAGCTTTGTTGAGGTATTCGAGGTAAACTATCACCGACCATTGAAGATATGACTTTCGTCCGCCTTCAGCTTACGGGTCGGCGCCTGCGGATGTGCAGCGACTCGAGCAAGGTCCGCAATATGCCTGGGATCAGAATCTACAGAGAGGGAGTTGAGGTCCAAACTTCTCATCCTATGTAGTAACACACCCGTTCGTTGCATGTCAGGACTTCGTTGGGTCAGTCGCCAATTCATCAATGGATCGTAAATGAAAGCTTCCAGCACCGCCATCAAGGATTCCTTGTTGTCGCGCAACACTCCCATGGTGATCTCGCAGGTATTTCTGAAGCTGCCTTCAATCCCACTGACCTAGATAGTAACACATGAGGAACGAGTCTTGGAATAACTTGTCAGTAGTACCTCCATGGCATGCGTGAGCATCCGCGTCAATCGGAATGGTATCTTCTCCGGGAATTTTTCGCGATGCATAGCGATCTCGAAACAATCGCCAAAGTCGATGTGTATGACCTTTCCAGTGCTCCGCTCCAGCAAAAGATTGGACGGATGCCGATCTCCAAGGCCGAGGATGTGTCCCACCATGCTATTCACAGCGAGAGACCGGGTGTAAGTGGCCCGACGCTCCAACCAGTGTTCGGAATTGACACTCTTGAGCCACAGAACACGATAAAGGTCCTGTCCCGTCGTGTTTTCGAGAGCATATTCGAACACCTCGATCTTTTGCAGTAACGTCAGATTCTCGTAATCCGGAGCCATCTGAGCATTGCAGTAAGTCCAGCACTCGCCCTCGAAGAAACGATATGGCATACCTGGATCATCATTCGGTACTCAATATTGAGTACGACCTTCCGAGCCTCGCGGTGGTCGCGAACTAGAACGTGCAAAGTATCGCTGTCTTGCACCCAACCTAAGAGGCCTGCATTTGGTGCTAACGGTATAACCGGATATCTTTGGAGGTGCAACCTTCGCTTGAAGCTAGGCGTATCAACAGACAGAAGAGTGTTGACAAGACTAAACAATTGCATGACGCGCTCGTCCTGGCGGAGATCCTCGTGCCCTACAATGGATGCTGAGTTCGGATGGATCGGGAAGCCAAATGAACGGACCTTTCAGGACATATTGATAATCCCGGCCATCGCTACCGGTCATGCAAAGACGACGCGGACGCTGTTTCGACGCAATGACAGTCAGTTTGGGGCTGAACTTTTCTATTGAAATGATTTCGCGGCCACTACGATATGTTCCTGAAAATAAAGTAAGAGGGCTGCGCACATTGGAGTTACTTAAAAACCTACCAGGGACGGCCAAATCTAGGTCCCTCGCCTTTAATAAGCGCGGTGAAACATATTGTAGATCCAGTGTTGTCAGCTGTGGAAGTTGTTTCTCCACTTTCTTGAAGACCTGAGCCGCATAGAATCAGTACACGACCTTCACACAGAGATGCGACTCAACGGCGTAATAAATATCCCAAGCCTTGTCCAGTTCGCTAGTTTCACCATAAGTGCGGTACCTTCGACAAGCATCACGGGCCTCCCGCAATTCACGCCCGAAGACCTGAGCGAAAGACGTTTCACGAGCTGTTTGAGGTCCCTGATGGCAATCAATATCCCAATTCAGACGTGAGTGCGAGCCGAGCACTCACTTGATCGAGCAAGTCATGCAAAGGTTGTAAAACAGCTATCATGCCGTCTGCATTTTTCTCTGTAAAATATAAGCGCGACGCTTCTTCGAGTCCTTCATGCCAGCGTTCATGCCAAAGAATCGCGACACGGATTAATTCGGTGCTGACAAGTTCGGCCTACAACGGGAATGAGTAAAAATTGGATTACCCCACCCATCGCATACCTGCTCGACGATTTTGCGGCTATGCTCCTTCATCACGCCCATAATTGCATAAGCTGCGGACTGTCTCGTTTTACTCGACGACGCAGAAGCCACAACCAGAGGATATATCAATGCTTGAGGGTGATTCTTTCCGACATCCATCAGTATATTGTTGATATCTCTCCGAATGTTTGCATGGGGTGTTTGAATGCGGGCGATTATCTGATGGATGTTAGAGAACAGCAAGTGAACCCGCACTATAATACCTGGGGGATAACTTCGAGCCACGTATCCACGTCAACGATACGGAATCCTCCATTGATCGCCTGGCTGACATCGTCGTGCGCGCCGTATTCAAACCACAACGTTAATAGTCTCAGAGTGTCTTGCAGCGCCTTTTCGCTACGAAGGGAAATGGACCGGAAAAAACCTGGTATCTGGGTTAAACCAAGTGCCACCGACAAAGACGGTCCAAACCTGTGATAGCCTGAACAGCATGCGCCGCGAGTCGACCTCCAGGAATATCCAACGTTCGATTTTGTGCTCTTAGAACATTGATGACATTGAAATTGGCGAGGGCCCATGTATGCCACGCCTTGTACCATTCGCCATCGTAATGGGTGGCAAGTAGATACGAGTTCAAGATATCAGTGTTGTGTTGATCCTATCCCCATGCATGAGCCGAGAAACCTTTCCAGTGGCATAAAAACTGACCAAGGTCCAATCGGGCCGTAGTTCAGCCTCCCATTCCCCCAATTTGAAATAGCACCGTGCAAGTAACTTAGAGATACGGGCCACCCGTGGATTCGACTCTCGATCAGCTTGCCTGTTGACCTCAGCCTCAAGATCATTGGAGATGGTGTTCGTAAACTGGCGGAGAAACAGTAGACTATCTTGTCGGGCACCACTGGCCCACATAAATTTGAGCTGCGTGTACACGACGTCTTGGGGAGCCTGCACATTTCGGCCATCATGCTTGTGTAAAGATTAGTGAAGATTCCTGCGGAGTCACTTGAGAAAACATGCGCACCGGTGAGAGTAGGGAGTTGATGGTCTTGTCAGCCAATGCCATCCTTTCGGAAGAACGACAAAGATTCGCAAACTTGATCCACATATCTGGATCTGACTGTAGGATGAGGTCAGCGAAAATCGACGAATATACAGAATCGATAGTACCTCTGGGTTGATTACGAGCGTCCGGACCTGCAGTACGCGCTGCCAAACCTCAACATCCGGCTGGCAACCTTCCAAACTACAAACAAAGGAATTAAACGAGGGGGAAAGAGGTCTAGCGAGCGCGCATACCGTTTCATCCATGTTTTACGCATAGTTTTTTGGCGTTCGGGCTGATCTGCGTATTTCTTATATGCAATGATCTCCTCAAGCTCGGAGAGAAGCTGGGATCGAACCATCACACTGCCAAGAGTGGTCAGTAAATACGATAGGTTAGAATGATAGAACATCTTACTTGTACGACCGCCCATACCCATCACCAGTGAAAGAAGTAAGTTCGGGATGCAAAAGATCTCGTGTCTTGGCAATGTGGGAGAGCGCCCTAGGAAAATTGTTTTGGTGCACCGCCATGATGGCCTTGTAGAAATGTCGATCAGGTGAATCTTGTTTCATAGTGCTGATGTAGGCATCCATAGAATCCCAATCCGCAAGTGACCATGCAGCTGCCGCCGCCATCGGAGAAATTTCCACTCGTTCTTCAGCGTTTGCGTCTCCCCAGCACCGCTCCACATGAATCGCTAGTGCATCCCATTCACCAAGAGCATGCAGGCACTTCATTCGGCCGATCTCGGTTTCCATGGACGGCGGGTAATCTCGAGCTTTTTTGTCGTATGCCTGCAAGGCTTCCTGCCATCGTCCTAGCTTCTCGTACCATTCTTCGTGCTCCTGGATGTCGTATTGTTCGCGAGCGGTAACCAGCGTTCCCCAGGCAGCGTCGTGTTGTTGAAGTCGCGTGTTGATAGATATAAGCGCTTCGATAGTGGCAGGAGACGAATCAGCGAAATATTGCAACTCTTTATAATGCAGCGCTTTAGCGTAGGCGCCATGTCTGAGAGCGTGCTCGCCTAGAGTCACGTGCTCGATTGGTAGAGGTTTTTCCTGGTGCTCCATGAACTCGGCCAAATCGAGGATAGAATGAATGATCTCCGTCGAAGCAACGAGGGATTCGAGAGCAGATTCGAGAGCGGCCACCAACTCTTCCTGATTATATTTACGAGACGGCCAGCACAGGCAAAAAATTCGCGTACCTGATACTGATCATAAAGTTCTGTCCAGCAAGAGAGGAATGCCGCGTTGAACAACTCCTTTGCCAGAGGTGGATGGGCATCGACCAGGCTCATACAAGCACGAAGAGCATGAGAAGGTGATTCTTTCATGAACTCAAGGCGCAGTCGTCGCATCCACTCGGTCCAGTCGGCCGACGTAACGACATGAGACACCTCCCATGCTTGCCTGAGGTGCATTTGGTTAACAATCAGCTTTGTTGCCTCAGCTGGAGCTGAAAACTCGGGCATTTTAGAACTTTCATTCAAACTAACGAGGGATTCATTATCGCCAGTAGCATCAGGTCATGCTGCTTACATTGACTCCAGAACATTGTTCTCTTGCGAGAGGCGTTCGCCGTGGAGAAGCTTCGTGATAAGTGACTCATATCTCGGATGAGACATTTTCGTCCGAACAAGACACTATGCAAATGGTCAGTAGCTGCTTGAAATGGCATAACCGTACCTACCTGATTAATCATGGGTACGAAAACTGCGAAATCAGATCCAAGTTGTACAACAAGAGAACACAGTGTATCTAGGACAGCGACCCGAAGCTCGTTGTTGGCCCCATTCAAAACGCGAACCAGAGGATGAATGATGCGGGACGCGTGGTCGGAGAAATTAACATGCTTTGTCAGCACGTCGATTGTTTGTATGGCCCGTTTCCGTAGCATGGTTGTCCCATCGACCCGTTCGTACGTTCTGACGATGACGGGGATGATGAGATAGAGATATTCTTCGAGGATCGAACCGAAGGCTTGGAGAGCATCAAATATCTTCATTTGTGTCTGAGCTCTTCTGGGACTGAAGTCATTCTCGAACGCTCTGAGAATCAGCGGGATAGCGGCTGGCAGAAGGGGTTTAAAATCCGCGGTAAGAGCGTTACCGAGTGCTTCAATGAGAGAAACGAGGGGCAGCTGAAGCGTCGTGTTGTCCCAAAGCTCCTTGACGAGACTGAATACAGACATAGTATAGTTTCGAACATGCTGCTTGATGATGCCAACAAGAATGGCGAGCTGCTGCAGATGAAACTCTTGCAGGCGAGCAGGGGAGGTTCGTGTAACAGCTGCAAATGCGGGGATCACCTGAAGAGGTTGTTAGATGGTAAACATCGGGGTTTCCTCACATACCTGAGGTAAAAAGGCGACACACTTGAGACCCTGAGTCTTGAAAATGGACATAATTGCCTCGATGACGGTGTGGTGGTGGTTATTAAGGGAGGGATCCTTCAAAATTGCCAACAGAGCTGTCATAACTACTGTTTGGAAGTAGTCATCGGAAGCAGTCGTGACGTTCGGTAAATTCTGGGCGACTTGGTTCACCACTGTCATTGCAATTTCACTGGAACCAGATTCATCCGATTTGTTCTGCATGAAATAGTTGAAAACGATCATCGGCGTCCTTTAAGCGGTGGTTTATTTACCTTTCGTCTATACGGATCCAACGCACCGATGATTCCGAAGACTTTCACAACCTCCCTTTGAACGATGGGCGTATTATCGGTCCGTAAAATCCGACCTAGCAGCTGCAGCAACTGAGGATGGTCCACGAAAGGCGCGATGACGTATCCAGTGCTCGAGCACAACTGTCCCAGAGCGTGGAGAGCGGCATCCCTCTTGACGAGAGAAGGGTCAGACAGCTGTGTTATGATCACTTGCATGAGCTGCGGAACGTAAGGCAGCGCATCCTCGCCCGCAACAACGGTCAATTCCCCGAGGCACATGATAATATTGGCTGCAACGGTGGCATTGGTATCATTGGCCTTCAGCATGAGTGCAGCCAATATTGGGAGCGCGTATGGCCTCATGAAGTTCTGTGTAACGTTGACGAGCATGGTCAGCAAAGAGGTGCATTCCTCGCGACTACGCCTAAAGAAGGGTAAGTCACACAAGATGGAGTAGAAATAAGGCATACCCTACTTGATGGTCGAGTATTCGAGCTCGGTCAGTAACTGAATCAATGTTTTACGGAGGGACGGGACTACGTAAGCGGGATTGTGTTTCGACATCCGCTGTTACAAAACACGATTGAGCATTCCAGCAAGTCAGCAATTTGTACGACGTACCCCAATCAGAGCGACGGCCGCGACTCGATTGTCGAACACTTCATCGTTCAAGGCGATAAACAGAGATCGAACATTTTCCGCTTGAGCCTAGAAGACCGTTCAACAAAATATCTTGAAGTTACCGTAGATGAAGAGTACCAAATGTTTGTCGAAACCAGTGTGAAGGTTAGTGAGAACAACTTTTCTGATGGAAGCGTCTTTGAAAGTTTCAGAGACAAATTCTTGACATGGCGATCTAGGAAAGAATACCTGGATCGGCGATGCCTACTGTTAACAGCTTGTTCAAGACGTCGCTGATAACTTGAATCGCGTGGGAGCTCGAAGAGTAGAAAATGGGATCTCGGACAAATAACCGGCAACAGGTGACGGCCGCAGCGCGACGGATTTCAGCGTTGTCTTCCTCAAGATATGGCAGGGCACAGCTGCGAACGAACTCGTTCAAGACATGACCTACAATTTTGCTCGATATGATGCAAATGCAAACTTGTTACAGTTGGGCTTACCACTGAAATCGAAGGATCCCAACGTATTCAGGGCCAATTTCACAAGTTCCGGGTTCTTATCAGTTTGAACTACCTAGATTTATCAGATAATTTTTTTAGAGTTCCGGAAGGATCAGAGACAGATTCATTCACCTCATTCGCAGTCGAGGCTTCGCTCTCGGGTTTACATAAGGGGAGAGGGGCGCCAACTGGATTGTAATGTTTGCCACTCAAAGTAACAGACAAAAGATCCAAAAGCCGCTCTACATGAAAGGTTTAGGAGTCGTGTCTTCTCCTCAAACTGAAAACCAACCTTGAACAGACTTCAAAAAAGGTGGAATATTTGTGGTAATTGCAACAAGCGCGTCTCGTAGAGGCTCGCTTAGCCCACAGTTGAACATCAAGTCCAATACCTCGTGTAGCCATTTGGTCAGCGCGGGACCTACTGCAGCAGCCAGCATAGCGATGCACTGGAATATCGGGCCTTCGGCTTCAACATTTTTCTTCCTATGATATAGCGATGTCAGAGCCAGGGTTGCAGTGGCCATTGCACCTACTTTTGCACCTGAAGGCCCTGTCTAATTGAAAGTCAGCTTCGAGCAAATTGTTATAGGGTCGGCAGGAACACACTTGATATGCTGCATCGTTGAGTCCAAATACGGCTTTATATCGCTCTTCACAAAGGTCGCAGTGCGTCCAATAGCACCGAAAGCTGAGAAAACATTATGGATTGAAATGGGGCAAAACTGGATGCTCACCCATGTGTCGGTCATTTGGTTTTTCCAGTGCGCTTGAAAGGTGCGCCATGGCTTTCTTGAGATAGAGATCGCTAAATGTCTGCGTATCATACGCAGCAAGAGACGGGATAAGCGTCATGACCAGCTTCCGGATGAGGGCGTCTCGATGTGATCTAAATCTCAGGATCTGTTCAGCGGTATGCGAAAAAACATCCCGCATAAACTGAAGAAAAATAAGTAAATAAAAGGATAAATTTGATGACACTTACCATCCCGCCGTGAAGTAAAAGTTCACGGTAGGCGAGCAAAGAGGCGTGGATGACTTCAGGCTGCGCCTGTCGTAAACCCGCCTGTGCGTCACGTAGGACGTTATCCAGGTATGGGCTCTTGTTAGGGACCTCCCGTTGGGCCACGATCTCGAGACACGCCGCAAGAAGCTCCGCTGCCGCCTCCCGAACTATTACACGCTGATCCCTCAAAGGTACCAGTATGTTGTCAAAAACAAGGCCAATATGGGGATAGAAATATGTGGGACTATTTCTCGCAAGCTCCTTTAATATAAGGACGCCAGCGTACCGGTGAGATTCCTGTTTGTCAGGCTGGATTAGATTGATGGCCGCAGGGACCTGGTGGTCCATGAATGACTCGTTGAATGCTCCACCGGCGGACGAGACATGGTTAATGCTCTTGGAAGCGGCAAACACGATCTTTCCTAGAGTTTGAGATGCCAATAGCATAAGGTTGACATCTGGATCCGGAAGCAGGTGTTTGACATAATTGTAGAAGCGAAAGAGATTGCGTTTGGAATCTAGAGTTTCTTCGCCTTCAATTTGGAGAAGAAGATCTGTGAATCAACAAATATTAGAGAAATTAAATAGAACAGGGAAAGAGGGCGCACTCATGGCCAGAATTCCACCGAGCTTCTTCTCGGTGTGTTGGCTGTGCATGAGGTCGAAGATGCCTTGGTTGACATTGTCCCAGACCTTGCCCGCAATATCCGGAGACATTTCGGCCACCGTGGTCGCAACCTGAGAACTGAGGTCGGTATCATATAACACAAGGGTAAAAGCCGGGCGGGCCAACATAATTGCGCAGGTCTATTGCGTGTTTGAGTCTTTCGTCCGGATTTTTGCTTCCGAGGCCGTAGAAAATGGTGTCGAGAGGTTCGTGGTGCTCGGCATGTTCCGACATCCGGAGTGTCGCGTCTTGCTTCAATTTCCGTCAGTTAGGGTCAGCCAGGCTCACGCCGCGCGACGACCACAACAAGCAGGAAGAAGACGGTTTATGTTTATTTAAATCGCAAGGCGTTGCCCTTAGCGGGCCGTCGCTTCAACTAATCGGGACGAGGTCAGAACCAATGTTGCGAACTAGTTCCAAACTCACATCGCAGCTGCTAGCCACAAGATGTGCATGGTTTTCCATTTCCCATAATAGCATTGCTATATTATTGCGAGCGAAGCGAGCAATTCTACCTTAAATGCACGTGAGGAGGTAGAGGGCTAGGATATGCAGCAAACACGAACAAAGAGGTCGCACCAGTGGCTGACAGTCCTTCAGCAAAGAATACCTTCAAAAACATTCAATTCTGGGAATTTCACGATGAAAAGTTGACCAAAAGATGCACCTTCACGGCGTGGTTCCGCTCATACCAATTTGTATCCCATAGAGTGCAAATCGAGTGGGCGGGAGAGAAAGTTACCCAAAAAATAGATAAATGAGTAATCACGATCTGTCATTGATCGCCGCCTTCTTCGCGAGTACCACTCGCTTCGGCGGATCCCTAGTTATATTGCGCCATGGCTGCAGACGATGTGCCGAAAAGCTGTGCATGCGTGAGAATTATTCTTCCAATAGAGGATGGCAGGGTTCGTTTCCAACTTTCCAACCACTTGAGCTCTAACTGCAGTAGCAACCTACCTCGTTTGATAATCTGTGACCCAATCAAGCTCCTTCTGCGCTTGTTATAAACTGTTCAACTTGAACCGAGGATTATTGACCGAGGGGCTGTCAAGACTCAAGTGTCTCACTAGTAGATCGCTATCGAAGGCTTTGAACGGCTCCTTGGATATTAAAGTGACGCGCTATTTATTCGATCAAGTCGCACCCGAGCTGGGCAGAGTTTTAAGATGCCAGAGGACTTGCGAGGTAAGGTTCGAGGTAAGAACTTCGAGCGAGCACAATGCCTTCCTTCCCGTCCACTGGGCTGCAAATCATGAATTGCTTGATCTATTTTTTTGGTACGCGACTCGAGGAAAGCCGTTTTCTTGCCACTCACTCGACCCAGGGATCACCGTTCTAACCCATTTCCTTTCGCGGAGCCTGGCCATAGATAATCTGGGCTCCAGGAACACGCACTCTCGACTTACCTGGCCACGTCTGTGCACACTTACCATATTTCTTGACTCTTGGTTGTTCCTATTTTCAAGTAAGTGGTTGCAGGTCGCCCACAGCGAAACATTTAGCGTCTCCAGGTGGGATCTTAATTTTTGGCGTTGGACTCGAAACGCGCGAATCATGCTCGGCTGGAATATATCTGTGTATTGTGTTCTACTCGTCTTCGAAGTTGTTGATATACGCCTTTCTGAGTACGGTTCTGAATTATCTTCTCTTCGTTGCTGGATCCCTGAGATTTGTTTACAGTCGAAAAGGTGCATGTGGTTTGGGCGGTTGGAGAGAAGCGATTTCGGTCTCCAGTCTACATTATTTGCGCCGTAACCGTCGGCCTTTACGCCGGCGTAATAACTCTTTTGTTCTTTGGTAAGTTGCTGTTTCTTCCTTGTTTCTTTGATTGATTTCTGGTCAGGTCGAATCTCCCAATTCCAGGTCGGCGACAACGTTTGTACGTTGAAAATTTTCAAATGTGGTCTTACTCACTCGAACGATTTCAGGTGTAATTGGTCTCCAAGCCATTGCCTCGATCCCCCTTCTCTCGTACGATCTGTGAGTGCATTCGTTCACCAAAATATTCAGACCACCCGGAATCAACAGCTACGTCAATGTGCTTCTAACCGGGCTTTTTTTGTGGCCGTTAATACGTTCAAATCTCTCCACACCACGACTAAGAAGGGTTGCTATTCGAACGCTGCTGTGAGCCTTGTTCTCTCCCGCTTCGTTCTTTTTTTTCGACCTTCCAGATCATCCGGGGTGGCCCTCACAACGTCCACGGTGAGGAGAAAAATATGTGGGCGACGTATGCTGAATTTGTCGTGCCTAGGTTAATATAGTTGTCTTGACAGTCTTGAGGGGCCACGAGCTCGGCTGGGCCTTTCTCGCCAGCTGTGGAACGGACGTGTGTAAAACAAGTGTCTTTTTTTGAGTAACCTTCAAGTCCTCTCCAGGTTATTCTCAACGCGTTCGCTCTATTTTTGGTGACGGGTGCCTCGCGTCAGGGAACTACCACACTTAGTTCCTGCATCGAGTGCGATCGGCGCATAACCGAACACACTTCGGACGGCGGCGTCATTCTCAATATCTCTGCCAAAAACAGTTCAGTCAAGCATTTGTCGAAAGGGCCAGAGTCCGTCAGGTCTTGGGAAAATGTCAACAGCAACCGCAACACCAATGTCGACCCAGAGCTGGCTGGCCGCAGGCATTCCTTATTGAGATCCATGAATGTTTTCCGTATGGGTGCTGCTCCACGTGAAGCACAAGAGTTCCAGGTGCGTCGTCTTTTGTTTAGCAAAGTTCCTCGCATCAATTCTCAGTCAGATTCATGTGACCACCGAGTTCAATAGCAGCACTAGCCCACCGGTCACTGATCGTGGTGAAGTGGCAGTTAAACCAGACCCCGACTTCGCCCCAGCCCTCGCTGCGGACTCCACTTGAATTGGATCCTTTTTGAAGAAACCCGGGGGCCGGAACCCTTCCGTTCATTTCCTTTTTCAACTGAGTTTTTTCTCGGTAGAGCGTATATCGATGAACCCTCGCGAGCTGCAAATATCTATCCATCACTACAAGGGTCACACTTTGAATACGAGTTCATTGAAAAATACGACACTATACAAAGCAGGATAAAGTACTCGGGTGCAAACGACAAGACACAAGACCAGGGTGCGCGAGTTAACGACAGCCCTATTATCCAGATCCACATTAAGTAAAGGGTAGTCACTTCGTTGAAAGCTCCGGATCGAATGCTATGCGCGCGGACCCCGACAAGTTGGCTGAGATGGGAACAAGCATTCGGGCGGACTATCGGGGTGCTTGGGTGCTATGCCTTGAGTACTATGCAGACTAGGTTCCTCGCGTCCGCGGATGCAATCTGAACATATTCTCCGATATAGAATCCACGGTCAAACATCCTCGTCCATCTCCATCTCAGACCGCCTCTCTCTGAGATGTTCTTGGAGAGCCGCCATGGCATCTCTGTTGGCATCCGCCATCATTTTCTCCCTGTTGCCCTTGTAAACCGTTGGATCCACAGCATTCTTGTATCCGCCGAACAATCCTTCGAGGGCCCAGAGGTGTGCAGCGGTCAGCATCGTCGTGGGATCCAAGGGGATGACGTCGTTGAGGATTGGTCTTAGCAATGGGTGTTGCAGGATGCGAGGATAATATCGACCGCTAATGAGGCTGAGACACAAGACAACTTCGTGTCCGGGAGCAAGAATGGGGCGGAATTTGAAGCCAACGGGCGCAGAAGGTAGTGCCAAGAAGTCCCCCGACGATCCGGGGTTCGGTAGCTTGGGGGACTGTCCGGCGGCAGGTGCACCGTTAGATATCGGGTCGACGGTTCGTGGCAGATTTGGATCCTCCCAGTCTAAATCGGCCAGCTCGTAAAGCATACCCGTGACCCGGCATTCGCGTTTCCCTGACCCGTCCACAATGAAGATGGTATCTATCTTCATGAAGACGCCTCGCGAGGAAGCGCCATATGCCGTAGAATCACCTCCTCGAGACTCAGCTAATAACCTTGATTTATTACCTGGCCCAGACGGAGCGAAGATATGCTGGGCACCCATGGGGGCCAAACAGTTTCGAGGAACTTTGAGCCGGACCAAATCGTCAGCCCAGATGCGTTCACCGCCCCACCAAAGGCCCTGGAACCTCGTCTGGTGTACTACCCGAGAAGGTGGCGGAAGGCCTTGCCCACGGGGGCCGCTAGAAATCGAACCCATGTTTGCATTGTTGGCACCAGCAAATTCTATAGCATATTGGAGCGACGAGGGAGGTGGGGGAGGCCGCACAACGGGAGGTAATGTCAATTTGGCGTCCCATTCGTCCGTGAGACACCAAAACCCAGAAAGTGTGGACGCTATTTGAAGCGCCAGTGCGAGCGGGGTCAAAGTGTCGGTAAAGGTGGGCAGTGGAACAGCCTGAGGAGGGCAGGGATCGAAAGTGGTCAACTGATCTGGACTGAGGTCCCAATCATCTATAGGACGTGCCACCATTTCTTGTAAAATGCTAGGAGGGATGATGTATGTTTGATAGGGAATTATCATGGTGTCGGGAAGAAGGTAGGATCGCTGAATGGCCAAGAATTGGACCTTGTACGTTGTAGATTGCTGAGTAACCCATGGCGTAGAGACAGTGTCAGCAGGAACACTGCCAGGTGGGATCTGTCTCGGAGTGACACGCAAGTGCATTTCGTCGATAATGGCGGGCCAAAATTGTATGCAGTCGCCCTCGTCCGGCCGCATGATGGGTTTGTCGAGAGCACACCAGACCAACTCGCCCTCTCTGAACCACCGAGGTAAACTTCCCTCTGAAGCAGGTCTGCACGCCTCTCGAAGATTGTTGTTTCGCTCCACCAACATTACGTCCTTCGTCTGAATATGAGGCGACGTCTTCGGCAAATTGACGGATTTTTGTACGGCCGCATAGGTTTTGGTATTCTGTAAACGATCAGCCAAACGAGGCTGCTTGGACAAGATATTCTTCTTTTCGGGCTTTTCGGTTTTTGGTCGCGCAGGGCGGGTAGGAGACGGCGTTGAAGAATTGCGGAGAAGGTTCCCCATAGACGACGTTATCTCGCGCTGGGGCTTTTTTGAGCAGTATTTACACTTGCAAGCATCGCTTCCGTCCCCCATGAGCCAAACAGCATGGGGGATGAACTCCGGAACAGAGCGAAAACGAGCACGGCTGTCCGAGCCTTCAACATTATCAGACTCAGTCGCAGACGGCGTACTTGAACGCACCAAACAAATATACATCGTGTCTCGGAGCGTCCGCTTTGCCTTTGTGGTGGTCAAACATGCGGTAGTTGGTCGGAAAGTCCCTCAAGACATAATTCGCATCTGAAGTAACCTCAGGATGTTAATTTGTCGGTCGAGACATGACTTACTCGGAAGCTGCAGGGCGACTGATATCGCATCCCCTACACCAACACGCCATTTGACGGAAAGAGGCTCATCCAAGCCCACTGGCTGCATGAAGTTCACGCATCCCTCATCGTCGACGATTCTTGTGGTGTTTGTGGGAAACAGAGTAGAATCGCCGTCCGACCGGGGAAAATCAATGAAAGTAGGATTGTCGGGAAGTGTGTGCTTGGTCGAGTGCGATCTGTGGGACATGGGCTCAGTCGATAAGAGGTTATGTCTCCGTCTTGAAAGTCGCTATAAGTACGGGACGCGCTCCAGAACACGCTATAGAGCAGCAAGTACAAACAAAGATTTTTCTCCTCCAGTCTCTTCCAGTGCCACAACATCCATCCTTTGTACCTTCGTTGCCCATTGTGCTCGATTAGAATTCTACTCCTCGACGGATTCCACTACTCGATGAGTTTCTTCATTCATTGATTTCGTCGGCTCTGGTTTGTCTACGCCTAATGCCTTGTTCATCTACATCTCTGCATATTGCTCATTGCAGGGATGTTAAACGACTTGGCAAGATCGAAGTCTTTGCTCCTGCAGATTGTCTACCTTCGACCTCCAGGAATGACGATTTGATGGTCCACGACATTTCACTTTTTATTACATACACGAATGCAAGAAACACCATAATACATCTCAAAGGAAAAAGCATCGTTCCTTGAGTCCACGTATTCCGAGTACATCCTGATAACAATGAATATGTATCGAGTGTTTAGGCCTAGAAAAAAACGTACCCAATCTGACGCTGTCACCCACAACTCCGAAACTCCGTCCATCTTCCCTAGGACTGCTGCGCCTTTCCAAGCCAGTACAGTGGGCTCAACCTCTTTCGGAGGTGGTATGATCTGGACTTTCTCCATATCCGCCACCAGCGGTGTAGCTATGGCCTGCAGCCTTCGCACAAAATGTCAGCAACGCCTCGAACTCGAATCAAATGCTAAATGACCTGCTCTCGAGCCCGTGTGCCATCCCAGGAATATTGGCGCTACCGCCGATGACCAGAACAGCCTGCAAGTATTTGCGTATCTTCTCGTCTCCACCCGCAGCGCGGGCGCTGTTGAATATCGCAACATCCAGTGGCAGTTTGCTCGCCTCGAAGCAAACATCGATACCAAATCCACCGGCGTGTCTCGGGACGGCGGGAGTCTTCACACCCTTGCCCTCTTCATCTACTTGTACTATTTCAAGGGGTGCCGAACTTTCTCCATCTATTTTGAAACCGTCAGTTTGCTCAAATGCGCGGACCTGAATATTTGACCTTTTTGAGCAGTTGGTGGCTTGATCATGGGAATTGCTGGCATAAGATGCTGGGTCGAAATTATCATAGCGGAAGTCTGAATCAGGTGTCTCATTACTAAAAAACCGAGTATATGGAAAAGAGGTTACTATTTGATCACCGTGGTGTTCGAGGATCTCATCAGAGATGTCAGGATGCGATATAGGGTGCAAGTTTTCTTGCTTTTGCTTGAAATTGACCATTCGAGGTTCAAACAGGACCTACACCAGATTGCTTCAACGTCGAGTTACGCCGGGATCAATAAACCTACCATTGGTGCCAGTATGATCTCGTCGTATGCCCGAAGACCATATTTTTCAGCGGGCCTAAACGGTCGTCGGACCACAAAGTCGTACAAGTTCAAGGCAACATCGCCCTGACGAACGGATTAATATCGACAAGACGAAGGGACGGCCGAAGTACCTCCGCAAGAGTACAAAGCCTCGCCTTCAAGTCTTCCATGACGTTCCAGTCATAGGACCGTGCTAGGTTGATGTCTCGGTACGGAAAATGTATGCGTTCAAGTAGGACGTAGAGGAATTCCGTGATATCGTCACCTCCCATGCTGAGATTTAATCTGTGACTTTTCGTGAGCGGAAACGAGCAGATTCTGAAAACTGAAACTATACCGTGTGTCTGGAATGATCAAGCCCTCATCTACGCACGCTACACTTGTTTTAACAGCACCGATATCGACGACACAGGCGTTGGATAACCCAGCACCATAGGTAGCAGCAAGAGATTCCTTGATCAATGTCATTAGAATGAGAGGGTTTAACCCTACTGAGCACTTTCATACCTGCTGTGCACACAGCTGTTTGAAGCCCATTGTTACAAGGAGTAAATTCACAAACTCGCGGACATAAGATCGCTCATACAGGTCTGGGACAACCAGAACGACCGAGTAATCCTGACTGGTCCGTCAGCGAAAACAAGTGGAAAGAGACTCGGAACTGACTTGGTAGTCGCGGGGTTGCACACCTAGTTTTTGCTGTAGCGTATGCCGGATAACCGTCTCGACATCTCCGAGGATGGATTGTACCGAAGGGCCATAGTCGCGAGTATTAAAATTGGAACCCCGGATGGGCCACCGAACTGCGTAGCCAGACTCTTGAGGGTTGGCTAGGCGGAGCGCCTAGGGCGCTGAATGAACGAAATTATTGTAAGAGGTAATAAACTGTACCTTCTCGCCCACAAGAACATCTGCACCATCTTTGATCCATTCTAGCTGGTAAGGATCATTATGTTCTGCAATGATTTCAGGCTGAAATTGCTCATTAAACGTCGAGGCAACGTTGGCAGCGTTTGGCGTAACACGCAGTTTGTAGAAGCGCATTCGATCTCGGAGGGAGATGGTCACTTCAGCTATTTTCTCATCGAACTAAAATACGAGACTAAATATCACATTTTTACTTGGAAGAAATTTGAGTTACCGGATCGTCTGAAGTTATTTTGACCGCGTACTCGTCCTGAGGAGTCGAGGAATCCTCTTGTTGCGGCACTGCGCCTCCCCGTGGTCGATATATACCTTGGACAAAGGTACGCGCTGGTGCCTCCGAGGCGGGATTTATTTTGCGTGCCACGACATTGGGCACAGTAATAGGAAAGACATCGGAGGCTTTGCCAATGCGGAGAAAGCGCGAACCTGGGTGAATCACAATGATGTGTGACCCTCGTCTGGGGCTTCTTCAACATTGGCCGAGCGTCGTGGATATGCAACACACCTAGCGTCCTGTGGGGGTACGTCCTGACGAGCCTTTGACTTTTTCTGCACATTTCTGGCCCAAATGGACTGCGACTCAGCCTTGAGGTAATTGGAGAGCATATGTTTCGGGTTTGGCGCCAATGGCACATTGAAAGTGGTATACCGAAGGCCATCTTCGTCGCGTCGAGCGTTGGGAATTCCTCGAGGCATCAAGTTGGGGAGAGACGTCAACGTTGAGTGGCGGTGTGAATCTATTCAGCCGAGTAATAACTTGAGCGGATCATGGACTCCGATCATTTATTTCTTGTGTCCCGCAGCAAATCCTTGCTCAATACCCTTTTATTACCGTTAGACTGGGATGTGGTTCTCTTTTATTGACATAACGCTACTCGACTGTACAAGCGCCTTACTTGGATGTTCTTGGTCTTGGAAGCATCCCGCGGCGCCATAAAATTAGTTTGATACAAAAACACGATTTATTTGACTTGAATTTATGTATAGTTCAACTTCTTTCCAGGAAACCAGAGCATCTACGTCTGTACGCCAAAGGGAATAAGAAAAAAGGAGCGACGGGGAAGCCAGGGAGAATGAGGGTGGAGGGGAAACGACAGATCGACTGCGAGCCAGGGAGGGTTTGCGAAACAAATGCAATGCAACGAGGACAATGCAAGAGCATGAACGCACGAGGTGTGGAGGGTGTGAGTATGGAATGCGGAGGAGGTGGAGGTAGAGAGAAGAGGGAGAACGCGGGGGATCGGTAGGTATGAAATGAAGGGGAATTAGCCTGGTACCAATATTTTACTTAAATAGGACACATGCGAAGAATGTAGGTGTAGGATGGAGAGCAAGTGCGAGTGCAGTGCGTGTCCGTTTCTGGGTGCGTGCGTGAATGCATGAGGGTCATACTCCTGGGGTGACAAGTCTACCCGGCCGGAAAAGCCGGAGTCGCGTGAGTGATCAGATCGTGCTGGTGTGCAAAAATGTCGATGAGATGAGAAATGGCAGCGGCTGGCGGCGATAGTTAACAACGGTCGCATTATTAGGCGGCGCTATACAAAAACAGATTGTTGGTAGCGGCAATCTGATGCGAATCAGGACGCCGGTACAATAAGGCTAGAAAAAGCTGAAACTCACGGCAATTGTGTTTTCCTTCGGGTGCCAGCTGGCGTGTAGAATCTTCTTGTTAAAGTCCAGCGTCTCGAGCTGCATGGCATCCCTCAGTCCATTCTGCTTTATGCCGTTCTTCGCACCCGCCTTGCCCGGCAGTGGTCCGCCAATCTTTTTGGCTCTAAAGGCGGATTTGTCGGCCTGCAGCACAACGTCGTTGAGGGTGTCTGTGTCGTATATCCGGAAGTAATTGTGGTAGGAACCCGTTAACACATGTCTGAAAAGAGAAGATCAGCCTCGAAGATCGACAAGATCGGAGCAATAGGTCACACGCACTTGTCGTCACCTCCCCAAACGCACTCGTACTTGTCGAAGATGCAGTCGTTTTCGTACAAGTCACAGAGTTTCCCGCGGAGATGGTCATGGATCGGGATGGTCTTTACCGGCCGCGACTCCATGTTGACGTCCCAAATCTTGAGGGACAGATAATCCCGCGAAAGGATGTATCGCCCATCATGGCTGAACTTGACGTCAGAGATGGATGAGATGATCTCTGAGAAAAATGAGCGTGTCGTAGGGTCCTCCTCCTCCTCAAAACCTGGTCTTTGGTGTTAGTCGATCAATTTCGGGGACTGAGGGGCAAAACTGTACATTTCGCGTGTCGGTCACAAAGTGCCGAGTCGCGCATGTCAGCAAGCTTGATGTTGCTTTTTGAGCTCGAGTACATGAAAAGATTGCAATGGGACGGGTGAAATTCAGCGGCCGTAATGACCTCTGTCAGCTCCTCCATGTTGACAGGTTTGATGTCCACGATGTCTGTGCGGGGCATCGAATTGAAGGGAAGAAGTGCCAGCAAGAAAAAGACTGACTGAAACTCTGGTCGCTGATATTCAGGTTCCACAGGTTCACGCGCAGGTCGTCTGCAGAGATATATGTCTCCTGGTCAGAGTTGACGGATATGGAGTGTATGTGGTAAGCGTGTGCGTTAGAGTAGACTTTGCGTGGCACGGCGGCGATGATATTGTCCGTTTGTGTCATGCGGGGAAGCCTGAGGTGGTTGGATGCTGTCGGTGGTGGCAGAGGGCGTTGTCCATCGTGATGGTTTGATTCCGAGACGACGCGTAGAGACTTTTCGAAGACCTTCCACAGCTTAATGGTCTTGTCTACGCGGGGATGAGGAAAAGACGGAAAAGCAGTTGGATTGCTCACCGTTTGTGGATAACAGAAAGTGTGCAGAGTTCTGTCGTCTGCACCACTTGATCTTGTTGATCTTCTCCTCGATTTCGAGAGACTTTAGATAGTCGAATTCCGGCTCGTGTGATTGAAACTCTGTGTAAAACTTGTACTCGCAACCCTTTTTCTGAAACGAGACGGTCGGTCAGCGGGATCCGCAGCGCACGAGGGCAGGAACGCACGGATTCGTTTCGCTCAAAGAGCACGACGCGGCCGCCCTTGTCTCCCGTGGCGAGATAGTTTCCCGTTGAGTCAAATTCGACGGTGGAGATGATATCGGCTGGAGAAGTGAGCAAGCGAGGGACCCCACATGGTGTTTCGTACCTTCTGTTATATCTTCGACCTCGCCCTTGTCGCCGAAACACTGAGCAAATCGCCACTCTGGCTCGTCCATTATAAGAAGTCAGGGCCGAGAGGATTTGTATGAGGATAGGGTATCGCCTTGTGAAATGAATGAGGAAAGCGATACGATGTAAGCACGATGTCACTGTTTATCTGTATTTACTGCTGCCTTTACACAACCACCATGGCTATCGCACCCATCACTGGAATGCTCAGAAAGAGGTTCTGGCTTGACATTACCACTGGCCTGGGACTAGGTTTATCTGCAGGGGCAGCTTTCTGGTCAGTCAAAGCCACTCGTTTACGACCCATTCAACTCACAACCCACAGGTACGGCTACGAATTGCCCCATAGTAAGCTCGCGTCAGTCTATGGACATTCCCTGACCCATCTCGCACAGGGGCGCAGCAAGAAAGTTTCTACTTGAAACTGGAGAAGGCAAAATTGGAGGCAGCGCAGCAGTAGAATCGAAGCCCGTTAGCAGAGCATTAAAGCGTTCTATCGTCGACCAATACATCCGACAAAAGTCAATAACTTAATCCGCCTGTGGCTATCGTAGCAGTCCCAGACGTTTCAGCTCCTCGCAACTGGGCACCACTTCTTTCTCAATCCGCTCCACTTTCTTCCAGTCTGTCCCGATCCCAAACAACCCAACCTCGTTGTCCTTCTCCCGCGTCTTTCGGTCGTGCCCCGCCTGGCATTCCGTAAACAGTTTCTGTGTATAAGTCTTGTCGACCGTGCTCTCGAACTTGGCTAGTGCTGGTCCAGCCTTGATCGGCTTGTTGTCAGCGCTGTCCTTGACAGCAGTAAGTTTTCTCCAGTCGATATTCTCTCGTGCCAGTTCCGCCCCGATAACCGGATGTCGCATCACTTCGTTGGCGTCGACGTGGTATTTCACACCCAGCCCACCCGTTTGTCGTTCGGTGGCATAATGCGGCGTCCTCGACCATGAAAATCTTGGATCGGGTACTGGTGGCGTTGTGAGCAGACTTGGGAGAGCCGATAGTAAGGAAAATCCGAAAAGAATGATCAGCGGAAGCAGCTGCACCAGCGACGAGCGCTGCTCTGCGTTGCCGCCCTGTTGTTGTTGCTGTCGGGGACCGCCGCCGCCCATCCGCGTCGTTCGGAAACCACCGGGGCCAAAATTCATAGAGAAGACTGCCCGAGCATTACCATTGATGTTCTGCATTCAGACTCTGAAACGCACCTGGACCGCCGCCGAACCCGCCGCCGAAACCATTGTTCCCAAACCCGCCTCCAGCTCCTCCGAAGAACATGTTGAACAAATCTTCGGGACTGAGCTCGCCTTCAAACCCGCCCCCACCTCCGCCGTTAAACGACTGGAATCCAGAGGGCCGCATACCGCCAGAACGGTCCTCTGGATCCGACCCACTCCGGTCAAAGCTGGCGCGTTTTTGTGGATCTGTGTATCATGCATGCATAAGGGAGGCCGAATCTGCCCACATTACAGGGAGCACCAACCTGATAATACTTGGAACGCTTTTGATACCACTTAATGTTTTGTGTCGCTCAGTTGCAAAAAATTGAAAGCAGGTCGGGGCACCCACATTTAAACGCTTCGTCTGCGCCTGGAGCCCCATTCTTGTCTGGGTGGAGTGCCAGCGCCAGCTTCAAAACTCGATGAACAAATAAATCGAACAATAAAAATACCACGACGCACTTTGCGATAAGCCTTCTTGATTTCTGTCTCCTCGCAATCCCGCTTCACCGAGAGTATCTCGTAGTATTCGGTGACCTTGCACGCCCTTACGCGCCGCACCACCGCTCCCTGCTCAGCTGTATACTCCCGTTTCTCACCCCCAATCCCCCCGGCCGTGCCGTTCCCTGACCCAGCCGCCCCATTCCCATTCCTCTGCTTCGTCCCGGACGCAGACGGGTGCGCCTGCGTCGAGCTCGAAGCCGAGCCCGCCCCATTCCCATTCCCATTCGCAGCAGAGGACGTGGATTCTGCGGCCGCCGCCGTATTAATCGACGCCAAGAGCCGCACCGCCTCCGGTGTCTCGAACAATGATATCGACTTTTGCGCAAACTTGCGGGCGCTGGGGTAATTGGCCGCAGAAAAGTGCTTCTGTGCTATGGCGAGACACCTGGTTGCTTCTTCGCGATTGCTTTCCATTATCGTCGTTTACCTGATACAAGACGAGACGAGATTGCCAACGCTGACCAGGGGTGGGTAAGATTTGGTTCTCCCTGCGCAAGGAGTGGTTCCAGAGAAACCTCGGCGAAAAGTTGGAGCTTGAAGCGGACGTGGAACCCTCTGCGTTGGGTGTGTTTACCTAAGCTACTTACCAAATCCAGTAATTACCACTTGGACTCAACTTGGACTCGCGTTGCTACTGTAAAGACAAGAATGGACGGAACACGATGAATCCAAGCATCCATGCTCTATCTCGCTGCTTTGGAAGGTCACAACTGCCCAAGGCTAGGGGTTCCAAGAGCAGTGTTGGCTACATCAATATTGAGGCCATGGCGGGTTCGTACGAGTCTTGCGACGGCAGCCGGCTCCGATATATATTCTGCGTGTCCACCGGGTATGTCCTGACTGAACAGGAACGAAGACTTTCCCTTTAAGGCTCAAATTGCACTACCCTATGTTCTTGAGCGTCATCCTTGAAAGTTTGCTTTGCGGCGACATCTGAGGACCTGGTCCGTGTTCGCTTCCCTAGTGATTCCAATGGGGGAACCAGGACTTCGTTAACCCTCCCCACGACACAGTATTAGGCATAAATGCCGCCCGTGTCCTCTCGTGGACTTGAGACAGATCGCCCTTGATTCTTACCCATTCATTCGCCCTTTGACCATATTGGTACGTTCAGATATCTCAGAACCTAGAGACTCCAAGGTGGTATGTCGAAGTTTCCCTCGTGCGAACCAAGGACTGGCTGCCAATTGTCCCAATCATAACCTCTAGCGGATGCTAAGACAGCTTGTCATTCTTCGCGTTTGGGACAAGACGAGATTTGGGGTCGGATTTATGCCCATGACTGAGTATGTGCGAGTACATCTAGTAGATCCCAGGGATAAATTTAGACGGGACAACCTGGCAATACCGTTCCCAATCTTTTCCATACTTGATCGAGCATCTACAGGACGGGTGTCAGGAATAATAATAGACACCGTGCGCTCCTCAGCATACCTCTCAAAGTCGCGCCCAACGCGGTGCACGAGAACGGTGATGAAGAACACGGAGTAGAAGTATGGTATAGGTGTCGCCGTGCCGATTATGGCACCCCAGCAGAAGCTCATGACCCAATCGGCGACGTAGTTCTGGACAAAAACATGGGAATATGGGTACACGAGTGTAGCAAGATACGCACCGGCTTCCGCGAATACGCCCACCAGCCGCTTGTAAGGAGGCGATTGCTGGAAAACATAAGTTTTGGAAAACAGACAATTCGGGGAAACGTACCCGTGAGCGGTTTGGATGTAGGTGGGGTTTTTGATAATGGACCAAGGAAGTTGAGGGAATGTGTTACGGAAAGTCGTGATTCCTTGCGTCTGCATTTTGAAGCGACTTTTCTGCGACATCGAAGTATCCCAGCTGGAAAAGGCTAGGATCATCAATGCAGACAAGTCTCAAAGACGACTGACATGAAGTACGCTGTGAGAAGGGTGGCAAACAAGAAAACGTAGGTCGGCGTCGAGAACCTATATTTGAAGGGTCTTGCCTGGCCATGTAGACGATAGAATAGATATACGACTTGGCACGAGAAATCAGCCCAACGACTTTGAGTGGGCAAAGGACGCACAAAGGGCACTCCCGCAAAGTTCCAAAATATGACCATGAAGCCCCACCTTAAAATAGACATGGTGAGTACGCAAGACACATTGGAGATTGACCAACTTTTCATGATACATATCCCAGGTTTGGGGAATACACTCCTCTCCTTTAGCACTATACTCGAGAATGAACAAACGGTTTCGAAGGGTAAAAAATGCGAACCAAGCATTCAGGTACAGCCAAGTTGCCAAAATCATGAAAGCCATATTCTTGCAGATCACAAAGTCAGACAGAATCGAAGGTGAAGAGGCGATACCCACAGGAGTGATGTACCCAAGCGTCTCGTACTGTTTGCAGCCACCCGATACGGAAAAGAAAAACACAATGACCCAAGGAATCCGGACTTCAGCCCACATCTTCAAGTCGATGGGCCCAACGCGTGGGTTCAAGATGGCCCCCATGAAAACATCGTATATGAAGCTTCCGGACATGCGAATCTGGCTACCTGTGGCAACCGCCCAAAAGTAGACACCGAACGATGTCGCAAAGCCGCAAATCATGGCGACAGACATGAGGTGCCCAAAGTTGTCCAGTATTTCAGTGAGGCGGAAAATGCTGGTGTAGTGTAGAACGGCGGCGGTGGCCATGGTCGCATACAACGAATAAAGAGCGTTGCAGTTGTAAACCAGGGTCTTGTAGTTTAATGACGGGACAGGGAGACCTTCCTGTTGGTATCCTGGCATAACCCACGCGAGAAAGAGCTGGAATATGATATTCCCCCCATAAACCTGCCACGCATACAAGGAAGGATAGGCGTCCTGAATCATGATTAGGTCGCGGCAAAGTTTTTATTCCATGACCCCGCACCTCGCATATATGGGCCCACATTCTGGCGAGGAATGGGTTGACATCATCCTGAGACTTGGGATAGACCAATTGCCCATCGTAGAACCAGAGGCAAATCCAGAGGTAGTACATGAGCACCGGGAATCCGAGCATGATACAAGTCACGCCAAAGGGGCCGCCAAACTCGTACTGATCATGCTGGTCGAGGCGGTGATCGATTTCCTTGCCAGCGTCAGTTATGGTGATTTTTTCTGTGGCGAGAGGTTTTTTGGTCATGATGGGGCCAAATTAGCGCGTCAGTGAACCGAGCTTTTGTGCGACGGTAACTTAGAGAGCAGAGGTTAACCGAACACCGACTGCGTGACAAACGATTCCATGTCGTACGATTTGTCCTATTTTCGATTCCTCCATTCGACCACTCTGAACTGACATTTTATTCAAAGAAATGATTCAGAGGTCCACCTGAGGAACTTGAAAACAGGTGCAGCGAACTTTAGCAGGCTTGAACTGGTCAAAAAGAAAAGCGATAATAAAAAAAACGCGATCACATGATCCAAACACGCGCCAAAAGTGACACTGACACGCTAATTGGAAGTTGGAATTTCAAGAAGTATCTTCTTGCTTATGCGGCAGCTGCAGTGAAGTGCGTTTCTCGGCAGGCAAAAACAGAGCCGTCATGGACACTCACATTGAGTAGCAGTTTTTCTTGTGAAACGACAGCCTCTTACTATATTGCCTGGGCACATAAACGGAGCGGTGCCAATTCTTATATTTTTCTCCGGCGACGAACTCTTCATATTCATATTCAAAGTTACTTATTCTGGAACTCGAAGGAAGGAAGATAGTGTCTGCAGAAGTGCCTAAAGGCCCATATCTGTTGGAACAAGGTACAAAACTCATGTGACGGCATCCCACTTTCTCGTCAGTTGCTCGGTGACATTAACACCCACAATCAGACATGCCTCTCGCCTTTTACTAGAGGCATCAGTGTCGGGTCTTAAGCAAAGTCACGTTTCCTAATTTCTCAGCTCTCAGCTTGTTCTGAGTTTGTCTTTTTGCTTTCACAGTCAGCCGCATTTGAACGAGAACCCTCACGATCGCTTGCATTAACCAGCTTCCGCTCGGCTCCTCCCGATGTTTTCGTCATCCATTGGACAGTCAGAAGACGAGGCCCACAGCCATACCCACACCCACAGTCATTCGCATGAGCAATCGGGCTGGACTAGCGAGAATGTGCATTTGTACGAGCAACAATCGATAGCAGCGAAGATCGGGGACGAGTAAGTTCAGGGTAATGATCAGCGCGCTCAACTCTACAACTGGGTGCAGGGTGCCCAGAGCGATGCGGAAGGCGTATCCGTTCAATGAGGAGACCACCACAGTAATGGATTTCGCCTGTGGGACAGGTATTCAATTCTCTTGTATTTTAATCCTTTGTTCGATGTTGCGAACATGTAGGGTTAATTGCGAGGGGCTTGGCGCCGTACTGCAAGGTGGGATCTTGAAAGCATCGCATGAGCTCGTGTCTGACCAGCGCAAGAGTATCGTTGGTGTGGACATCAATCCTGCGATGGTAGCCCACTTTGCAGAAAAAATCCACAACCAGGGCACGTTCAGTAGTCTTCCAAGCTGAATTCAAATTCATCCACCAAAGACAGGTATACCTCCAGAAGAAATGCGCGTCGTATGTGCCAATCTCAAAGGCGTGGAATCCGAGCTCGATGGCCAAAAATTCGATGTCATTGTGGTGCGATCACTTCATCTTCCTTCTCAAAAAATTCAACCTGAGCTGATCCCAAGTGCTCCGCTGCATACCACCACTTTAAATCCATCAACAACATCACACGTACTCTGTCCTTCTTTCTCAAACCCGGAGGATGTCTTCTTGTTGCCGATTTCATGCAGAGCGCCGAACCGGTGCCAGAGGACGTCCCAAACAAAAGGGGCTTTACGGAGGAGGATATACAGGGCGCGTTTGTCGGCGCTGGATTGGAGGACGTCAGCATCGACCCGTTCACCGAGGCGAGATTCCATGGCCAGATTGTCAAGCTCTTTCTTGCAAAAGGTACGAAACCAACGCCTTGAATCTGCCGCTTCCTACGAGTATATGCCGCACGGTTCGTGTATCTAGTTCGAGTCCGCTCGTTAACCAGCCTTGTCTTGCCACGGCCATCGCGTGAAAGCTGTCTCCAAAGTACCCAGCCTGAAATGCCTCCCATGATCGTGCCATCTATTTTTTTCTGGTCGAACGACGGAGAGAATGAGAGGATGCCCAACGCCCACGCCGGTGTTGATGTTGGCCCGACTGTTGAATGAAAAACATGTGAATCCCTCTTTGATCCGGACCACCACCTTCCCCACGACCTAAAAAATATGCGCAGGACGATGCCAAGGCAGCGTCCTACGCGCCCACCAGAAACGGGTGTTCGGCGCCCGAGGTCGCCTGATCCCCCCCTCCCCTCTGGAGATGGGGACAACCCACTAGGGTCCATCACAAAGTCACCACATACCGCACGCGTCATCAAGAGGGGTAGAACTTCTGGTCCCAACTCTGACGCAATACCTGCTCCGGATGCCAACCAACCCACGACCACGACCCCAGCCCCCATACCCGTATTTACCACACAAGACGAAGTCGAAGCCTGGGAAGCCAGGGTTTTGGCCCATTTTATGGCCATACAGGAAGACCTCGTGGCTGTATTGGCAACAGCCCAGGCCTTCGGAGAATACGCCGACACGGCGAAAGTTCTCAGAGCAGACACACTGGAGTGCGTAACCGCTGTGCTACTCGCAGCCACACAAATACGCGACCTACTACAGCCCCTGGAGCAAGTTGCTCCCGCACCAAGGACAGCGGAGAACGGCCGCACACAAAGCCCCCACACGTTCGCTGAAGCCGCAAAGGCCCAACCTGACCGCGCCCTGCCACGGGCCCAACAACCCTCCAAGCCGAAGCGCCCTGTCCCGACTCCCAAGCGAGGTACAGCAAGGCCCGCACAGCGCATAACACCATCCACACGATTGATTGTCGACCTCGCGGGCAGCCGCCCCACCAAGACGCCCCATCCTGACACATTGTGTAGGGCCATCAACGACACCCTCGATGGTCGGTTGGCGGTAAGTGCCGTCTCCACCTCGCGGAACGGTAACCTGGTCCTCCACGCGTCTGCGCCGGCGTGCTCAGCCCAGGCTCTCGATGCCCATCGGGTTATGATTTGGAAGACGATAGCACCACTCCTAGGGGTGGCCAACACCGCTGAGCCTCTGTTTTACCCTGCAGACCCATGGCACAAGGTGGTTTTCCACCGAGTGCCGTTGATGCAGCCGGGGGTGCTACCGTCCTCTCGCGACTTTGTGCGTGAAGTCGCAAAACGTAACCAGTTACCAGGAACGCAGTACCGCATTGGGAACGTGCGGTTCTTGCATGGGCGAGATTCTGTCCCGCAGGCGGAAGTGACTGTCCGGGTCGACTTCATCGAGGAGGAAGATGCGCAAAGGTTCCTGCGCGACGGTATTTTCCTGTTCGGGTCACACTGTCGAGCCACACGCTACCGGCCTCGGTCGAATGGCGGGCGGCCCTCTGGAGGCAACTAGAACGATCCCATGCTTTATGCTCCTTTATGTTACGAAGATTACTCAGACGCCGCAACCCAGACTCATCCCCCAATTTGGCCAGAATCTATACCACCCCAGGTAGAATCGTACAGGACACACAGCTACGTATTTATTCGGCCGCCTGAGGGCCACCGCGTCTTAGTAGTTAGTTTACTTGTTGCGGTATACAAATGCAGAAAACAAAAAAAAAAAAAAAAAATGAAAAACATGTGCAACTCTTTGACGTATTGATCGGACTAAGGACTTCCGGACTCCCGACCAGTTCGCGTTTTACGGTCATGGTGGCTTCAACCTGTGCTAATTTTGTTAGAGCCCACTACCTTCCGCCATGGCCATGCTTGATATCCTGTCTCAAAGCTTCCCTCCCAAGACGAAATTCACGGAAGACAACGTACCAGATCTTACTGGCAAAGTGTGTCTAGTGACCGGCGGAAATTCTGGTCAGAGTCTAGTCTGGAGCGAACGTGATAGTCAATCTCACCACTAGAACAGGTGTCGGTAAAGAGACCATTAGAGTGCGCTTATGTCGTGCCTTCGAAGTACTACTGAACTCAGACGCGTTGCCAGGTTCTCCTTAACCACAATGCGAAAGTATACATGGCGTCCAGAAACGAATCCAAAGCAGAGGCGGCCATCAAGGAACTCAAAGAACAAACGGGAAAAGAGGCCTTGTTTCTTAAACTGGACCTTGGGGATTTAAAGACCATCAAGGTGTCTGCGGCTGAATTCCTGAGGTACGTTTCGGTTTCACTTATACAGTGTAGTGTATTTTGATGCCACGAAACAGCAAGGAACCTGAATTGCACGTCTTGTTCAATAACGGAGGTACACGCTCCCTCATTGTATTTTTTCCTTGCCCTGACGCACCTAGGTGTTATGATGCCGCCTATTGAGGACCGTACGGCCGATGGCTATGACTTACAGGTGAAGCGCTTATCTGCACGCTACTCGTTCTAACCTCCACTCCAGTTCGGCACGAATGTACTTGGTAAATATACTTAGCATCCGTATTTCCTTGGCTCAATAGATCAATCCAGGCCCCTTCTTCTTCACCAAGCTCCTGCTTCCCGCTTTGCTGGCAGGCGCGAAATCCAGTTCTGATGGAAAGGCCCGCATCGTCAATACCGCAAGCGGCATGCACCTGACGAACAAGCTTGACTTCAAAATCATCTTGGACGACAAAAAAAGGATAAAAGCTGGAGCGCAACCGCTCTACGCACTCAGCAAATTTGTGGGTTGGCTACCTTTGAATCCTCAGAGGGGACGAGCTGATAGCAGAACCGCAGGCAGTTGTGGCCTATTCCGCAGAATTAGCTCGCAGATATGCCGATCAGAATCTTGTCGTCGTCTCGCTCCATCCCGGAGTGATTAAGACCGATTTGCACCGACATATGAATGGTGGCCTCGGCGTTGTTATTGTACGTCCAGACATATTCGCCGTCTTGAGACTGACCAACTTTCCAGAGCATCTTAGAGAAAACCGTGCTTCATGATGTTTCTCACGGTGCACTCACACAACTATATGCCGGAACCACCGTGGAGGGTGCCCAGTTGAATGGCAAAGTATGTTTATTCTTTGTTGTGTGAAGAAGATTCGCTGACGCGATTCAGTACTTGATTCCTTGGGCTCGCATTGGAAAGCCCCATCCTGCTACGCAGGACCCCAAGCTTGGGGGCGAGCTGTGCGATTGGATGGAGGAACAGCTAAAACCTTTCGAATAAATATGTAGTTTATAATACCCATACCGGAATATACTTACCTGACTCAGAACACATCTCAATTGTTCATCGGCGATACCGGCTTGCTACGCCATTTATATGATGTCACGTGCCGTTGCTCGGCTGATTTCGGAAACCGCTCCTTGTCTCCACTCCACCACCCGCTGCCCCTTTGCTTCCCCTCTAACTGCACTTGCGGTGGTTCCTATATACATAGCGACTGCTCTGTCAATCGATAAATATGGCATCTTCTGTTTTTTACAAGTTCAACTCTCGAAAGGACGAATCTCGAGTGACCTTCGATGGTACTGGCATATCTGTGTTTGACCTTAAACGGGATATTATCTTAGCCAACAACATGGGTAAGGCCAATGACTTCGACTTGTTCATTTACGACAGCAGTACCAACAAAGGTGTGTTGGGAAATTGAGGTTGTGGCGTGCGCCTAATGTTTCGCAGAGTATACGGACGACTCCGAAATAATCCCCAGATCCTCTTCAGTTGTCGTTAAGCGAAGACCTGCCGCCCGACCTGGCAAGGGCAAAGCCTCGATGTACATTGCGGGTGCCGCGAGCGCCGTCCCTACCTCCGAGCCTGTCCAAAGAAGCGGATCTGGCTCTGCACCAACGACTTGGCATAAAGGCGCCATGTCGAAACGATTTGATGTGAAGGAAGAGCCAGCATCGGCTCCACCCCCTTCGACAGTGGGTGGAAATCTCGCGACAATACTTGTGCTAACCCCTACTCAGATGTTGAAACCGGCAGCTGCAGATGACGACGAAGCGTCCGCGATGGAGGCCATGTTCAAAGCTCAATCAGCAAACTGGGAGGAAACCCAGGCAAAAATGTCCCAGTTGGTGTCGCCGCTTGCGGCTTCTTGTCCACGTAGTAGCTGCATATCTAATGAACTCTCATTTGTTTTTTTTCTCTGTCTCTTCCGTCCTTTCTTGGTCGAATTCGAACAGTGCACAGCGTATATACAACACCTCACGCGGAACGGGATTCGCTTCTCGCGGAAAACCGTACGCTCCCCACCAGGCTCCAGCAGTCGAACGACCTCTACCTCCGAGTTATGTTTGTTATCGTTGCGGTCAAAAAGGTTCCAAACTCTCGCTTTACATCTCCAAAATATACTCATACACAGTAAACAGGGCATTGGATTCAAGACTGCCCGACGAACAACGACCGCGAATTCGATCATCGGCCTCGCATCAAGCGTACTACAGGAATTCCGCGAAGCATGCTAAAGGCTGTCGAAAACCCCAATATCGCGGAACTCGGGCAAGGAGTCATGGTGACGCCAGACGGCGGTTATGTCGTCGCCCAGCCGGATTCGTAAGTCTATCCAAATGCTTAAGAACCCTGCTTGACTATGATCGTGTTGTTACAGCGCTTCATGGCAAAAGCAAGTCTCCACGCGCAAGGGATTAACGGTCGCCGAGGTTCGAGAACGCACTACTAACGATCCCTCCCTCGTGTGTCCCATCGACGGCAAACTCTTCCGAGACGCAGTCAAAACGCCCTGTTGTGGTACCCACTACTGTGAGGAATGCATACAGACGCATTTACTTGAGCGAGATTTTGTCTGTCCGAATTGTGCCAAGAAAATCGCGTCCCTCGATAAGCTTGTCGTCGACAAGCCTATGCGTACCAAAGTCACTGATTACATCGAGGGAGTGATTGAGGAAAGCAAGAAAGAGGGCAGCGACGAGGGCGCGGCGGTCACAGGTGCTGCTAGTTCGGTTAGTTTATACGATGCCCTTCTTGCCACTGAGTTATTAAATGAACGTTTCTGTCTCTAGTCGACTACTGTTCAAGATGAGGAACAACAAGATTTCTACAGCCAACAAGCGAACATGGACATGTCGAAGATGGTGGCCGACAGCATCCCGCAGCTGCAAGCGCAGATCGCCCAAATTTCAGCGATGCTCCAAAATCCCTCGCTGCCCCCGCAAGTGCGGCATAACACGCAGATGCAGCACAACCAGCTCCAGATTCAGCTTGCACAGGCGCAAGAGATGGCCACCGCCATCGCGCTCGCGGGATTCCAGCAACAGCAAATGAACAACGTCACAGGGATGATGCAGGGTTACAACCAGGGTGGCTGGGCCAACAATGGGTTTCCTCAACAGTCGGGTCAGGATTCGGCTTATCAGCGTCTACCCGTCAATAATCGGCGGCGGGTATTGAAGCGGGATCGGCCTGAGGACTTTTTCGAGGTTAATGGCGGAAACGAGAGCAAGCAGGCACGGTACTGGGAGTAAGAGGATACATACGTGGTTTTGCATCATTAAATTAGTATGTACCAAATTAAACAACTTTCCATGTTCGTCTATATGAAAAATAACACAAAGCTTGTCCATGTAAGTTTTCTAAGTTAATGGGGTCCCCAGACCTCCGATGCAACTTCCAACACGAGCTTCATCTTCTCCCACTGGTCGGCAATGCTGATCTGCGTAACGTCAATCGAAGCTCGCCGTCTCGCATTTTCATAAACGAACCTCGTTGCCGTGAACCGTTGACGAGAAACCGCACTGTGGAGAAAGCCCAAGTTGTTCCAGAGGAGCGAACTTGGCTGCCTCCGCAATACGGTTTTTGATATATTCCTTAGACTCGAGTTGGGGAACCTTGGAACTGACAAGACCGAGTATTACAACCTTCTCTCCTTTAGGTAAGAAGCGCAAAGCTGGGGTGAAGTTAAGAAACCCAGCAAACCATGAAGCGGATTTATGATATTCACGTTCAAATGTGCCAGCCCGCTCTGTGTCAACTGAAAATGAAATTAGCGCCTGTTTCTCTGGAAATGGAGAGAAGAAATTTACATTCAAGGAAGTAAACGTCTACATCGAGCTCTTGAAATAAAACTTGAGCAATAGGCTCATAACCACCTAACAAACGTCGGCGATCATAAGAAACGGGACGCATGTTGCTTACCCTCCGCAAAATGGCGACTCCGGAAATTCCCTCGGCATAAATGAATGCCTACCGAGATATAAGCCGGCCACCAATGGGCTTTTGTGGGTAGAAATCTAACCGACAGTCATGCCCGCAGGTCGATCCCGCAGCGCAGCATTGATGAGCTGAGCATACTGTCGAGGAAGGGTATTTAAATCCTCTCCCCGTCCAGCGGCAGCCTCGCGCATCTTTAAGTCGCTGTTTCGTCATTGAGTGATAAGATGGAAAACCGGATTCACTGGGCTCACCAGAGGTACGCAAGATTTGTATCGTCGAGCTGTGGCACATTAATCGTTCATCCTCGACCAAATATAAGAACTTCTCACCTGCAGATATTTGCACCCAGCACCGGCCAAAATCTTTATTTCTTCCCGGTATGCCGCGGCGAGGTCATCAAAAAACTCGTCCAAATTTGGATAGGCTGTTAGGTCGATGGAGGATCGGCCGCCACGGAAATGGATCTGGGACAAGCTCTGAATAACGGATTCGTAGCTGTTTCTGTGGATATACTCGCACCATAGTGGGTGAGGGAATCGCGACTTTCACAACCTCCCTCTTACTAGGGTCGATGCGCTCCTGCAAAAATAGAACTTGGATACGAGATTAGGTCGGAAGCAGATGCCAAGGCGCACATACAATCTGCGAGCTGGATCGGTTTCACATGCTTCAATTTCCCAACAACCGAAATAGTGGGGACAGTTGCTTCCTCTTTCTGTCCGGGGAGGTTGTTTGCGGTGATTCGAATGCCTGGGTACGCCTTTGCTCAGAGAAAGTCGCACGCCCCGTGAATCCTGACCTTCGAGATGTTCTATGAAATCTAGAGTGGCTTTAGCATTTAGTCGAGGATCACTGGTGCTGAAAAACACACCTAGATGAAAATACTCCCTCCTACGTCGCGCATGAGCTAAGGAACCCTTCAGACGCGTGCAAACTCACCTGAACTCGCCATCCGAGATGCTCCCAATGCCCACAGCGCGTTCCTGCTCAACTAAAGATGAAATCTCCGCATCTTCGACCTTCCTCAACCCCGCTGCATTGAGTGTCTTCTCCTTGAACGCCTTGCGCGATTCGTGCACCGCGGCCGGGCGCAGAAACGAGCCAACGTGGTCGGCGCGATTGAACGCAAATTGGCGCGTCGATTTCGGTAGAACAAAAGCCATTGGATATATACTGGTGGGAGAAGAGGTTCCGGACAACCCTATGAGCTCTTATAGAAACCAGATAGTGTTACTGATGCGAAGTCAGCTGGTCAGCAGTTTGTGGTGGGGACAACTGGGGACAACTGTTTAGCCAAATTATATGAGCCCGAGAGCATTTGCGGAGGCCTGAGCAAAGGATAATAGTCTCTGCCGGTGTCGATGGGGATCGTTGGCGTCCAAAAAGACGCGTCCGATTTGGAGACATTGTGTTCAGTTTCAAGCCGACATCATGGTGATCTACATTGATCTACTGTTCGTTCCATTTAGTATTGGACTCGACCTCAGGACGTACAGTATAATATCAACAATTCCTCGTGGAACAGACTCAGTGTCCAACGGCCGAAGTTGGTCAGAATTGAGCCACTGCCGCTCTAGCACGGATAAATTATCCTCAGCCGATTAAGCCGCGGTGGAAAATCATTGTGGCTAAACTGAACTTGCTGGTACTGAGCTGTGAAAAAATGGAATCCACGGAAAAACAAGCGTGCAAACATCTGTTCAACTACGCCACGGGAACAGCCTGCTGCTGCCCTGCGGGAGCAGGCTGAAGCCCTCGTCCGCCCCCAACGCGCTTCAACAGCATCTGTTGGTAATTCTCCCAGCCCGCGATAAGCTGCGCAAAGAAAGAAAGAAAGTCAGTAAATGAGAAATATGAGGGTCTAAAGCCTGCATTTCGGGCGGAGGGAGAGAACAAACGAAACAGAAACAACAAGAAAAGAAAAGAACGCACCTCCTTCTGGCGCCCAATCATCCCTTCTAAAAACGCATGCAGCGAGTCCTTGAAGTCGTCAACGCGCTCCTGCTCAAACCGTGCCAGCTCAGTCTTGATTAGCTTCGTCGCCTGGTCAAACTCGTGCTTCGCATCCAGAGCACGGCGCTCCGACTAAAGGAGGGGTAGTCAGTTGCTTGTCAACAAACGGCAACGTATGTATAAGGGAGGTGAAGGGAAAGAACGGAACAAAGAGAAGGAAAGCCACACTCGCCTCAGCAATCTGCGAAAGCGAATACCCCGCCCTCTCATTCGGGATCCGCCCCTGTGCCCGATTCCGCTCGTGCGTCTGCTTCACACGCTGTAGATCCGCCTCCGCTGAGCGCCACGAGTGATACGTTCGGATGCGCGAGTTGAACGCCAGGCGCACAGAGTTGATCAGCCGTGCGTATTCGTCGACTTGAAAAAAAGCAAAATAAGGGTCAATTCAACTAAAACTGAGCAGATAAGGCAGGCCTACCGGTGCTGAGGAGCGTGACAACATCCTCCTCGGACTGCACACTCTGTATGTCCTGTGCCTTGCGCTCCACGTCCGCCAGCCCCGCGAGGGACGACGCCAACTGCTTCCCCACGTCCGACTGCGACAAGTCCGTCACATTCGTCGCAAACTCCGCCATAGCTGCCGAGAGGTCTGTCCAGTGTGCGCGCCAGTAAGCAGGATGAATCTCATGTAGTATATATAATTGCTGCCGAATAACAACGTACCCGAACGCTGCTTGGACACCAACTCGATCGCCTTGACCAGTCCGCGTAACTGCGCCTCCAGCGAGTCGAGGTAAGTTTTTTGTCTATCGAACCACTGTCGCCCCGTCAGCGTTAGCGACAAGGGCCGCAAAAGATATATACAGACCTCGTCTGTCTCATAGAACCGCGGACCCGCGATGCTCTGTCCAATGGTAGCCATAAGCCCCCCACTCTGCTGCGCAATCTCCGCTTTCCGGTGCTTAATCTGGATGTTAATAATAAAATCAACAAACTCTCCTCTTTGCACAAAATGAAATAGCAAACACACGTCGAGCGCAAATGTATCGCTCTCCAAAAAGATCTTCAAATCCGGATCCTTCCCCAGCACGGGGTGGTTCGCAATCTTGTGGATGCACTTCTCTAGCGCAAATCGGCGCTGGCGCACGAACTGGTCGTCGAAGCGCCCAAATGGGTTCTTCTCGGGCACTGGCGGGACCACGACACCGGGGTTGTTGTTGGAGAGCGTCTCGTAGAGCCAGAGAAAGTCCGAGTAGCGGCGCAACACGGAGAAGGCCGATTTTTGGAAGAGAGGAGAAGTGGTCTGCGAGGTCGTGGGCAAGAGTGAGTATCAAGTTATTCGGAGACGAAGAGTACAACGTACCCGGGTGTGCACGGTGTACATAGTGAACGAGCGGATGGGGTCGCCGACCTTTTGTGGGTCGTCGACAGAGATCACAAACACGGGCGGCAGACCGTCTCGACCTGGTTTCTAAAAAAAACGAATAAATAAATGGTTATATTCAGTCCGGACAAGACAAAACGCACGATAGTATTCGCGCGTTCCGACGGCGGTTGGCGGACAGTTTGCAATACAGGCTTGTCGTCATCGCTGTCCGCGTCCTCCGTTGGAAGAC
The DNA here is from genome assembly GCA_029281435.1 of Mycena haematopus. Lineage (NCBI taxonomy): Eukaryota > Fungi > Basidiomycota > Agaricomycetes > Agaricales > Mycenaceae > Mycena > Mycena haematopus. The sequence continues at coordinate 43,481 of JARJCV010000071.1, forward strand.
GCGTAGGCGGCGTGCGGTCGTTGCTCCAATTCTCCTGCTCTCCCCAGTCCGGCTGCGCGCTCTCAGCCCCGAGCGCGAGATTCGGATACGAACGAGTTATACCGCCATCCAGGGGACCCCAGCCACGATCGGGTGAGGGCGGAACATGCACTTGAGCATGAGCGCGAGGTAAAGAAGGCGCGCTTTCGGAGAGTGCGCGTGGGGGCGGCGTCGCGGACGTCGGCGTCACCGTTCGTGTGGGCTCATCCTCTGGTATGGGAATAGATGACTGCAGTTCCTCGGGCTCCGTCGGGCGGATAGTGGCAATCTCAGAAAAACCGGGCTCGGACTCTGGCACGCTTTCTCGGAACCCTGGGGACAACGGCGCCAAGGGTCCACCCAAGGGGTCTGGCTCATCGTCCATAGTATGAGCAGTTGCAGAGTCTAGTGGGGCATTGTCTTCCACAGCAGGAGTCTCTTCGTTCTCCTCGTCTTCGACCGGAGGAGTTGTGGCCCGTGCCTGGTACTCGAAGACATCTGACGAAGCTTGGCGAGCAAACGGCGAGGACCAAGGGTCGGGCGAGGAACTTCTTTTCGCAAAAGGATCTGCGAATGGGTTGTTCTCCAGGCTGCTCTGCGACGGGGTAAGCAAATCGTCAAATCCGTCCATGAAGGAAGTGGTCAAGGACTAAAATAGATATTCGGGTAAGCGCACGCGCGCAGCTAGCTCAAGAACTGTGGTAAACGTTGAAGCAACTGGTACAATTACAATTGCAGGTTATATACAAGATGGAGTGTGGATATGAAGTATAAATTCAAGACATCAGCCTCTCTCCCCAGATTTGGCCGCCTCGATGGGCTCTATAACCGCCCCAAACGGTGATCCAAGTCAGCCAGACGAAGATGACGAACGAGATAGCAAAGAAGAGGCGCATGAGCGCCGTCCAACGCCACGAGACTGGACTCGACGAGGTGAAGATGATCAACCGCCACCGCTCGTAGAACTCGGTGTTAAGCCATGTTAAATCCCTCAACAAGGACTGGGCCTACATGCAGGTACCTTGGTTAGAGCGGAACAATGGTATTGATTCGCAGCCTATGCACCTTGCTCCGGCCAGAGTCGTACGCAGCCCGAATGGCCGCGACCTGTCCCTGAATGGTCGGCAGATCCTCCGCGAGCTGGGTGAGCGAATCCATGGACGAGTCGAGCTCCTCCGTAATATGCGAGACCTGCTTGCTGAGCGCTTGATCTGCTCGTTGGGAATTTCTCTGTAATGCGAGTGATATGTATCAGCTTCTGGCGACACATAGTACCCACTACGCACCCGGAGACCAGCAAAGGCCTCTTGGAGCAAACCATCGATGGCGCGGAAGTTGCTGAGACTCTCCGCAAGCTGGGACTGTAGCCACAATCTTGTATCACACTTCCAACTCGGCTGTAGCGAGCATGGCAACCCACCTCGAGGTCCTTCATGTGGTGCTCGTACTGCGCCGCTTGTCTGGAGGCCTTCTTCAACGCCGCCTCGAGCTTACTGCGAACGGTGAGTACCTAAGCGTGAAAGGGTCTTTCAAAGGACCAACACAGTGGAAACGGCTGCAACGCCGTCTGGAATCGGGTGCGAACCGCGCGCCCGAACAGCAGCCATGGTGAGGGGTTGAACGAAGGTCAGAAAGAAGGAGGAGGAGGTCACATAAATCTGATGAAAGAGGGAACGCACGAGGCAAAGCCGCTAATGAGTTTACAGTAATCAGTATTCGCCGCGGCAAAGTTCCGTCGGATTCCATTCTCCGAATCCAACCCGGATATCGGCTTAAAGCCGACTACTGCTACTGCTGCTAATCTTTACATCTATCCATCCTTTCTCGCACACACTGACTCAAATTTACACAAGACGGCGTGTATAGACATCGGCCGCTATCAAGTATAAATGATGTCGCAGCGGAGGACGCCCGCTTTCGATGGATTTCAGTTGGGTCGACCCTGTATGCATCCTTCCCGAAGCGAAGGAGAGCTTTGGAACATTCCGTCGTTGCGGTCTCCTGGTACCGATATTAAGCGCCGTCAGCGAACATTCCATTCGCCGACAACCAAGCGGCACCGGCGAGGGCAGCTGCAAGGTGGGTTTCCTGTACCGGAAGGCCTCCGAGTCAATCAGTGGCCAAGGTGGGCGGGAACGACCAAATCTTGGGTACAGAAAGCGTCTGTGCTTGTGGAACTTGGCCTTGGCTGATGGCGTAAACGTCAAACCCAGTACTTTTTGAAGGAGTCGTAATTCGAAGCGCTGGGCCAAGGGGATATGCTTTACCATGATGAATTCGATGTGCAGGGTTTCTGTTGGTCGAGGAGAAGCTGATGTGGATGCCCGACCGTTCGCTTGTGAGTGCACTAATGCGGAGAACGTCATACCTCTTCTAACAGAGGCCAGGTCAACCAACACTATGGGGGTTTTTGACCGCTTGCGCAGGCAGGCAGGAAACACCATGACAGGAAAGTGAGGTTCGTGATGATATGAGCACAAGCGCAAATCGGAGAGGACGAATGGAAGGCGCGCAAATCTGAGAGGGCGAATGGAACAAAGTCATCAACGCGTGTCTGCGTTGATAAAGGTGATATGTTGTAGTAGAGGTGAAGTGCTGTTGTCCCAAAGCGACATGGTTATGTTGGGTCCATGGGCTTTATGCAGAGTCAGGTCCGCGAGGTATAGATCCGTCAGACACTGTGTACAAAGATTCCGCAGGCGCGACGTAGAAAGTTTTGACGAATAACGTGTCCAAGGCTCTGCGAACGTCGTACCATGCTCGAATATGCGGAGATTTGAAGGGATTTGAGGTGTTTGTTGTCGAGGTCAACCACGAACGAACACTGTCAATGTCAGATGTCGGCAGCGAATAACGTTGACAGGCAAGGTGGCTGTGCTGCCGCAAACTTGGCCAAGGCGTTCATGCTTTCGGTGCAAGAAACTGTGCGAAGGTCCAGCCCTCTTGCGTGCCGCTTGTTCTCCTCTGCACGCGCGATCCTCCACCCGTATTCCTTCCACATCGGCGTCAGTTTTGCTCCCAAACCACCAATTCGTTTCAAAGGCGAGAAACCGAAGGTCCCGTTTCCTTCAGATGGAATAATAGGCTCCTGGCGAAATAAGATGCTGTCGCGTCCGAAGGCAGTCCAGACAAAAGAATGCGGGGAAGATTTCTACTTCCACGTCGACGTGTGTGTACCTCGTGCGAACGCTGAACCAAAGCTGATCTCGCACTTGCGGGCCAGATGAAAAATAAGTCGGTAACTAAATCGACATTTGTGTGTGGTCCGGCGAAACTCATGCCTGGTAGGGGGTTTCCTTTGGAGTCGCCGACGGTATTACTGGCTGGCTCGAAAGCGGGGTTGACCCATCATTATTCTCACAAGCCCTGATGTACCATGCCCATCGATATTCTCGCAGCGCGTGGGCCGGAGAGCCAGAGGTGGATCCTGCACTCGACTACACGGAGAGGGAAGAGGTGGAAGGTTGGGAGTTGACGCCGTACGAGTGTATGGACGTTCGCGCAGGTTTTTTTCCGAAAAAAATCCGGCGTCTGAATTTTTTTTCTCCACAGCTGGCGTACGGCGGAGTACTACGAGAAAAACTGGTTGAAGCCGGTAAGATCACTTCTTGCACCGCGATATCTGAATGAACCTGAAGTAAAGGGTCAAGCACGGCGTGTATCATCACCTTGAATTCAGCCAACGGTCTACTACGGGCTGCCAAGTAAATTCGTGGTTTTTCCCGTGTGCTCATCCTTGCCAACTGTCTGACATCCAGTCTGGGCGATTCTGGTTTCTCGATAATACGAGGCGGTTCAGTTCTGTACAGCCAGCCCGTCCAGACTCACTTCTTTAATTGCCCCAAGTCTGCACCCACCTCGGCCATCCTCCACATTTTGTTGATGTAAGACTATCCAGACAATTAACCAAACTACCACCGCCATCTGGTAAGAGGTTCACTCGCGCCTGCGTCGATTCCCCCCGGGAAGCAGACACATATAAGACGCAGCTCTGCAACGGGGATTTAATCGTGGCATACGTATGCGGTCTTCCTGCTGTGTTCCTCGAACGATTTACGACTCGGGCTTTTTTATACAGACCGACGGTCTGACAGACAATGTGTTCCCGCATGAAATGGTGGAAATATGCTCCCCAGACCCAGACGCTGGCCCATCGGACGATGCACAGGCGCAATCTATGGCGGACCGCCTGGTTATACACGCCCGAGAGTGCATGGGAGCCAAGTCGCGCGTCAGTCCTTTCGAGCGTTCGTATCGAGTTTTCTTTTTTCCGAATTCTCGCATCATATTGATTCGCACCGCAGGGCAAGCAGCGCGAGAGGGCATGTTTTTCCCCGGCGGTGTAAGTCCTCTTGCACGACCTTGCACTACACCGGCGCTGACCCAGGTTTCTTCAGAAACCAGACGAGTTGAGTAGCTTGCTGGTCTGTTGATGCCCGGCTGAGAGAAACCCAGTGTCACAGTTGTGGTTGCCTTGGTGCGCGAGAGTGAAGCATCATCATAATCCCAGACGCTTTCCCTAGAGTGGAATTCATCCATGTATCATAAGTACACACATTTGTAATTTCTAGGACTGTCATATAGTAATCACTCAAGCTCAACGATTTAGGAAGTAGAGTCATGATTTTGCGAGGCTTTTTTCTCAAATGCATTCACCAGCTCGAGATTGAATTCAGAGACGGAATTTCATTGTAAGGTAGTACAAGCTCTTTGTATCTAAAATATAGGTAACAGATTTCGCGGCAGTATACTAAATGGTCCATGATCCACGATACTGTCCATGAAGAGAAAAAGATAAAGAAAAAGAAAAAAGTCTATGTCAAGCAAATGTCCGAGTCAAGCAAAATATCCACGTCGAAGCAAAGAGAAGAAAGTTCAGAACAGCATTTTGAGCCGTCTGGCCGCAAACCGAATCCGCAGTCGAGCGTGCACTTTGAACTTGATGAAAAGATCCTCGCCATAGATCGAATCCTCATAAATCAGATCCGCCATCCTAAGTTCCTCCTGCTCCTTCTCCTCAATCGCGCTCCGTTCGTCGATTGCCGCCCTGAAGACCAGTACCGCCCCGTCGAGCGACTGGAAATTGGGGGACCCAGCCATAGTGGTAGGCGAAAGCACGCGTGGAGACTGAACCTGCGCCGGACCCGCCTGCGGGGCTCCCGACGACGTATACCGCGGCGCCAGCGCGGTGACTGACGACAAAGGTGCGCCACCTAGATGCTTGCTCGCGCAGCGAGGAGAGCCGGGGGTGAAGGTGGGGGTGGCGGGGGTGGTGGGGGAAGTGGTGGTGGCGCGTTTGTTGCGACGTTTCTTGGGTGTCTCTGCTGCACTGACAGCTTCTGCGTACGAACGTTTGCGTCCTGCGGGGACCGGCCTCGAGGTGCCTTTCTGCTGGGTGGTGGCGACGATAGGGTGCTCTGCGATCGAGTGTAGCGTCCGAGGTCTGAACCGCTCTGTGCGACGCTTGATGGTGGAGGAATTGACGCGGGGAGACGCGTTGGAGCCCGACACGGGAGAGGAGCTGGGCCGTTTGGAGGTGGATGGATGTCCGAGCCCGAGGGTGATGCGGCTGCGGGATGGTTGAACTGACTGAGCGAAAGTAGGGGTGGCTGACTGCTGCTGAGACAGGGCTGCAGTCGATGAGGATACAGAGCCGGATTCGGAGGCCATGATTATATCCGCCGTCAGAGAAGGGAACCGACCGAGGGGCGACGCGCGAACCACCCGCCCCGGGATCATATCATTGAATGGGGACAGCTGGGTGACGTCTGCGGCGGGGCTCTGCTGGAGGTGGTCAATGGATATCAATATGGACATGGAGTTGAATTTACGAGGGTCCACAAGTCGCTATTGGGCATAGAAGGGGTCCACGCATGGTCGTCAGCCGAAGAAAGGGGGGTCAAGGTTTGAGACATCGAGAAGGATAGGAATGCGTGTGGAAAGAAGGCTGGTGTGCGAGGGGGATGGTAGAGTGTTGGTTAAGGCAAAGAGAAACAAGCAAGAGTAGAGGGTTGTGGAAAATAAAGGTGTAATTGCACCGGGCAGGTTGTGGTAGGAGAGGAAGAAAAGAAACTACTTCCGTCCATCGTCCCGCGGGCTCAAATACGCCGCTGAATAGGGGGATTTGTGCAAATGTCAGCCTCCCTGTCTCAGTTCGAGAATGGTGAGGAGAGCGGCAAGAGTAAAAGGTGCTTCTTGAATCAAACAGAGCTGTGCACCCTGAGCTAAGTGTTTGTCCTCTGTTCATTTTGTTGTCATATTACTATCGTCGTAAGGAGATTGTGCAATTTTCGAGGGAGAGTTACTCGGTTGATTCCAGCCACCAAAAGGAATTTCGGGCGAGTCTAAGAGGATACATGAGCCACGAAACAGTACCAGTGCCCAGGGAAGCGCCGTCACTGCGAGACTGGAAGGGGGTGTTCAGGCAGGGTCTTGAGGTGAGCGTCAATGATAAGATTATCTTGTTTGTTGCTGTCGACATGTCTCCGTCAGCCTCGCCAATTAGTAATTCTTCTTTCCCGCTTTCCAAGAGCTGCTTCAAGGTGCTCCCAGATGGCGACGTTTGCAAAGAAAACCTTCGACGCCGCGAGGTACGCGGTCTCCCGACCAACGTACCCCCGCGCGTTGTACGAATCGATTCTCACCTATCACAAACAATCCCTTGAAATACCAGGCGCCAGCGCCAAATGGGACCACGTCGTCGACCTTGGCTGCGGCACTGGTGTGCCATTGTGCCTCGATAACAATGGATTTAAATTAAGATGCTTTTCCAGGCCAAGCGACCGCAGAGCTACTCCGATCTTCAAGCGAGCCGCTGGGATTCACGCGTGCTACAGGAGTGGACCCTAGTTCAACAATGATTGAGAAGGCCACAGCGCACGCTGCGACCCTCGGTGCGCACAGCGCATCATTGAAATTCGTTCAAAGTCCTGCAGAAAATCTCGGGTTCCTTGAGGATCAGAGCGTGGACATGGTCGTCACTGGTGCAGTCCGACTGATTTCGTCTCGGCAGTACCTCTAACTCTGAGGCAGCGCAAGCGGCGCACTGGTTTGACTGGCATCGACTATGGCCAGAACTTTCGCGCGTCCTGCGCCACGGCGGCACCGTCGCGTTTTGGGTGGCTGTTTCCTTCAACTCACTACGCGACACGCTCGTTTCTTACTCCCCTCCAGGTATACTCAGACTTCCGGTTACCTCAATACCCCCATCTTACGCCGCTCATCACCGAGTACACACAAGGTAGCGACCCAGTAACGTCAATCGGTCCATATTGGGAGCCAGGCCGGCGCATCGTTAATAACCACTTGCTCGACATCACAGCACCTCCTTCAGGGTGGGATGACCTCACCCGCGTCTTCTTCACAGGCGCACATTATCCGGACCTCCCGCAGCCGCACCTCGAGCCGATCATGCGCAAGACCATGACCTGGGGCGACCTCCATGGCTACTTGAACACGTTCAGCGCGCTGCACAACTACCACGAGACGTTCCCGGAGGATCTCGAGCGCTCGGACGGGGACATTTTAACACGGTTTGTGCGCTCCCTGATGGCTGCGGCGGAGGTGCCGGAGGGCCCCGAGGGTGAGGCGCAAGAGGTCGAGGTCGAGTGGCCCTTGGCCCTTGTTGTTGTGCGTAAGGAGCTCGATATGGATCTGAAGGCAAGGAAGCTTGCGTAGCAGACCAAGATCGCATAATCCAGATATTCTCTCATCACACGCATATAGACGCGGGATGCGGCGGGAAGTTATCCAGTAGCCCCTGGTATGTAGTTCCAATGTAGTTCAAGCTCGCTATGTAAACCTTTGACTTGGGAATAATCAAAAGAACCTGTAACCATCAGCGAGTCAGCAGCCCGTGGAGGTTATCAAAAGGGCGATATGTAGATAGTTGGATCCAGGAAGTTGAGAATTCTGAAACGATTCGTTGAGCGTTTATGATAAGATTATCTTCTTTGTCACTGTTTCGTGTCGGCTTCGCGAACTTTGAAAGGCTTTTCTTTCCAAAAATCTTACAAAAATCTGTCTGCAGGTGCTCACAGATGGCGACGTTTGCAAAGAAAACGTTTGACGCCGCGAGGTACGCGGTCTCCCGCCCAACGTACCCCCGCGCGTTGTACGAGTCGATTCTCACCTACCACGAGCAATCCCTCGAAATGCCGGGCACCAGCGCTAAATGGGACCACGTCGTCGACCTTGGCTGCGGCACTGGTGTGCCATTGTGCCTCAATAACGACGAATTTAAATTAAGATGCTTTTCCAGGCCAAGCGACCGCAGAGCTACTCCGACCCCCACGAGTTGAAGACGGGTCTGCTGAGCCGGGCGAAGACATCGAAGAACCTTTGGGATTCGCGCGTGCTACCGGAGTGGATCCTAGTCCAACAATGATTGAGAAGGCCACAGCGCATGCTGCGACCCTCGGTGCGCACGGCGCATCATTGAAATTTGTTCAAAGTCCTGCAGAAACTCTCGGTTTCCTTGAGGATCAAAGCGTAGACATGGTCGTCGCTGGTGCGATTCGAATAATTCTTTTTCTGCAAAACGTCTAACTCCGATGTAGCGCAAGCGGCGCACTGGTTTGATTGGCAGCGACTATGGCCAGAACTTTCGCGCGTCCTGCGCCACGGTGGCACCGTCGCGTTCTGGGTAGCTGCTTCCTTCGACTTACTACGCGACACGCTCATTTCTTTACCCTCAGGTATACTCAGAATTCCGGTTACCCCAATACCCCCATCTTTCGCCGCTCATCACAGAATACGCACAAGGTAGCGATCCAGAAAATTCAATTGGTCCGTATTGGGAGCCAGGCCGGCGCATCCTCAATAACCACCTGCTCGACATCAAGGCACCTCTTTCAGGGTGGGACGACCTCACGCGTGCCTTCTTCACAGGCGAACACTATCCGGACCTCCCGCAGCCGCACCTCGAGCCGATCATGCGCAAGACAATGACGTGGGGCGGTGCGGGCCTCCATGGCTACCTGAACACGTTCAGTGCGCTGCACAACTACCACGAGACGTTCCCGGAGGATCTCGAGCGCTCGGATGGAGACATTGCAACGCGGTTTTTGCGCACGCTGATGGCTGCGGCGGAAGTGCCGGAGGGTCCCGAGGGGGAGGCGCAAGAGATCGAGGTTGAGTGGCCCTTGGCGCTTGTTGTTGCGCGCAAGGAGCTCGACCCGCAAGACCCGTGGCGCCAGCGGCAAGTGGCGCTCTTCGAGCGCGTCGACGAAGTGAGAAAGGAGTGGGAGCAGGAGACGGCGACGCTGCCTCCCCCCGCGAATCTTGAGGAGACATCGGACCGGTTGGACCAGTGGGTTGCGGTGCAAGGAGAGGTGCTCGAAATGGTGGCGGACGAAATGATGTCGCTGCCAGATGAGGTGGATGAAAAATACGAGGATGGGCGCGAGCGGTACATCGACGCGCTCGAGGCTCATCGCTCAACGCTCTCGTGGCAGCAGTCGTTCAAAGAGTCGTTTGACGCTGCGCTGATGCTCGCGCTCCAGACGGAGGAGGAGATCGGGACCGAAGATTGTCCTGCAGCGCTGGCGCGGTGGCTCGAGCTGATGCGGGAGAGGGTAAAGGAGGTTGGGGGCCCGCTATATGAGCTAGACAAAGAGGAGGAGGGTGAACTCGACGACGAACAGATATCCCAACTCACAGAGGAGCAGTTGTTGGGTTACGAAAAGGCGGAAGCACTCGATTCCATCATCCGCGTCGCTGAAGAGCTGGCAGACGCGGTCCCTAATGAACCCATCTCAGACCTCGTTCGCGGACTATATATTTCTGCCTCGGCGGAGGTTACGAAGCAGGTCGAATTTGATGAGTAGACGTACCTTATTATAATTCATAATCAAAATGGTCCAATAAGCCTCTCAACTCACATCATTCCTGCAGGATTATCTTACTACATTGAAGGTACCCCCGCACCTATTTCGACGCTGGGGTCGGGATAGGTCCGTGAGCTGTCCTACAAAGTCAAACATTTTTTATTCACTCTCTGACGCCGAACGAAACTCGACAAGCTTGAGAATAAGTAACTTAACATTCGAATTTCAAATTCAATCGGTCCAAAAATATATGTGAAGAGGCAGCGATAGGCAGCTCTGAGCTTGGATCAGAAAAATAAAGAAACTGCCCCTATCCTGAAATGATGTAGTTCTTGTTTGGTTCATGTCACGATCGAATGATTCGAATCCCTCTCTTTCGTTCAGCCTTCGTTGTTTGTTGACAGTCAAGGACAATATCCACGCCCCCGTCTAGGCAGCAATAGAGGAAGGGAAACAGTCTCAATCTCTTTCTGGGTCATGAAGGTGGCAATCGTTGGGGGCGGACCATCTGCGTTCTATGTCGCGTCGCGGCTATTGTCGCGGATGACAGACCAGAGGCTGCGCGTTCACCTCTTTGACCGACTCTGGGCGCCGCATGGGCTGGTGCGTTACGGGGTCGCGCCAGACCACCCCGAGGTCAAGGCGAGCAAGTTGCGTCGCTACGGTGAGGGGACGCTGACCGAGTGCAGAACTGCACCAACAAATTCGACCTAGTCGCCGCAGATGCGCGTTTTCGCTTCTTTGGAAACGTGAACGTCGCAACTCCCCCGCCGCTTGGAATGGCGCATACAGTCCAGCTTGGTCTAGATGATTTGCAGAAACACTACTCTCATCTGGTCTTCGCAACGGGTTGCACCCTTCCAGCCCTGCATAATGCGCTATTAACTTCGTCGTGGTGTATGCCTGCGCTAGGCTTCGTCCATTGGTACACGCAACACCCATCGGCTCCGCCGCCACCGGCCCTGGATACTCTCACTCACGTCTCCCTTATCGGTAATGGTAACGTCGCCCTCGACATCGCCCGTATCCTCTTAACACCCCCGGATATTCTGGAAAAGTAGGTTAGCAGTGAGAATGTCGAGACAGTGATTCAATAGTCCAAGGTACGACGTCCCACAGCCAGTCCTCCAAGTTCTTCGCCGCTCCACCGTTCGCCATGTCGACATAATCGCCCGTCGGGGGCCCATTAACGCTGCATTCACCGCAAAAGAGCTCCGGGAGCTCGTCAACCTCCCTGACGCCTCCATGCGCCCCATCGACCCCGAGCTGCTCGTCCCGCCCGAAACCGCCTCTCGCCAGCAGACGCGCATCCTGCAGCTCCTTGCTCAAGGCTCGCGCAATACGTTCGGCACCACACCTAAGACCTGGGCCCTCGATTTCTTCAAGAGCCCTCTCGGCATAGAGCCCCCGTCCCTAAGCGGGACCCAGCCCCATCTACTACTGGCGCACACCGATGCGCAGGGCTATCCCATACCCCAGAAGTCCGCCTCGCCTCTCCGCACCTCGCTCGTGATCCCCAGCCTCGGCTTCCGCGCAGAGCCCGCCGCACGCTTCTTCGACCCCGCCTCCGGCCACCTGCGCACGCAGGCGGGGCGCGTGTTGGATGGCGACGGGCGCGTGGTGCGGAACGTCTACGCGTCAGGGTGGGCGGCGAACGGCGCGAAGGGGGTGCTCGCGACGACGATGATGGACGCGTATGCGGTGGCGGACGTTGTCTGGAAGGATGTAGAAGGAGGAAATGCGGCCGCAGTGTCTGAGATGCACCCGGAATTCACAATGAACCCCGCACCGGCAGACGATCTGCCCCCGCTGGAGGTTCGTGACGCTGCTGCTGCCCGCGTCATCACGTACCCGGACTGGAAGTGCGTCGACGCGGAAGAGGTGCGTCGCGGGGAGCTTCTTGGGAAGGAACGCGAGCGCATGCGGTGGAAGGAAGCTGAGGCTTTCTTGTGGGGGACGACGTAATTTTAATTCTGAAATCAAAAACAACGCTCATCTGGAACATTATACGTCGGGAGGGGGTTTCCCCAGTTCTCTGGCCAAGTTTCCTTCCCAAGAAGGTTTTTATTTGTGTTAAGTATAAAGTAGCAGGCCACAGACGCCCAGGGTATCCAATAGAATAGCAATAAGTCAACAGATATTCGTTAATTACGCTAGTCATCGTTTCATCGTTTCACGACAAATTACCCGAGGAGGGCAGCGAGTTGCGCGGAGAAGGTAGTCGACGACGCAGGGCAGCCAACACCAGCGCCGTTCAGGTTCTGGAGCGAGGAGATCGAAGTCTGGATGCGGACGATCTGCGACTGCTTCGAGTTGTCGGTAGGGAACGGCGCAGCGGTGCCTGGGTTGTTGATGTCGTGGCCAGCGGCAACGTTCGCGGAGAGCGACTAAGACAGAGTGAGTTGTAGGACGCGAAGCGAAGGATAAGAAAATAGACATACAGCGATGAACGCATTCCGGTCGGGGGGGCAGGTGCAGGGGATCAAGATGCCGTTGATACCGACGCAGTTACCGTGGCCGTCGGGGCTCGTCCCGGCGACGACACCGAACTCGGGAACGAGCGAAGGGTCGACACCACCGGCGGCGGGTGCGGGTGCGGGTGCCGGGGCAGAAGCCGGGGCAGGCGCAGGCGCAGCGGCCGGGGGTGGGTTACCGGCGATCAGCGAGGAGAGCTGGGCGGAGAAGGTGGTTGACGATGCGGGGCAGCCGACACCAGCGCCATTTATGTTCTGGAGCGACGAGATCGCGGTCTGCATGCGGACGATGGCCGACTGCTGGGAGTTATCGGTGGGGAACGGCGCAGCGACGGCTGGGTTGTTGACGTCGTGACCGGCGGCAACGTTCGCGGAGATGGACTAAGCAATACAAGTGAGCCTGAGGATATGGAGCAAACAAGAAGAGACGGACAGCAATGAACGCATTCCGGTCGGGGGGGCAGGTGCAGGGGATCAAGATACCGTTGATGCCGACGCAGTTACCGTGGCCGTCGGGGCTCGCGCCAGCGGTGACACCGAACTCGGGGACGAGAGAGGGATCAACACCGCGCTTCTGGACGGGGACCGCAGACACGCTGACCGCAAGGAGGATGGCGGAAACGAAAGTGGACGTGAACTTCATTTTGCTGGATCAAAAGACTAGCTTCAAAAAAATGAGAGTGCGGTGGGTGAGAGTGGCTGCAGCCGACACAGTCGGAAAGAGGTCGGTAAGAAAAAGGGAAGGAAAGGGACGAGAAAGAAAGAGATGATTTTCGTATGCCACACAGTTGGTCTTTAAAGGGCCGTCCCAAAAATAGGGTCAGTTTCATCAACCATCAATCGCAACGCGATGGCTCGATAGATTCCGCCGTTCGCTGCCGTTGGGACAATGGAGCCAGGTCGCTTTCTTTGGCATAATTGGGTTAATCCTGAGCACAGTTCGAAGCAAATCCTCCTCCTAGGTGAAGTTTACTAGCACCATTTTCGTGAATGTACTGCCCTTGTGATATTCCTCCCGTTGTCGTGAGTTTCGTATTTCGTATTTGAATCACCTTGAGCTTGATGCGATCCTTGTCGGCCGTCGGAGCCACCCGCGGTGTGAGAAATGCTGGAGGACCAAGAGGAGGAACTTGTGGAACCCGAGGATTGCCAAGACGAAAGGCTGAGTACCTGACAACCAAATTGTGGACATGTGCGTTTCATCAGAAACGGCTGTAACTTTGTTAACCTTGACCAGACCAGAGTGTATACGAAATAGCGAGTAATGGGAGATACTTGTCGGTCGAGTAGGCACGTCGGTACCGTGGCCGTCGGGCGCTGACAGGAAAAGTCGAAGTAACTTTTAAGTTTTCCCGCGCGTTCTGAATGGCGGATCACTGGGATGTTGCTACGGACTGGCGCCAATCATGGCTGATTGAGCGCAAAAGGCTGTTAACTTTCAAGTCTACCCCAGTATAGGCCTGCGAGGACTCGTAAGGGCTGCTCCTAGTCGAGTGGAATGGCCTTCGCCTCATCCGACCTCGACACCCTCCGGGAAGGGCCAGTATCTCTGAAGAAAGCTGGAATTCTTTCCTCCTGGCGAGGCTGGACAGACAGATGGATGGTCTTGAACGCGAGGAGTCTCACCATCTACAAGAACCGGGTCCGTCAAGAGTTCATGCCCACCAAGGGCGTGCGCATCTTTCTGAACAGCATAACCCGCCTGGAGCGCACCCATTCGTCTCGCAAAGGCCACTGCCTCCTCCTTGAGGCGGCCGGCACCCGTTATTTCTTAGCTTGCCGCTCGGACGACGACCTGTACGACTGGCACGATAAGATATACGCCATTAGCCCGCTCATGCTCTTCAACGCCGGTCAGAGCCCCGAGATCGACCTCGAAGATATCATCCGCGGGTATAGTAGCGTGCGTAGTCCTCCGCGTGCCGAACCGTTGTAATTTATTTTGTACTCAGAGCGCAGACAGTCCAGACCTTTCGTCGCGGCCCTCGACACCACGTACCCTTCCCCTCAAAATGCTAGGGACGGGATACCCATACCCCTTGCCTGTACCCCCACAGTTCCACTCGCAAACGTATTCTCCTGCGTCCTCACACCAATTACTGCTCGGCCTCGACGACATGCAGGAACAGAAAGCACCTGTCGCTGAGCCTATAGCCGTGCGAGATAAACTACATATGCCCGCCAATAGCTAATTCCTACTTAGACTTCGAGCAAAACCAGAAGCGGCCTACGCCCAGGCGAGCGGGAGCTCATTCGGAAAGCCATTTCCTTACTGTGCGACCTAATGGAGCCGCGACTGCTACGGAAGAGCGAGCCCGGTGGGGAGAAGCCATTCGATCACGTCGAGATCAGGCTACGCCAGCTCTCGCGAATGAAACGCCGGTGGGGCAAGCACGAGATGGGGGACGTATCGGATGCAGAGGAGATTCAGACGTTCGCGGACGCGTTGCGCGATGGATACGTGTTGTGCCAGTGCGTCGTCACCCAACGTTCATATTGATCTGTTAACTATTGTGGCAGACTGCTAAACACGCTCCACTCGAGCCCTGTCGTGCGCCCGGACGCGCGGGGGCAGGACGACAGATCCAGCCTCAACATCATCAAGTTTCTTGCCGCATGCACGGCACACGGGCTGGACTCCACGAAGCTCTTTGTTCCTCTTGACCTCGTCGAGGCATCCGGGTACTCACTTAGTCGCGTTGCGGGCACGATCATTGCACTTGTACAGTCCTCTGAGACCTCGTCGCGGCCCACTGCGCCCAAGCCACTCCCTGTCGCGATGCCGGTGGATGATCAATTGCCCGCTGTTCAGCGGGCGGCGGAGGACTTGGAGGAGTGGACGGAAAGCTTCGTAGCACTGACGCGCCAGAAGATGATTTCAGATCAGGTTGACGGTGGTGTTCCCGACGACCTGGAGGGTGTGACTGAACCATTTGTAAGTCTTCCTCTCTCCTTTTGTTTTGCAGAATTGTATTGACGCGTCACTTCAGGCGAATAGCAAGGTGCGGACTTTTTTGCTTGAATTTCCATCGGCATTGATGAATACCGATGTCTGAGGTTTACCAGGTACGAAAACATTTTGTGTTACATATTCGGAGGTCTAATAGTGTTTCTCGCAGCATCTGATCTCCTTCATCGTAAACCTGGAAGCGAGCCAGGACGAAAGGCCAGGCTTCCCATGTTACATTCTTCTGTCCAACTAACTTTGTCCACAGATTCCGCGCAGTTCTTGAGAGGCTTGTCCGATTCATGGCGTCACTCGATCCTGTCTGGAGCCTGGTCCAAAGCGCGCAGTTCCGCGTCAAGCTATTGAAGATCTCATCGACGCTCGGGGTTTCAAATGACCGGCGACTGCGCGACGCGCTCCAGAAAGACGACGCTGACATTGCACGACTCTTCAAGTTCGCAGCAAGCACTGATTCTCTGAAAAAGGCCGTCTTGCAACTCAAAGGCGAGAGTGCCCAGCACTGCGTTGATCTCATTCAAGCCGTACGTGTACCCTGTTTACCCTTTCATCCGCCAACAATCCCAGCAGGTGCTGGACAAAGGCTCGTTTCAGGCGGCTGAGGATGCCGGGTTCACGCTGAAAGCGCGTCGGTTGCTCGTCAAGCTCTCCGAGGCGTCGGACACGCTCCCGACATCGCTTTTCATCAGGGGCGTATCCAACCTTGACAAGGAAGCGACGTTCGGGGGCACGTTCGGGGACATTTACCGCGCGTCGTACCAGGGAGAAGATGTCGCGCTCAAGCGGATACGCGTGTTCCAGAGGGATTCAGGAAGGCATATGATTCGGCAGCGATTTTGTAGGGAGGCGCTTTTGTGGCAACGGCTGCAGAACCCGTACGTGCTGCCGTTCACTGGCATTGATTCGGAGAGCTTCCCGTCGTTCCTGTGTAGCAACCTCCTTCTCTTCTGATGCTGATCTTCCGCTGACCTCTCCTCTTTTCTTCGCAGGCATGGTCTCTCCATGGATGCGGCATGGCACGATCTTGAAACACCTCTCCGAGAACGGCAACGCGAATGTAGAGCGACGGGTATATATTCAGTCATATTGACTTTCCTCTTGCCGATTTTCGTTTTCTAGTTGTTTGAAATTGCTCAAGGCCTCGCCTACTTGCATTCGCAGGACATCATCCACGGCGACCTGCGAGGCTCCAACATTCTGGTGGACGATGAGTGGCACGCATGCCTTGCGGACTTTGGGCTCGCGGTTTTCTCGGATGCGACAGCCGCGACACACACGTCGCACCATGGGGGATCGGTACGGTGGATGGCTCCTGAATTGCATTATCCGCAGTCCTGTGGCCTAGAAACTTTCAAACGGACGTTTGCTAGTGATGTGTACAGTTTTGCATTCGTTTGCGTCGAGGTGCGTCTCACTCACTTGATCGAAAGACGAATAAAATGGATCGACTTTCCTCAGCTGTATACCGGCAAGCCGCCGTTCAGCGACATCTCCCACGACGCGGCCGTCATGCTCCGTGTTATGGCGAAGGAACGACCAGCGAGGCCCTGCGATTCAAAGGGCCGAAAACTGATGTCTGACGCGCTATGGACGATCGTGCAGCAGTGCTGGTCGCACAATATAGCGGAGCGGCCCAGCATGGCGCGCGTGGTGGAGATGATGCAGGACGCGAGCGAGGAGCTTCGCATTGTAGTGCGTTTTTTGGCACTCTTACTACAGTTGTGCTCATGCTTTGAATCCAGCCCCAGATAATGGCTTTCCTGCCGCGGGTGCCGAAGACACCGCCGGGCGGGAAGCAGACCTTTCAGATACATCGGCCGTCGAGGCGGCGTCCCAAGGGGCAAGGGCCGAATACGACCGTGTATCAGAGTCTCTCCTTTTGATTCGTTTGTATGTTGTATTCCGAGCTGTTACTTAGTAGGTTTATACCTGAATAATATGTACTATAGTAGGGTCTTCTGTGCTCATCGTGGCTGCTTCGTACATTTCGTGACCGACCTCAGTTCAACCAACAAACCGGTAGCTGAGCGGATAAAACTGCCAACAACGTAAAGGCCAGCAAAGTGGTGATAACTACTTATCCTTGCGCTACCCATTATGAGCCAATCGCCCATCGACTTTGTCCCTTCTGCTTCCCTTTTCCGAATGGCCTTCAGCTGGGCTCGAATCCAGCCTGTTGTACCGATGTCGATATTGCACCGACACTCGCGACGGTGGTCGTGAGAGTGTACAAATCCGAGTGTGGAAGTGAAAGATGCAGCAGTGGATGTCATGATTGAGGAGGCGCTTCTCTATCAGGGCGTGGACGCGAGCCAGTCAGTTATTACACGCACGATGGACCGTTCACAGGAATGTCTATCGACAGGTGAGTATTCATAAACAGACTGTCACTGGTCGCGGGCCGCCCTTGGGAAAGACGCGTGTATCGTTCGCAGATAAACAACTTGTCGACTCTCCACAACAATAAAAATGGGAACATCGCTCTCTCGACTCCGTCTGGCTCTAAGATCTCTGCGAGAAATTCAAGCGGTATACGAAGAACTGAACAAACGCGTCGAACAATCTCCAGGAATTCCTGTACCAGAGCCTTCAACTCCGTACTGGGCAATCCCTCCCTCACCTATAGCGCAGCATGGAAGTTCCGACGCGACGCTACTACCTTCGCGCGCTGACATTGTAATTATCGGGAGCGGGGTTACTGGCGCTGCGGTCGCGCGAACCATGTTAGGTTTCAAGCCAGAGGGCAGCATGCAGATTGTCATGCTGGAAGCTCGGGATACTTGTTCTGGAGCGACGGGGCGGTGGGCACGCATGCTTGCACGCAGCTGCCCCAATGCTGACAATTCCCAGGAATGGAGGGCATATTACGCCTCCGCTCTTCCATGACTATTTCGCACTCAAGAAGGATCTTGGCGCCGAAATGGCCAAATCAATAATCCAATTTAGACTAGCTCATCTGGCAGGTAGGTTGAAACAAGTCTAATTACAGGGAGTTTATTAGCCTACGCAGAGCTACTACGGGTCGCTGAGGAAGATGGAATCCTTGCAGATAGCCAGTGTCGGGAAGTCGAAACGTTCGATGTCTTCTTCGAACAAGAGACCTTTGATTCGGCGGTTCAAAGCTTGAATATGTATCTCGATGAGATGCCGGAACAGCGCAGAATGTGGAGAATTGTGGACGCAGAGGAATGTGCCAAGGTTAGCCTTGTCATTAGTTTTTCGATCGCTACTCAATGTGTACTATACTACTATTTGCAGGACTTGCAATTTTCGCGAAGAGCTGTTGGGGCCATAGCTACTGTAGCAGGCGCAATCCATCCCTACCGTTTTGTAACTGGCATCCTTTCGCGACTTCTCGCAAGATACCCAACCAAGTCCGCAGCTCTTTCATACCTTTCTTTATTCATGCTCACACCTCACAGTTTTCGCCTGTTTACACACACTCCCTGCTTTTCGATCGCATCGTCCAGTGAAAACGCCCAGGAACCGCTTTACACCGTATTCACGACCAAAGGAACGATACAGACCCGCCACATCATTCATGCCACGAACGCATGGGCGTCCTATCTCTTGCCTTTGATGCGCGGGAAGATCGTCCCAGTCAGAGCACATATGACTGCGCAGAGACCGGGTATGGGCCTAGGACAGACTGATGCGTCCGAACCTCTCCTGGAGCAAATTAGTCCCAGTGATTCGACCCTCACGTTGGCCGACTCTGGTGCTGGTGCTGGACATTCTTGGCTGGGAACACGTTCATTCGTCATGTATGGAAACGGCAGATACGATTATTTGACCCAGCAGCCTTCCCAATCTAGCTCATCCTCGTATCCACCTCCGGCTTCCGAGTTCATGTTCGGAGGCGGACTCGCTCGGGGTGAGGTCGGGGAAGGAGCCTTCATGAAGGAAGTCGGGGTTACCGATGATCGTTCCTACGACATGGCCACTGGCGCATACCTTGGTGGGGCATTGAGCATGTATTTTGGTGGATGGGGCGCCGAGGGAAGAGATTTCCAAAGCAAGAGAGAGGCTTCCTTAGTTGACGAGGAATCTGAAGAAAGCCGGGTCAAGAAATTATGGACCGGAATAATTGCTTTTTCTAGCGACAGTCTACCATGGGTGGGACGCCTTTCAGCAAAGATTAGCGGCAGGCCGGCGCCTCGAACGAAGAAGTTTTTGGCGACAGATAAACCTGGTCATCCACTTGCATCCCCTGGTGAGTGGATATCTGCGGGTTACTCTGGAGAAGGAATGGTCCATGCATATCTATCGGGAAAAGCGCTTGCACATATGGTTTGTGAAAAGGGTGACGCTGGATTACCCAATGCTCTTCTGGTCTCGGATGCGCGCTGGAAAAAGGCTAATTTAGATGATCTTGTGAAGGCCTTTGTAGTTGAATAAGGAATATACTTTGCGATTCGAGACAGACAACTTGAATGAGTCAGCGGTATGACCATCCTTGCCACAGCGGCACAGCCATTCGAATTGGTCTCGCCGCGTTCGATCCGCGCTTGTTACTTTTCCACTACTGACCCAACAATACCCCCAACCATGGCTCCCGTAGACACGGAGTACTATGACTTGGTGCGTCCTCATTGATTCTAACCATGCTCGAGTTCTAATGGCATACAGCTTGGCGTGACCGTCGAGGCGGACGATACGGAATTGAAGAAGGCGTACCGGAAACAGGCGATGAAGGTGCAATTGGCTCTGGATGCGTGCATTCACGCCTTATGTTTCATACTAGTACCATCCCGACAAGAACAAGTCGGCCGATGCAGAAGAGAAAGTTCGTGAATGCAGCCGAAATCTTGTGAAGTCGACTAACCAAGAGCTGTCTAGTTCAAGGATATAAGGTTAGTTGATTTTAATTAGGATGACGCGTGAAATTGAACTTGCGCCCGGCCAGTAAAGCGTATCAGGTTCTATCCAACCCTGTGAGTGCCAAGATCTGCGTCGAAATTGTTATAGTGAAGGACCTGCATCTCAAAGAATGACCGGGCAACTTATGACAAGCATGGAAAATCGATGGTGGACAAGGATGGCACGATGAATATGGAGGACGCTGCCGGATTCTTCGCAAACGTTTTCGGTGGAGAAAGGTTTGCCGATTATGTGCGTTCTTTCGGCACAGAATATTACGCTCCCCCGAAGCTCACCGCCCGACTTACCATGTAGATCGGCGAAATTTCGATCATGAAAGACATGACCGCGACCGCCACAACAATGATGACCGAAGAAGAAAAGCAAGAGATGGAAAAGGCTTTGAACGAAGGGTCGTCGACTCCAGTTGGTGGAGCCAGTGGCTCAACCCTATTGTCCGGTACGGCCACACCAGCAAACGGTCAAACTACTCCGCCAACCTCAACCTCACCACCACCGAGCAGCCGTAATCCATCGACACCGTCAAGCATTACCCTGCATTCCGAAGCAGACACACCCTTGACGTCCCCCAGTATGAAAGACAAGAAGCGCGCCAAGATGTCGCTTGAGCAAAAGGAGAAACTCCGTGAACAAGAGAGGGAACGGCAGGAAGTCATGAAGGCTCGAGTGGCCATGCTCACCGCGAAAATGATTGAGCGACTGCGGCCTTTCGTAGAGGCGAAGCATCCCGGAGATAAAGATGATCCTGAAACACAGGCCTTCGAGAAGAAGATGAAGCGTGAAGCAGAGGATCTCAAGTTGGAGAGTTTCGGGGTTGAGGTGTGTTGTTTCGCCACCTTTTTTTATGGTTGTTTGCTTCATGAAACTACTCTCAGCTTTTACATGCTATTGGAAATGTGTACATGATGAAAGCTAGCTCTTTTATGAAGTCGAAGAAGTTTCTGGGCATGTATGCACCACATACAGTTTCGATCCCCCACCAAATCACTCATGGCTTGTCCTTAGCCCTGGATTCTTTTCGCGTCTAAAAGAGAAAACCGACCTCGTCAAAGACGTTTTCGGCGTCATCGGGAGCGCGTACGTCGGCGAGAATCCTGCGGTTTGATTCTTTACTAACATCGAGGCTCAATTAAGACTGAGTGTACGGGACCTCATGCTCGTGCGTATTCCTCTCGTATTCGTGCATCCACTGAAGCTGGGTTCATTAGGAAATGGAGAAGCAACAGGCTAAAGGAGAGCTCGGTGAAGAGGAACTAAGGGCGCTAGAAATGGATGTCACCGGGAAAGTAATTCATTCCTTGTGTTCTTTCAAGTTTTGGCTTTGTTGAAGTCGACGTTCTAGATTATGCTCGCGTCCTGGCGAGGTGCCCGTCTGGAAGTAGTTCAGGTTGTGCGAGGGGTACGCAACCGACTATCCCTCGCTTGCTACGATCTCATCCTCGTTTCAGGTAGTCGACAACGTCCTGAAGGATCCTGAAGCCTCTGATCTTGTGTTATATAATCGAGCCAAGGTCAGAATCATCTGCATAGTGTGACGCTGTGCTCACCAATGGCAGGGCCTCCTCATAACCGGCGCCATCTTCAAGTCGACAGTACCCGACGAGTCCGACGAGGAGCGACGGGAACTCGAGAGGTGCCATCCACACAATCGCGAATTTTCGTTTCGACTCACACAAATCGCAGAATGGTTGCCGAAGCAGCGGCGCCCAAGTCTAAACAAACGACGACGCGAGCCGCGAAAGCGCGGCGGGAGCAGATGCTCCATGAGAAGGAGAAGGCGGCGAATTCAAACGCCACCACCCCTCATCCCGCAGCCAACTGAGAGCAGCCGAGTTTCGAATATATAGGATGTTCATAATGAGTTTTGATTCTTCCAGGTTGGGATAATATGTATCATTATTGTGCAACATTCCGACTGGTAGTGCAAAACCATACCGATTCGAGCGTGCCCATGATCAACATCTTGCCCTGTCGTTGGCACCGGCAGTGTGGACTTCGAGACAAATGTGGCCTTTACTTGAATATTCTGCGTCGAAGCGGCTCTCCAATATGTATATTGTTCAATTGTCATACTGCGAGAATCCTGGGATATGGACATTCGAACTCGTATTCACTCCGATTATTTCGGCGATCTCTTTCCACATAACACGAACAATATTATGAATACTTAGAAATACCTGGGTTCGCTTTCTCGAGGTTGAATGCTGCTTTAACCTGATAGGCACATTATGACAATTCTGCATATTTCAAGCGCTGCGAGCTTACCTGATTAAAAAAATCATCGTCGCGCAGGGCACGGAAGGCTGTATGAGCGAGACCCTTGGTGACAAGTAAGGTTGCTTCGTGGGCCTCCAGAGTTGCTGCTGCCTTGGCAAATCCGATGGTGTGATTACCTCCGTTGGGCACAGTCGGGATGGCTGCCGAGATATCAACGAAAAACACGGATGTTACATAGGGAAAAAAATTACCAAATCCCGGATGAAGAGCGGGCAGCGCTTTCGCACGTATTTAATTCCCATTAAATTGAGATTTAGGCATACGTACCATAAGAGACATTGCCCTTCAAACAAACGTCATCAGGATGCGTAGACGCATGGAGAAGATGTTTGCCAAAAAAACTCACGAAATCGGTCGATGCAGATCCCGCCACCGTACTGGTGATCATACCATAGCGCTTCATCACGACGTCGGAAAATTCCTGGCCTATTCAGATATTCAGATCATCAGAGAGATACGCACGGGGAATGTGGGCTCACCAAGGACTTGATTCTGATTCAAGTCCAAATACGGGCTTTCCAAGTGCAATGTCATTTCGCAAGATGTCGCAAGGGCAGCTGCTCTTTGCGGATCATCAACATACGTAGGATGCGAGGTCTAGGAGAAACCCACTCGAAGCATTTTTTCACTCGCTCAACGAAAGCGGTCAACGATGACGAAGATGGAGCTCGAATCAGCCAGTGCATTTTTGCGTAGTCCGGTATAACTACTCTTCATTAGTCGAAGAACTTTTGAAAGACATATGCTTACCATTGGGAAGCCAGTCCCCGTTGGATTCTATAATTCCGTGGACACGGTGGTCCGTTCGCATTTGCTGTCGCAGTACGGAGACGCTAGAGTAGGCTAAGAAAGCGGCATCTAGTGCATTTGTTCCTTCCCTGCGGAAGAAGAATGGGAGTTAGTAGGCGACACCAACGTCCGAATAACGCGCACCATGGGGCTGCGCCAGCGTGGGCACTAGGGAGGTCTTCAGTGACCGCGGATAGAAATATAGGATAATTCACTTTCTTCCGGCGTACTCTACTTTGATGTCTTGTACAGCAATGGAAGCACCTATGTTGGCAGAGTTCTTCGGACCCGGGGACGGGTGACACCTGTTCCGAGTTGAGAAAATAACGGTTGTCTGAAGACTTGAACCAACATGACACAGAGGTCCATGCCATTGTATCCGCCTAAGGTCAAGAGTCAAGCAAGTTGTTTAGCATTATTCAGTCGAGAAGTATTCACCTCTTTCCAGGAGAATTATCTTACCCCCACCAGCTTCTTCGGCTGGTATCTGATCAATCAATGATTTTCTCGACGAACTTCATACCCACCGGGAGTTCCGAGTAAAACCACTTTGCCAGGAATATTGTGGGCTTCGAGAGCCGCTTTAACGGCCAGAGCCACTCCACAACCGCTCCACTACCACCAAATCCTGCTCAGACCGCTGTCACCAAAGATTTTACAGAAACCGCACCGCTATCAAATTATGTCCACATCCGTGGCCTGGGGAGAATTATGACGACACTGAAATTCTTACAAAAGACTCGCCTATGCGACTCAACGCGTCGTATTCTGCGATTATGAAGCCACACAGAAACAGAGAGAGCAAATGTGGTTACCTGAATTGATTCCAAGGACGCGGCCACCTTTCCCATGAGTAAACTCCGCTCGGAAGGCAGTAGCAAGACCAAGGTAATTCTTTGTCACAGTGAAGCCATGGGAGGCCATGAACGACGTCAAAACATTGTGCGCGAATCTAGACAGATGTCAGGAACTAGGCCCTGGCATAAAAATATAGAGCAGACATCTCGCAAAAAGCCAATTCAGGGTGGTCTGGCATTTGCATAAGTATGAGATCTCCTGCATATCGGACGACGCACCATGTATGTCCAAGCTGAGTTTTCGGAGTTCCGGGGAAAGTGCATCCAATTTATTATCAATGACGGCTTGAAAATTGGAATCCGTTTCAGAAGGATACGCAGGAGGGTCGACGTCTGTATGCAGCCACCAGTCCTTCGCGTCTGCATAAGAGTGGTCGCAGGGCGTTAAATAATGGCACTGGACCAACGAGAATCACGCAAGCTCGCAAAGAAATCCAAGGAAATTAACCTTCAACGCTGGGGATGTCTGGGCCACGACAACGGGTGGGTCCGTATCACCGTGAGATTGTGGTGGAGGAGGGTCGCGTGGTCGAGCTGCCACCGTGGAGACTTGCTTCCGCCGAAACAAAGTTCCAAAACAACCAGCTTGGAGGGACATTCCGAAGGAGAAGAAAGAGGCTCCAGGTCGGAGCTCGGGCACATCATATGCGAACGGAACCACAGACCAGCCGAGATTGCAAATTTCGGTTGCAAAGTAAACAGCAAAATGGGTCAAAAGCAAGTGCGTCTCCGGAATGGGCGGTGATGACGTAAAACTTTGGAACAGCGCGACTCCGCCAGGAACATAAACTACAACTACGGTACACCCTGCGGCGAGGGAGGGCGGGAATGATCTCCTTTGAAGTACTCGCCAATGCGCTGCCAGAGTCCCAACTCTTCTACGACTTTATCCTCGTCCTTTAAACCTACAATGATCTTGCCTGAGCGCGTCATTATCTGGCAGAAATCGGATGGAAGTTGGCTCGAAGGAGCCACCTGCTTGCCGAAAAGCACAAGTGATTCGGTGTCACCAGCCTTTACGATATTTATCTGCTGTGATATGGCGGGGAGAAACTCGAGGCTCCCAGATTTCGTATACAGCTGAATGGCCCCGCCATAGGTCCTAGGAATAAAAATGACGACTTTTCCTGGAGACGCATCAGAGTGCGTATGGAACTGAGCAGTCGGTGGTCGTACCGGAATTACTTGTGACATTAAGGTCCAGGCGAGGCCTACTTTCATCGTCTGCAGGTAGGAGATTCAATGTGATATTACCGGACTTTGAGGCCACAATCACAGAAGCTTTGGGCACATCGCGAACAAACCCGGTTGTAGCCAACTCTATTGCTATCTTCGCACTGCGGGTTCGAAACATAGCATCGGGGCCTTTCTTTTTGGTCTTTTTGCTTTTCTTGTTTGTTAGTTCAACTATCGGTTTCTGAGGGTCGACATAGAAGGTGCCTTTGGCAAGGTGAGATGTAGAAGGAATGAAAAAGACATGGGACGGACCAGTTATGTCGTCCGAACGTGTAACCAGATTGATCTGAGTGAACGAAGAAGTGGGGGCCGGAAGGGATGGACGAGGCTCTTGAGATTGATAGGCTTCTGGTGGCAGAGGTGGCAAAACACTAGGCCTCCTTGAGCGTGAGGCACTGTCTAATGAATATGGCGGAGGTTCTTCATTCGATGACTGGCCAATGAATAAGCAAAGCAAGACGAGATCTGAAATGCGACGCAAGTACTAGATCGGCTTTATGTTTGTCCAGCATTCTGTGCTTTGCCGTGGAGGAAGAAGAGAGTAGAGAGAGCATGAACAATCATCGCGGCTGTGGGCTGCATCAAAGAAACGGTCATCACTCGATGTCACAACGTGCAAATGTACTGTATCTTTCCCTTCAAATCGGTAGTCACGCGTCACGGAACCCTCTGTCGATCACGAATTTTGGTCGATGTCACGCGTCACGCGAGCCTCTGCCGAACCTCTACACCGTGACCCAGGCCCAAAATTGCCTGAAAAACACCAAATAGGCGAAATTTTCGAAAATTTTCGTCCTGGATGCCGAAATTTTTCGAGGTGTCACGCAAAAATCTCGCGGCTGCCGAAATGTCGAATAGGTAAAATGAGTCACGCGTCACACCCCATGTCG
This sequence comes from Mycena haematopus, assembly GCA_029281435.1. NCBI lineage: Eukaryota > Fungi > Basidiomycota > Agaricomycetes > Agaricales > Mycenaceae > Mycena > Mycena haematopus. Next base: position 69,695 of record JARJCV010000071.1, read on the forward strand.
ATTTGAAGGGAAAGATACAGTAATCTCATCAAGTCCAAACTCGGCCCAGCAACGTCGTCAAGGCTTGAAAAGGAAACTATAGTACATACTGATGCCGAGTTGCCGACACACCAGGGAGGCCGCCAGAGACTTCAGCAGGTCTCGGAATGCACTTGTACGGTTTCGTTTTCATCGGCACTGCATGGCGCGGAAAAAAAAAAGAGACAAAGTGTGTTCACGGACTTATACAAACGACTGTAATGTTCGAGTGTGAAAATTCAGTCCCGAAACAATCCCCCAGCTTTTGCCAAACGCTCGTAGTCTTTACGTATGTATCTTTCCCCCTTTCACCCACAATAATATTGCCAGTGCGCGTGCGCAGCCGACAAAAATCAGCATAGGCTGGCTGCAAGCCAACTGCCTGCTGCTGTTTCCCCACAAGCACGAGATACTCATTATCCGAAGACTTGATGATCTGAATGCCAGATGCCAGCCCAGGTAAAAACGTTAGATCCCCGGTTTTCGTGTGCAATTGGATTGCGCCCGAGAATGTGTTGGGTACAAATAAAACGATAGTGCCTGTAAATTTTCCGTCATGACGCGGAGTACAAATCAAACGCTCGCTTGGACTCACCACTTCGTGTGTTGGCCTCAACATCAAAGCGAGGCTTGGTGTCTGCACCGGATATCAAGTTGAGGCTAATGTTTCCGGACTTGGTGGAAGCTTCTATAAATGCCTTTGGGACGTCGCTCGCATAGCCTGTTGTGGCGATATCCAGCGAAAGGTTCCCTCTTCTCGACCGAAACACAGCATCAGGAATCGGTTTCAGCTTCCGTTTCTTACGGCGAGCCTTTATTTCCGACATGAGATTTTTTGGGCTGATGTAGTAAGTGCCTATACCTAGTTGATCATTTTTGTTATCGATAGAAGGAAGAGCGAACGTGCCAGTTATATCTGCGAATCGACTTTGCAGGCAGATACTATTGAATGAACTGGAAGGAAGATTGATGTCGGGTCTCCGAGAAATGGGCAGTTGAGACGACGAAGCCACCATCATGGGTTTACTAGAGCCACCGCTTGAGCCCCCGTAACCATAGGGTGGAGGGTCAGCCTGCAATTCTCTGAGTCAGTGACATGCACAAAAGAAGATGTTGCACTGACTTTCTCGGGCAAATTTTTGTCGGACTTCAAGTCGAGCATCATGTTCGCGTACTTGGTGGTGAGGTATGCTCAAGCGAACAAGCCAGCTGCGCTATATACCGAAATCCCTGCTGCGGACATTCCAGCATTGACATTTTTCTCAGACTGCGGAGGTTGATGCTGTGTAGCGCGGCTGCGCACTAACAGATGATAACCCCAGATTCCCAAAAGCTAGATGAAGATAGGCTTCTCTTAGATGCAGATGATCGAGTGCCGTCGACATTGAGCCTGCGAGATAACTTGCAAGGTTGATTCTCCTCGCGAGTGGATGTCATTGCGTGAGACGCCTACCGATTATCTTCGGCACCTTAATGAAAAGCTTATCACGGCATCACGACATGTAACGTCAAATCATTCACCTCCCGCTTCCCTGTTTGGAAGGCCCTGGTACATCTGCTGAAATGTCGTTCTTGCCAAAACGAAAAGCCAATCCGACCCACTGGCGACAAGTCTCTCTCGGATCCGGGTGTATCGTAGCAGCAACCCGATCGCCGGGCGTCCATGGCATCCGTTAACCTCTTCAGCAGTGGCAAACACCATCAGGAAGTCCTCACAAAGAGTAACTCGTCGTCGAACGCTAAACAAAAATCCGGGATAGGTCCGAATATCAGTGTCAAGCACCGCAGAGCTGCTTCTCGAAGTTGATCATGAATGAACAAATGAGATTAGATTCCTTGAGCGTCGGGTAAACGGGATATTGGGAGATCAAACAATTTTAAAACGCCGTGAAGGAGTTCAGATATAGAAGACCTAGTCTAGACAAACTGCCACGAGATGAGATAGCTCCCCAAATAAATAGAGTTTCGTTCGTTCTTACGTTTGTGCGCAGGAACCGGCCATTGAAGACAGACGGAAAGACAACAGGTATCATTGATCGCGATAGATCCTCAACGCGCTACATGGGGCACTCCAGGCCCGGTCTTCCGAGACTGAATGCGCCGGGCGGAACTGCGATACAATTAAGACTCAGAATGAGACTCAGATGTGCCTACTGACCGGCACGCTGATGCGAAATGTCGCGATGTTGCTCCACAGACCCAGACATCCTCTTGGCAGGAAGGCAATTGAACGAGACAGTGAACGTTCGTGTACCCAAAGCCTGGAAAGAAATGCGCAAATCGGGAGCGAGCGCCACGGCGCCGGCCTGGTAGGTAGCCAGACTCGGAGCGAGCAAGCGACATTGAGCGATGAACGCTGTACATCGTCAGACAGCGAACGAGGTACATACTGAATGGATTCCTGATCGTTCATCACAGTTTGACTCGGGACAGGCCCGGAAATTGGAAGGAAGGGTGGACACGGTCTCATCGCGAGAGGAAATCCGAGATTCCATACAATAATACTGTATGACCCGGCCGAGTATCGTTGAGCACGGGGACACCTGCCATCTGTTGAACGGAAGGAGCCGACGAATAGCGAACAGACTCAGTGAACAGACGCTGAGCTCGTCCGTCGCAATTTTCATTCGCGAAGGTATTGCGGTATATTTGACGACGCAGCAGCGAACAAGGAAGGTGCGCTGGAGGCCAATGGTGCGTGCTCGGCGCGACGGGACGCGAAGTAACTTCCATTTCGCAAGTTGTGCATCAGAGCCATGGTCACGGTTGTTCATCAGAGTTCAAGTTGTCGTTGTTTGATTTCCCGACTTGTTTATCCAGAATACCAGCCTAAACCCTCGAGCTCGAGGCCTGAAAATAAATTGAACGACTGAATCAAGCGCGGGAGCTAACCACTCAATCAAGGACGAAAATAGAGGATGTTCGCAGACGACTTGCTTATCTGAAGCCCAACGCAACCCGGCAAACCCTAGAGGCCTGAAAATAAATTGAACAACGGAATCAAAGCGCGGGAGCGTAACCACTCAATCACGGACGAAAATAGAAGATGTTCGCAGACCGAGAAGGAAAGAAGGACTGAACCCGAACTCTGCCCAAAATCGCAATCGAAATCGTTCAGCGTCGACTTCGTTCGTTCGGCCATTACGGAGCGCGCGCATACAGAGCACCGAGTTCATCACCGGTACCCAAATACGGCAATGAGTAAGGCGAGCGAGCGAAAGAGCGAGCCCGGATCAGCAGTTCAGCCACTAGTCGAGAACTGCTTAACTTATCGTCGTCGGGTTCGAGTTCGGAATCGAATTCGAACACATGGGACTCGGAGGGAGCGCGATCGCGAGTGGACTGCACCGACCGTGATCGCCGGGCATTCGGGCATTCGATTGATTAGACGTGTGCGGTGCGCGTTTTTTATTCAACGGATTCTTGGCAATACGCCAAAAGATGCGAACGAGCCCGGCGTCTCCGAGTCGGAGTCCCGCGAAATCTGGATGGATGAATGGATCATGATTGGAGCCAAGCTGCAGTGCAGGTACAATTGACGACGCCGAGTGAGTGAGCGAGCGAGGAACGAAGGAGTACATGGATGACGAGACCGAATGGGAATCCGGATGGGGGTGGGTGGGTGGGTGTATAACACTTGTTACAAGTGACGATGGATGACGAGTCCAACTCCAAGTTATAAAAAGAAGAGGTCTGGTCTCAGGAATATGTACAAGTACAGGCGGATGCAGAGATGCGATGATCGATGCGAATAGGCTGCTTGGCCGGATATCAGTGGTAATTTGGTAGTACCGCGCTCCTCCTCCACAGGCGGGACGACGCAGGATCGAGATTATCGCGGATGATCGAAGGATTTCGAGGAACGGAAACGGGGTGGAATGTATGGGCCCGTTGGCGCTAGCTAGAGTAGGTCGGGATGATGACTGGCCATGTGAGGAAGAGGAGGGAGGCGAGACGGAGAATGAGCGGGGTGGGTGACGGACAACAGCAACACAACCGCATTTTGTGCGCTGTTTCGGTATCACAAATTCTATAGCTCAGACGCCCAACTTCTGCTTCAGGTCGACAAAGTCCTGCGAGCGCATGGTCGTCCAATATTTGAGCAGATGCGACATCTCCTTTTTTCCATCCCTGGGCGAGCGCGGGGGAAAAGATAAAAATAAGCACGGATGTACGAATACGAAGGCACTGCAAAAAAAGACTGACCTGTCCTTCTTGAGCCACTCCGTCCGCAAATTCCCACCCTCTCGCCAACCGGCCAAGTCGGCGTTCTCTTCCTCCATCTCCTCTTCTTCCTTTGATTTCCCCTTCTTGCGCCCCCATTCCATGTCCCATTCCGATCCCGGCCAACTCCCCTCGCTCTCCTCTCTTTTAACGACCAGGCTAGAACCCGCAGTCGAATGCGAAAGCTTCTCTATCATCGATTCACACAGCGCGGCGGCCGTCCTATTGGGAACCTAGAAACGACACGAAAACGAAAGTGGAAGTGGAAGTCAGCGGGCGTTGCGACGTGCAAGGTCGGAAGCAGACGCACAAACGGGAATGTAATGTCTGCACATTCACGAGGTTCTCAGTGGGTGGCGGAATAAAAATACTGTGAATTGAATAGCGTACCTAGTCGTGGGACGCGATCCGGGGTGATCACCAGCAGACTGCGACACATGGGGCAGTCGACGGACTCGTGCCACCCGCCGCACGCCTTGTGGAGGCGGGAGAAAAAATGTCGTAATATACAGAGCGCGCAGAAGGTGTGGCCACACTGGCCGGGGTTGAGGGAATACGGCTGGGCCATAATTTCGTAGCAACTACGCATGGTCGTAAGCCTTCAGGGGACGGTAACGAAACGACTCCGAGGGAGGAAGGGCGATAGGATGATAGATAGAAAGAAAGACGAGACGCACAGCGCACACGTAAAGTGCTCCTCGAGCTGAGCTAGGGTCGCCTTCGATTCGCGAGTAGCGATCCCTTGCATCAGGGTGCGGGCCTCGTTCTCTCGTTTAGCGAGAGACATGGAGCGCCCGTCGAGTTCGTCGACCTTGCGCCTGCACTCGGCCTCGCGCATCTCGAGTGCGGATTCACGACGGAGTAATTCAGATGGTGTGATGCGCGAGGATCGTCGGGGGAGATCGTACAAGGTTTCCGAGGAGCACAGGGATGCCCCCTCGAGGACCGACGAAGAAGAACCTATGGGTTTACGGCCCCGTTTGGGGCGCTGTTGGATCTCAACGATGGCATTGTTCTTAATTTCTAGGGGAGAAATGAGCGAGAGGGGGGAAACATGGGAGTAGAGAACAGACCCTGGTTGTTGAGACGTGATGAACGGCGAGTGCTCTGCCTTGTCGTCGCAGTTGCGCGTGCAGCTCTTGCCATCGACAGTGACAGCAAAGGACAAGGCTAAACCGGGCCGGAGTGCTGACATAATCAGCGCGTTCCTCTCCTCCTGCCATAACACTGTGTTTGTGGATCCCCAACTTCAAGACAACGTCTACGTTTCTGTCGTGGATATGATGCTTGCCCGCGGCCAGTGTCGCCGAGTAAGTCGAAATTTGCAAGCCTTGCCGCTGTCGTGTCGCATAAACCAACATATACCTCACATCTTTTCCATTTATCCTCCTGCGGTGCGTGACGAATTCCATCTGTCGCGCCGTGATCCAGGTCCGCCCCGGTCACCAAACTCAATGCCAGCCGACAGCTAACCGACACATCAGGCGACAGTCCCATCCCGTTCTCCCTTTACATCCTCTTTGGGCGAATTCCTTTCTGGGCAACTCTGTGATCTCATACTCGCCCCATGACTTGATACTGGGCTCGGGCGCCTCAGCAATCTGTTCTGAGCCACCCGCACGGCACGACTCTCAGCGCGGGATCTGATTGAACGAGATTTGACGCGGTTTGGCAATTGCTACTAATTGTCTCCATTTATTGGCCAACCGTTCCCCGAACGCTGCTCTGTGGCCAGGCACAGATCAATGACAACGCCCACATCCGAATCAATGTCTCGAGATATTTGAAAATACGAAATCCTTTCGGCGGGTATGTTTAGATTGGTTCCCGCGGAGGCATTTCGTACACATTGGGGCTTGGCCTGCTCTTCAGGGAAACTGTATGGCTTGCCGGGACGGAAGCATTCGCAGCGCACGTGAATTGGGACTGCGTATCGTCTGTCAGCGCACGACAACCCGGTGTCATGCAAATCAGCGAAATAATAATGATACAGACCACCGCCGCATCACGACTTGGTCATTCGCTGCGTCCTGGTCGGGCGGGGTCCGGCAGCTCTGCGGCAGTAAATTGCCGGGGAGATTTCTGGGCAACTCGGGAGCGGGCGAAGACCAACGAGCGCACAAGGGAGCAATCTGGTAATCGCGGCGACAGATCTCGTTATGGTGCACCGGCATATATGACCTTTCTCGGGCAGTAGCGACGTGTTCGCGTGGGTGCATGGGATGCGATGCTGGATCTGTGTGGGGGAACAAGGTTGGGGGAGGACATAGAACCAGGCACATGTGTGGGCGGGAGTGCGAATTTCACGGGGTCGGATGGCGGATGGCGGGTGGCTGCGGAGGGACCGCTGGCCGAGTATTCTTTTGTAAGGTTCTTAGAAGCCGAAGATCAATCAATTGATGGGACAGAATCTTAGATTATCCCAAATACAGAACGAGATTAAATCGCGGCATTATTTTGCACGATGACCGTACGCTCAAAAGCGGCGCCCATTGCGCACCCAATCAAACGATGCTGCACTCCCTCCACGCCCTCCCCCGCTGCCTGCTGCCCCGTGACGACCTCCTGTTCGATCCCCAGGCTGTCCCCCGCGTCTTCCACGACATATCCTGTCTCGAGCCTCTGTCGCGTCCGTCGTCTGGCACCGTGGAGGAGGACACGTCCCCCGTCTCCCCCGAGGGGCCCAACTACCACTATGCCCCGCGTGCGTCCAGCTCGCCAGTGGACCAGGTATACGACTCGTCGTACGACGCAGCTGGGTCCTATGTCTCCCCGTACCCGTACAGCGATCTGAGACGGGCCCCGGTGTCTTCTCCGTCGCCAATTAATGCACCCCAACCACTCAGTGCACCACACGACCAGACCCGCTTTCCCTATGCTGCTGGCTCCCACTCGCTCGCTGATCGCCACCCCCGCTACGGTCTTCTGCCTAGATTATCCACGTCGTCTAATATCCTCGATCAACGTCGTCTCTCTGAGCCTGCTGTGTCGTACATGCCCCAGCCGGACGTGCAACGGTACCATTTTACTAATTACGACAAGCAGCAGCAGTCCCCCCACTCCCCCGAGTCGCCCTTTATTTCCCGCGTCGCCAGTCTCGGCTCCCTGCGCCACGAGTACTCGCCCTCGGCCTGGAAACCCGACGAGCATCTTTCCCCCTTCCAGCCTTCTTTTTCCTCAACCATGTCCGGCTCCCCGCCCCTGCAGTATTCTGTCCGTGGTGAGGACAACACCTACGGGCCGTCCCCGCCGGGCACCGGCACCTCCTCCTCGTCCACAGCCCCCGCCGGCTCCAAGGCCCCCCAGACCCAGGCCGACTCCCCCAGCGACCCGAGCAGCAAAAAGACCTACTCGTTCGTCGCCCTCCCCGGGAACGCCGTCCGCAAGCGCCCCCGTCGCCGCTACGACGAGATCGAGCGTCTCTACCAGTGCACATGGCTCGACTGCAACAAGGCGTACGGCACCCTCAACCACCTCAACGCCCACGTCCAGATGCAGAAACACGGCCCCAAGCGAAGTCCGAATGGTGTGTGCTATCTGCCCCTCGTTACGTGCAATTTCATTATTTCGTTCTGTAGAATTCAAGGAACTCCGCAAGCAGTGGCGGAAGGCCAAGAAGGAGTACGAGTCGCCGGGACTTGGGCCCATCCGACGCAGCATGAGTCTCCGCGACGACCTCTACTCTCACGCCCAGGCGCACGCCCACGGACATCACCCGTACGGCCACCACAGATCCTTCTCCCATAATTCCGCCCTCTCGCCAAACCAGCTCTCCGTCGCGATTCCCCATGGATCGTACGTCGGCGGTGGCGCTCTTCGGTACCCCCCGGACAGCCGCGGGGAAATCGACCCACAGTACCCCGGTTCCGCGCTGGACTTTCGGCAGCACCTGCAGGGCACGCCCACAGCCTGGCCGCAGTCCGCGCGCTCAGCTGGGGGTGCACATGGCCAGTCCGATATTTATCACTCGCCGTTGTCCGCGACGGCATCGTATCTGGATACCCAGATGATGGAGAGCCCGCCGCCTATGCAGGGTCAGGACGCCGGAGACCCATACCACCCTCCAGCGCCTCGCGCGTGAACCGCCTCCCGCCAAACAGCATGTTGCTTACGCCCCTCGTCGGCGTGAGCGACGAGGGCGGCAGCTACTACGACCCCCACAAGCGCGGGCACCCGTCCGCATCGACTTCGCATTCGAATCTCGATCGCGAGAGTGGCGACGAGTATTAATTTCTCACTCCCTAAATCGCTATCTATTCTCATAGTATTCCTAATTATGGACGACACACCCGGAGATTTCCTTCCTTGCCGCACCCTTGCTTCCTTCACCCAGCCTCCTCACCTCCATCTCGCCATCTCGCCATCCATCTCCCATCTATCCGTCTGTCCATCCATCCATCTTGGCCTCTTCTCTATCCTGTGCATCGACGACGTCCGCCCACCCTTCGTCCTTCTTGTTGTCGCTGCTGTTGCTTTCGCCCACCCATAATCACCGACATAATGCTCATCGCCCTAACTTATTCCAGCTTGTACATGTATCCTCTGTATATTCGTTCTCACACCCGGACTACTTTATTATTTGTACATCTATCATCCACTTATGTTATGTCTCAGTATCGTGCTAGACCCCACTCTTGACATTGTTGTACATATATCTCTACCTCTGGCAGCACCGCGCGGTTTTTTTAATTGCATTGCACAGTTTAATATGCGATTCCGTCGTTTCCCCTCGTTCAAATACGAATGCGAGTGCGAGTGCTTTTTCTTCGTTTCAATTGCGAGTCTGTGCGATTCGAATCCTTACGATTCCTATATCGGTTCCTCGCGCTTCTCTGTTTCAGCTGTTTCCAGGCTACTGGCTTCGCGCTTCTTGCCGTGTCCGCGTCCGGTGTTCTTCTTGCTACTGTTACGTTACGTACGTATTCTCGGTCGAACGGTTACGTACTGAATGGATGAAGCGCTGCGAGTCGGGTCGGAAGCATGCGAAGGTGTCGGGCGCCAGTGAATAGCCAATCACGTCCTGCACAAAGCCTAAATGCGTCATGTCCAGAAAAAGTCGTCGGAGAGCCGACAGAGGTTAAGCAGCTTTGGCAGGAAAAGGAAAAACAGCGAGCACGAATGATACCCTCGGTCGGTATTGCTGTTTTTCCTGAGCCGAAAAGCCAGACAGATGCCGAAAATACAAGAATACAAAGGCGTCATTGGACAAGCCAGTATTTTGACCGGTGTACCGTGTAGGCGCCGCAATCGTGATCTGTAATTCAATTCGTGCGCGGTTCGTAATTGGCTGCGGGGCGCGATTATGATATGATACTGCAAAAATATATAGCACCTGTCAGTTCTTATCAAGCAGCAGGAAGGAAGGATGGCATGTGTTACTCATGCGCTGTTCGGCGTTCAGAAACGAAATCAGATCGGGTGATGAGATGGTCTGGGTCCTCTTGTTAATACGCGATTTAGTGTGTGTAAATTTCTGGAGATGCGAGCTGACGCGACTCGGAAGCCGAGAAACGCAGTTGCGCCTGGACGGACGTGGAGACATTGGGAATGGACGATAGCGCAGGATCATGAACATTGGTTCCGTTCCTCGAGGGCGGGTGGTGGTGGTGGCGAATAAATTAAATCAGACAAATAGGAGTGAGGTACTCTTCAACTTGACATCCAGCTGCCTCAGGCACGAAAACCATCCAAGGATAATCAGGATAAGAATTGAATTGAGTCCAGACCGTCAGACCGTGATGTCAGTCAGGTATAGTCATTCAAGAGCGATGATAGGATGTTGAACTTCAGACAGCAGACGCCAGCCCCGGTCATGTGTCGTCTCGCAGATTTGTTGGCTGTAGATTTTGGATAGGTATGTAACGATAGAGATAGAGCGCGATTGAGATTGAGACTGGTTCCGTAGGACCGTATTTCTCCGCGTTCCAAGTATGGGTGGGGTGTGGGGATGCGCGAGCGTCGAGCAAACAGTCAGACGTGATGGATGCATGGCGCCCACAGCCCGACTGCGGGGAAGCTGTGCCACGGCGAATGACGGCCGACCCCACTTCCGAGTGGACGGTCGACCCACTTCCACCCGGGATATTTTTCTTTGATATCGGGATTTTGTCCGCCCGTGTGTGCAGGTGGGCATGGTCGTCACTGTCAAGGGCGCGGGCAACCGGACAAGGTGCGATTCGCGTTAAATTGCAGGAAATATGGAGCCGACAAGACAAGGAAGAGGGACCCAGAGGTAGAGATCTGGGACGCGATGGTGGTTGGTCGAAGCAAGTTCGTTTCTGCGCGACCGTGGCTGACCGTCACGCGTGATGTGACTATGACATCACTGGAAGAAGCTGCGCATCCTCCTTGACCTCAACCATCTCGTTTGTAGCAGCTTCAACGCAGATCCCTATGGCTTCTCTCGAAACGATTCCTGTCGAGGTCATCCTTGATAACCTTCTAATGGATATGCCCATCCAGAGCGTCGTCCGGCTGGGCTGTACCAACAAGGCAGGACCGGATAATATATCCAGCTATCGCCTTCGTTGACGCGCCCTATTACCCCAGCTTTTCGCAGAGATATGTGCCGACGAGTTGCTATGGCATCGCAGGCTGCAGAGCGACTTCAATTTCTCAGGCGTTGGCACCGCTCGGGTCAGCGGATGGAAATTTATTTATAGAGGGTTATTTAACCCCAAAGGTAAGAAAAGCTTACGACTCGCCAAGTTGCCGTAGTGGCTCCTTCGATCTTGCACATATTGATTCCGTTTTCGTGTTCCGGCACTAGTCTTCGTATGGGGGTAAGAAGCCGGCGCGTCAATCTCCTTGGCGTTCACTGCTCACACCACAATTTCAGAGAGAAGACGAACGGGAGACTCGGTCTGGGTAATAAATTTCCCAAATGCAATCTCATCAATGGCGGTGTACCGTTTCCGACCCAACTACGCATTCCACGGGTCCGGATCGTGAGCGTCGTGAGTGGGGGAATGTATGACATTTCCACGCGGTCACGGTACACCTTGCTTATGTCGTAACTCAGGTCTTTTCATGCCCTCGATTCTGAGGGTCATATCTACGTCTGGGGTGGGTGCAATGAAGGCACTTGTAGTCGGTTTTCAAAGTCTTTACAGGAACTTTGAATGGGCAGATCGGATCGCTGGCCAGCGATGGCTTTTCGGAGCCAGGGAAACCTGCGCCGACGCCTTTGCGTCTGGAGCTACCCACCAAGATCAGACAAGTCAGGCAAGTTCTCTTTCTCCTTCACAAATGTTGCAGGTGATCAACATCGGTTCAGTTGCGGGAGGCTTCATGCTGCCGCCTTGGATTTCAAGGGTCGAGTCTGGACTTTTACAAGCTGGGGCCGTCCATTCACGCTTTCGTCTCATCATCTCCTCCCGGGGGACTCGAGACCCATCCAGGTCGAGTGTGGGTGGGGCTTTTGCTCCCTTCTCACCAAGTCCGGTGAAGTGTTCGTCTGGTGGCCACAGTCGGGGAGTCTGTTGGAGCAAATCGACGCAAAAAACGCGTCGATGGATGAAGCCCGTCAGTTCTCTGCGAAGGCTCTGCCCGACGGGGTGATTCCTTGTGCCACCTGGGATTTGGAAGCCGACCCAACTAGATTGCCGGGACTCCCGGTATTACCGAAATTAGCCACGACTGGCGACTTGGATGAAGTCGAAGAGGAAACCAAGATAATCAAGATAGCTGCTTTGGATAAGCGCCTTGTCGCTTTAACCAACCGCGGTCATGTCGTGTTTTTCTCGTCGCTTGATAATGAGAATGTCGTTTCCGGTGGTCGGTGGCAATACGCAAGTACTTTGGCGTGTTCAATTATGTCTACTGAATTGGAATGCGAACGTTCAGCTTCCCAACTTTAGCGAGCTCGATCGAGTGCGCACCATGCCGCCCTTCACGCCAACCGACGAGTCCCCGGGCATCGGTGCCCCCCAAACGATGAAGATCACTCATGTGAGTCCACCCATTCATTTCTTGTTACAGTGCGAATATCACGGGTGCACTTTTCGAAGATATCGGCCCAGTTTTTAAAGTTTTTTGCGTACTCTACCGGTGCGAGCTCCGTGGTATTAATGGGAGGTCCAGAAATAACGGAAGAAGCAAATCCCCATATCGAGCCCGCTCTTCAAAACAAATCCATCATTTCGGTCGCTGTGGGTGACTGGCACAACGCCGCATTGACATCCTCTGGCAAACTGCTGACCTGGGGCGGATACTCGGCCGGTGCTTTGGGTCTCGGAGACCCCACAACGCTTACCCCAGGGACGCCAGGGGCGTTCGCCACTGAGCGCCAGCGGCTAGATGGCCTGGAACGCGGTCTGGGGACGCCGCCTAGCACGAACGTTCCAACAGAGGTCCGCTTTGACCATGCGCGCAAGACACCGAAGGAGCGGTTCTGCTTTCAAGCATGCGCAGCCGGCTGGCAGTCCGGTAAGTATGCTTGTAGCGTATTAACACTTGAATTAACCGGACCGTACCTAGGTGCTTTAGTCATTGACATCCAGGTCAGTTGAATTATGGATCACACAACATAGAGGTCAAGCTAATTTTACCGTGCAGGCGGATGGTGAAGAGGAGGAATCTGAAGAGGAAGTGGCAGAGGAGGACGCCCACCGGCGCCACATTCGGCCTGTCCGTGGTGGACACGGACTCCCTATTCAGCACCCGCTGGGCTTCCCCGTAGGAAGCCCATTCCGAATTGGATTCGCTGGCAGGGGCGCCACCAGGGGGCGGGGAATGTAAGTCGCCACCTCGTTGATTATCTTTTGTGTATTTGTATGCGAAATCATGCATGTCAGTATTGACACCGGCAGACGGACAGTCCAGGGCGTGTCATTTCCTCCTTTAAGGATTTGTACACTGTTTCATGGCAATAGATTCTGTCTTGGGGATCTCGTTGATGCTGCATTCTTATCTGCCCGCGTTCGCGTTTGCTGCGACGAGGTCGGAGATTCAAGATTTCTTCTATACTCAGGTGTGTAACATTTGCTTGGTACATACGATGCATGTTGCATCGTGTCCAGTTGGAATCTTACATCTTCGGCGCGCATGCTCGGCATCTAACGTTATAACAGCAATAATGGAAGATTTTCGCGTGGCAAAAGAAATTACAACGAACGGTCGGAATCACCCTTGGCTAAAGCTTTGAGGCGGAGCATCCTCGTACCGAGGCCGAGCCGAAATATCATTGCCATCGCCTTCATTGTCCGAGAGTTCCTGATAGAATTCAACTTGTTTTTTTCCCTTTGGAAACCCATTCTTTACACTTACTAGATGCAAGGAAATTGAACTTGGTCTGATGGTCAGCTATGGGTCAGCCCATAGCTGTAGGGCGCAGTATACAGGCTTTCCAGAACGAACGTTTTTCACTTGAACCTCAGAAGGTTACGTCTTATGATTGCTCGATGGTTACATCTATATATACCAGATCCGACTGGAACATCCGAACAAGCACAACACACTGTTTCACAAAATATGCGCGAACCTGGCGCTGGACATGATTTTGTGCAGATATTTTTCGGAACCTCGATCGAGCACACACCAAAATCTGTCACGCACCGTGACAATGGCGGATCAAGTTCTGTTACGATCGGAAAACAAATGCTATAGCTTCAATTCTTTCAATCTCAATTGACCAGGCTTGGTTCTGGGGTGAAAAATAAACTACGGAGACCACGCAAAAAGGGCCTAACCGGGAATTGAACCCGGGACCTCCTCGAGAGTCACGTGACAACCAGTTCAATTGCTAGAGCTGCCGACATCCCTAACAAGGAATCATACTACTAGACCATCAGGCCATATATTGACAACCAGAGATCAACTATATATCACACCTATATCAGGCTTATTTCCCAGATACAATTTTGAAACGGGATCCCAGTCCGCGAGATCCGCATGGTATTACCGGTCCCTCTCCCATATAAATAATTCCTTATCTCAATCTTTCAGTCTCTCCCTGGGTTGAGTACTTATGTGACAATGTCTATGGTGAGTCCAAAACACTGCGATACTAGACGAGGAACTACAATATTAGTATCTGTCAGATTCTGTCTAGAGATCGGCCAGCGATAGACATGTTTGCCAAATATACAGCAAGTATCAGTCGTACCCAAGATATGGTAGAGACCGTTCATTCATACCTGTAATCCACGGGTGATGTAAGTAATTCAGTAAGTGATTGCTATGACAAGTGAATACGAAGACGCACCCTCAGTCGTACCCAAGTGGTAGAAATTGTACCACTTATATACCGTCGCTATGAGGCTATAAGGAGACGAGTCAGTATTTCCAATATACCAAAAGTGGAACCGAAACCAAACCAAAACGCCAAAGAACCTGAAGAGGAATCGATTGATCTTCCGCCTCAGAAATGTTCACGTACAACTGTTGGAGGTGATTTGTCTGTCCGTGTTCCTCTCCTCAGGCATCCTGCTGGTGTGACAAGGTATTTTTTGAGTTTATTACTGTGTTGCAATGTGCGATTGAAAGTTGTATTTTGGCAGTGATTGTTCATAATTAGAAATGAGTGTTGTAAATAATACGAGGGATGAACTTTTTGTCTGCATAATGCAAATACTGCCAGTGATCAGTGCTGTATCCTTTTTTTGTTGCATTACCTTTGACCCAGACGGCGGGATGGATGTTTGAACTGGCCGCTGGGCCTCCAAGGGCTTTGACGGCGTTAACCTTCCGTTATGACTAGTATCGCTGTACTATGGGTGGAGCTCTTCAGTCAGCACTTACCTCTGTGTCAGCACACTTCGGTCTGCACGGGTATGCAATCGGAGAGGACAGCAGCGACTCAGAGCTGGACAACTGCGGTACTTGTGGGAAGGTTCCGACGCTAACGGCCGGGCTCAGAGTATAAATATTGCCAACCCAGACGCCAGCGATGTCAAGCGACATGAGCGCCCTCGAATTTCGCCAGGCGAACAAAAAGTATGCTGCGAATTTCGAAAAGCCCAATCGGAGCAAGCTGTTCAGAAACGTGATTATCGGTAAGTCTAGGCATCAGTATTTGGCTGGTTCGAGGTATTGAGTGGGAATATAGTGGCCTGTATGGATCCCCGTGTCAAGTAATTCGCAGCTTTTCTTTGGAGGTGCAGAACTGATGATTGAACGCGCGTTCCAGTCCATACGACCAACTTGGTCTGAAAACCGGGAATGGTATCACGATCCGCAACGCCGGTGGTTCAGCGTAGGCCATGAAAATCGTCACTGCGTACATCATGATCGAATTGACATACGTAGCAAAGACGCATTGCGTAGCATTATTGTGGCCCAGCATTTCATTGGGGTCGATGGGGAAATTGCCGTTTTCCACCATACCGGTGGGTCGCGCTTGGCGTCGCGCTATTGCGTTGAAGATAACCTCTGCAGATTGTGGTATGTCGAGAACTACGACAGATCAAGTGCGCAATATCGTGAAGATGGCAAATCCTGGGCGAGACGACATCGCAGCGACAGTTGATGCCATGGCGTTTCACCACATTACTGACATCGAGGAGTCCGTGAAGACTGACGTTCAGTATCTCGCGGAGAACCCTCTGCTCTTGAAAGGAACAAAACTCTCCAGGTGGGTTTACGATGTGGAGACGGGAAGGGTAAGTTTCGTAGGTTTTGAATGTGGGAACACTGTTGATTGAGGTTACTACCACAGATATCCCAGATTGTGGAGGCAGTGGTAGCCTAGGTACAGTAGACCAAGAGAGTGCGCAAACTGCAAGTTCTGTTGTGACTTCTTGTGACAGTTGTTTCACCGCCAGATCAGGCCAAATTTCACACGTAAATCATTGTGGACCCACAAGCACCCACCGCCGCAAAATCGGCGCAGATAATCGTGTTTTGTTCTTTCAATTTTGAACGGCCCATAGGTCATGGCGAGAAGTTTTGCGCCACCGGTGACCCAGCTGGATGCATTTCGATCTGCTACAACCTTGATGATGATCCTTGTTCCCAACAATTATGATTCTGAAATTCTCGCGTCTGCAGACAAACTATTTATGGACCCGTGCTACCGCCATCATGACAGCCAAACGGTCCGTTGTTCTACGCGCTACTTGAACCTGGTCAGAATATTACGCAGAGGAACGGGCATGCGGGTTTTTTGCGTCGGGGTCTCAGACCCAGTCGCAGACGCACGTCTCAGCACATTCTCGTTGAGCGTCCACCGTGCCCGCGATGAAGACGGTGGGGTAGCAAGCGGGTCCGGAGAGCTTGGTTTGTTTTCCTTGGTAGCAGTAGCAGCGGAAAACACACGGCTGAGAGAGTGACGTCCGCTCGAGGAAGCTTTCTTGGCCAGGCTTCTCTTGGGTGTAGCAAAGGGCTTTTCGGGAGATGGGGTAGACGAGGCGGAGTCATGGAGTCCCGGAGAGGCCCCTTTCTGTTGATCGTGGCCTCGTGCGAATGTAGCCGTAGATTTAGGAGGAGGAGACCGATAAAGAGGGGCAGGGATTGTAGGGCGCACTGTGTGGGACCGCGGTCTCGGCGGGAGGGGGCGTTTACTGGGAGGGCTCGACGGAAGAGATCGGCGCGGACGTGGCGTTACCACAGATGGGCTTTCCGGAGACTCTGGACGTTCATTGGGCAAGGAAGCAAAGTGAACACTCTTGGAACTCTTCAGAATGCTTCGTACGTATGCCCGCTGAGCTGGGCGAGGTGGGAGAGGCGTCGACGGAGGTGCATTCAGAGCCAAGACAGGGCTTCGGTCCAAAGGCGAAGGACTATGGTGGAGGGACACATCAGGACCTCGGCTCGAAGAGGGGAAAGTATCTGTTAGCGACTGCGCAGCATAGTCGACCATATCGGGTAGAAGAGGTTTTTTAACAAACTCTGAATCCAATGGTCGGGGACTGTATGTATCCAAGAAACCGTCCGCGAATGCCCATTCGTCGACTTCTCTATCCACTCCCGTTTGCTGCTCTAGATTGAGTGGAGCGCACTGCGATCTTAGGCTTGTGACCATTTGTTGAAGATCCATCGAAGGGCGATCAGGGTGATGTGCAAATTCGAATTTTGGGGAGTAGGTTGAGGGAGAACCGAGGAATGCAGTGGGAATGCTAGGATATTCGTTCTCGCCAGTTGACGGCTTGACTGACAACGGCGGTAACATTTTCTTGCCTCTACGAGCCGCCAACGCAAGAGGAACCTTTGAGGTCAGATTTCCGGACGATTCCAGCGACACCGGCAGCGAGAAATGGGAATTCGAAACGATCAAGGAGGGCGGGGCCGGGCGACCTGAAGCCTTCGCCTCTTGCTCCTTGAAAAACGAGTTCAAGTTCTGGAGTTCGGAAATCATATCTGCCACCCCTGGATCCATCGACTTGGACGAGGCCTGGAGGGACATGCGAGTGGATTTGCCGCCGGAGTTCAAAATGATTTCGCGCTCGAAAACCAATGCATTTCGATTGGAAGATCTACGAGAGGCATTTCCCATGGTTGGAGTCGCTTCTTGTTCCGTGAGCTCGGGCGTGCGATTGCGTCGAGCATGGGCCATCTTGGTTTTGAATACCTGTGGACTGTAGAGTGAACCTTCGGATTTCCAGGATGTCGGCTCAACGTTGTCAATACCGCCCCACGGCGTAAGCTCAGACGAATCAAAACCAACACCATTCTGTTGAGTTGGTGTCAGCGATGTGGGAACGATATACATCACGAATAATTTACGAGCCACGTTTCGACGAGCAACTTCTCTTTCAGCATTGTCCGAAGCCGAGGGGGAGTGGGCGAGGTAAGAGTCGCTTTTCCCAAAGCGAGTTTGCGTGTAGAGCAACGTCCAGACATAGTAGGACCGTCTTGTCCGATAATGGTAGCCAGCGGGACCATGCAGCCCGCAGGGATGGGTGGGGTAGAGGATGTGGACGAGGTCAGAGAAGAGAGTGTGAGGGATTCAGACAGTAGTGAATCGTCGTGGACGCAAAGACCGACATCCAGGGATCTATCAGAGGGTAGGCCCAAGCCAGATGAATACAGGGAAACGGTCATGGTGGTAGGAAGTAGAGGTTGTGGCTGACGATGATCGAACTATTAATAGCTTTCGCTTTGTGCCCCTTAATTACCTTAGTCGACGCATGCGACTATATACTTTGAGGCTAATACTGGAGCACAATTGTAATATTTGCGCTAAAATTCACCACTGTGGCCTGCTCAGAGAGAAGAACAGCACCGGTTCCTGCACCGACCAAAAAAAGCCGGCGAGACAAAAAAAGTATTCACTCTGGAAAAAGTGATGGATTGGGGATCCTTAAAACGATCCTGAAATTGAAAGTATCAGTAGTAAAATAAGTAGCCCTTAAACTGTACCTGGGATGCAAAGAATTGGTGTGACTGAACCAGCAACCTAGACGATCGTATCGGGATCCGATTCTGAGGTCCCGAAATTTCCTGTTTTGGGAGCAACATCTGCGCTCGAGAAACTGTTCCAGAAATGATTGGTTTCAGGAACAGTTTTGGCCAAACCGAAATGTAATGTTTCTCACTTCCAAAAACGTGAAGTTTTTGGGTACCTAAAAGCAATCCCGAAACCTTTGGTTTCAGGCCCGGATCACCGGGCCGGGCACCCGAAACCTTTAGTTTAAGGCCGGAGGGCCGGCCCGCACCCCGGCCCGGTGATCCGCGCCTGAAACCTTTGGTCTCGGGATCGCTTTTAGGCACCCAAAAACTTTATGTTTTCCAGCGTGTGAGACATTATGTTTCGGTTCGGCCAATACTGCTCCTGAAGACAATTGTTTCCGGCCCAGTTTCTGGAGCACCGATGCAGCTCATAAAACGGGAAATCTCGGGACCTCAGAACCGGATCCCGATACGATCCGTCTAGGTTGCTGGTTCAGTCACACCAATTCTTTGCGTCCCAGGTACAGTTTAAGAGCTACTTATTTTGTCATTGATACTTTTAATTTCAGGATCGTTTTAAGGATCCCCAATCCATCACTTTTTCTAGAGTGATTTCTGCCACTATGGAACCCCCCTTGGCCTCCCCCAGTCTTAGTTCCCAAAAAGGAAATTACTTACGTTTTGTGTCCCACGATGTTCCAAAGTCTTGCGATGATAATAATTCAAATAAAATCCTCTTTCAATGCCAGAGATATACCTGTACCTTGACACTGATCCCTAACCACCTAACCACTAACCACCTAAACCCCCCTAACCACTAACCACTAACCAGCTAACCCCCTAACCACTAACCACCTAACCACTAACCACACTAACCACTAAGGGCCCTATAGCCTAGCCAATAAATTGCAGGGCGCAAAAAGAGAACTTCAGGAAAACAACACAGCAGCGGGATCGAACCTGCAGCACAACGTAACCGAACGTAACATTTAACCACTACGACACAGTGGTGACAGGATATAGGTAAATATATACCATTATGGGCAAACCTCGGTCAAAATTTCCTTTTTAGGAAACTAAGACAGGGGGATACGTGGGTCAGTTTTCGGAGAGACCATATGCAGCGCAGCGCAACGCGCGAAAGCCCATGGAATCAAAGATTTTCCCTGACCGTGCGGACTCGAATGTACAACTCCAGCGGGTTGCGGTCGTGGTATCGTCCCATCGACCATATCATCGTCCTTCCTACAAACGATCGGAATACTGATGCAATTGTTGCTCTGAATGCACAGCTAGGGTCATTCATATCTTCGCAAAATGTCATCTCGCGCTCCTTGGGATCTAACATCCCGCTTGTTGTAACGGATCACTTGTTTTGGTTATGGATGTACGAGGCATAATCTCAGCTTTTCGGAAGGCCAAGGGTGAATAATTTTTCCCAAAGAGTCGTGCAGGTTTTGAGAAAGGTTGATGTTAGGGGAGCGTGCGCGGCGCTGAAAAGGAAACGAGCAAGCTTGAAGCAGAACGAGTTTATGCAACCGGCCATTCCAGTGCTGACTCCGTTATTTATTTAACAAAGAACGTCGAAGCCAAAACTGCTGGTGTGAACGAGAAGTAATTGGATGTCCCAGTATTTCAGATGACCTGCTTATCTTGTAACCCAATGTTCTTGACCGAAGACCAGTATTCGAGAGCGTTGGAAAGAGAAACGTGATGGTGGATGATGGGATGATGGTGGAATTGATCGTGGACAACGCCGTTCAACCGAAACCATTCAGCACTTTCCATACAGCGGAACTTGTCCAGCCGTTCACCAGCAACATAGTTCTTTGACTGAATGTACTTCAGCTCTACTCGAGGAACAGATTAATTAGAACGAATGCTGTGGACAGGTTCCATTGAAGGTCATCTCCTTCAGACGATCTGGTGAACATAAACCATTTCTGGTACATTGGACCAGCGGATGTTTTGCATAGAAAGTCCTTGACATTTTCTTCTCCAGGATACCTTATGGAGGAGTACATCTTCACCACCCTCCATTCAGCAGATTTTCTGCACATATGTTATTACATATTTATTTCCTCGTCAACAATAAGTAATTGCCTATTTCGACCAAGCCATGACTTTCTCTGATCTCATTTCTCTTCACCGTAGTCTCTGCCTCAAACCTCCTTCAACCACTTGCCCAATGTGTGACGTACTATATAGCTGTTACTGATGCAGGCAACTTCGGCTCGAAACAGTTCGTCACGGTCCTTTTGCATTGTATGTGTCGTCTCACCTCCGACCTTTGTCCTGTTTGTAAAAGGCAATACTTGCAATTTCCCAAAGAGTGCACTGGGTATCACTGTCCTCCTAACAACGGCAGGATTTACCAAGCCGTACGTCTCTAGTTCTCTTCTCTCGAGCAAGAAACTTTTTGATAAACTTATGATGAAAACAGTGTGCTGATAATGACTTTGAAGACGATCGTGCTTGCTCCGGATTTGTTTGGTGCTCTCCTAGAGAACCCGGTCAAATCGACGGCATGCACCCCACACGTCCGCAACCGTCTGCTTCGCCGCTCAATCCAACTCACGGAGGTCTTGTCCCAACACTATCTGACAGTCGTAAACCATCTGTCCCTTGTTCCAATCACTGCGGGCAGCACGGCAATGCTGCCTGTGTTCGTAAGCTCTGTAAAAATTGCTGTCTTCAGACCAATGTCCGCTGTGGTGCTCCTCGACACAATTATCAGCCCCCTGTTGACCATATTCCTGGACCCCAGTGTAAGGATTTAGTTACTTATTACGGGGATTCAACTCCCTGTTGTACAATACGCAGTTAATTTTTGTTTCTTTTACTTACTTCTGTAGTCACGTTACGATCAAGTCACGTTACGTAGTATAGATTGATAGATTCACGTGGAACAATCCTATCATCTTACCACTACACTACAATTTGCCTTTGAGCCTCTCCAGCACCTTGCAAGGTCCTGATAGAGGCATTACTCCACTCTAGCTTCAAGATCTACTTGAAGCTCGTCTTTAAGACTACTAGCGCTACACCGGCGCTTATCGATCCTCTCTCCGCGTTTCGCTCTCTTTTCGTGGAACGTCCACGAGGGAGTTAGTATTGCTTTTTGGAGTGCACAGGAATCCGGCCTTCTAGCAGTACTTTTAAGAGCAGGACCATAGGAGCTAGGGTCATTACCACAAAAGATCAGATAAGCTTATCTGGCTTGCGCGCCCTCTAAGAGTTAACCCGGCGTGAGGGTTACTTATCCTCACACCCAGCCTCCTGCCAATCCTGTTTTACTCCTCCCATCAGGTATGTATATGGTCTCTCATTTCGCAACTCAGCCTCTAGCCTAATGCTTTCTTTCTTTACGTCTTTTTTAGCTCAACAATCTGTTGGTGACCAGGAGCAGCCCCTTGCGAATCCTCGGCCCTACGCCAAGCCTATCTCTCCCACTTACGCTGCCAAACTCCAGCACGGTGATTTTACGGTGGCCAATGTTTACAATCGAGCTCAGGCTGAGTCGTATCGAGTAATGGCCGAGAGACAAGTCAAGTGCTATTGGTTCATGAATGTAAGGCCACATTTCTTAAGCTTGTTTTTTTACTGAATGATAACAGGACAATGAGCCCCCTGAAATCTTCATGTGCACTATACCGAATCCCCCGGCCAACTTCTTTCACCCTAAGGATGACCCCTCCATCACTGCGATTATCGGCAAGCAGCACTGCAACCCATATACAGTTTTGCTCGGTCGCGACTGGGTTACGACGACTGCTCCTCAGCGTGTCCAACCCAAGGACATCCTCTGCTTTCGATCTCTGCATGTCACAGTTTGCATTGGTGGGCCGTTTCCTGTGACATCCCCTCCAAAAAGGCGACTGTCAGGCGAGAGCAATGTTTCACGTGCAAAAATCAGCTGGCATTCCAGGTAAGTCTGATGCTCGTATTGCGTCTTTTGCTTACATCAGTACCAGTCTTGATTCCGTCTCTGCTAACAACCAAAGGTCGACCTCAGTCATGTGTGTCTATTTCCCTCACTCTCGCATTTGCTGAACAATACACAGCGATGTTAGCAGCGACGAGGAGGATGGTCCGAATAGGTTTTTTTCTTCTTTTCTTCTCCTGACGTATTCACTCACTTGCTGTCAGTTCTTCTAAAGCTCACGACTCTCCGACTCCGAAACGATTCCCTTCCAAGTGGGTGCCAGAACACCCAGACCGGTGCTATTCGTGAAAAATTTGCTGTGTCTTTCACAGGATACAAATGGGTGTCTAGTACGTATTATAAGCACAAAAGTGCTTGGGATGCTGTTTGAAATGATGCTGTCAAAAAAGCTCAGCTTACCAGAGCCGTTGAAATTGGCAGGAAGCCCGGTGGAGAGTGGAAACCATTTTGTACTTAGATATAAAACTTGTCCAGCTTTCTATGCAACGAACGGAGTGCCCATGAAATAGGTCCGCATCAGATCAGCGCATGCTCATCAAAGATTCAAAAGTAAAACCACCAAAGCCCTTTGGAAAAAACCCACTTCAGCCTCTCTTCTTCAAAAATGTCTATTCTGCCAGCAGACCTTTTGTGAGATCTCAATTTCCATCAGAATAATCTGCCATGAGAGACTTGGAAAACACTGGCAGTATTCCGCGATGCAGAGTATACAATCTTGCTCCAACCAAACTTTCCCTGGTAAGCTGGCGAGAGTCGCAGCTAGGTTGAGAACAGAATGAAAGTGGAGCCCCCAGAGTTTCTGCCCCTACCGGCTGTTAGAAAGCGAAGACGGGATATGATATTATTGCGACGGACCCAACTTATAGTCTTTACCATGAACACGAAAATTGTCGTCCACTGAGCCCAATGTCTCGCAGAAAAATGTATTGCCAAGATCTCCGAACATCTGGAAATCGGTTTTTCTTTGATAGACAGCCTTCGACGTGATAGAATCGCGGAGTCTCGGTAGATCCCGATAGAGTCGGAGTTTCTCGATAGAGCTCCATAGACATTCGCGATCTTCATAGAACTTGTCATCCACCGAGACCCTCCCGTTCTACTGTCGTCTCGATAGACCTGTGGTTCCACATGCAAGTCATCCGGAAGTCTCCAACCGTCCGGCGTCACGCCTTGGCAACGGTGGTTCGTGCAAGCCATAAATGTCGGACTTGATCGAATCTTTGCTCATATTCTTTTCTCCCCCCTCCATCTCACGTCCGCCTGCGCTGATCTTAGTGTCCTGCCTCCTCAATTCTGGTCCCAAGTACTACAACTGCAAGTGTTCTATACCTCCCAATCCTTCAAGTGCCTTTGAGAGCCGTGAAAGTGCTTCGCTGTTGGTCGTGCTGCCAAAGTGTCTAGTGCCAAAGCAATCTTCAAGAAGCAAGATGCAAATGGCTTTCAAGATCCACCACTGGGGGAAGACGAACATCTGTGGTGCATTCTACATGGCTCCTCTCTTGATCTCTCTTTGGGTCTCTCGATTCTGGGCTTGTCGACGTCCACTGGTTATCGCTCGTTGATCGTCGGCAACCGTTTGGCAACCATCACTGTGACTGATGCCAACGACGGGCGCATTCCAACAGATTCCAACTCCTAGGTGGTACGGCCTTTTTTTATTATTCAATACTATGTATGCCTTAGCCTCCATGAATCTTATTATATTCCCTCCTTTTTTTGCGATCCTGGGATTCGAGAAGGAACTGAACGGGTGTATATAAGCAACAATACACGTGAAACAGCGGGTCTATGCGACTCTACGCGAGTTCTACGCGGTTCTACCAACGTTCTCCGGTAGAACCGTCCCTCTATACAGTACCCACTAGAAGGGGGGGGTCCCTACAGGCCTACAGCTCTACTGGAGCCTAGCACGACCTATGTAGGGACAGGGTATTTTCCAGATGAAGGCGATCCAACAAAGCTGAACCAATTCTACCTCAAGTGATAAAACAGCGCCCAGAAATTGGGCAATAGAAGCAGGTAGGACAGTTGGTCGATCACACTGAGGTGGAATAATTTCGGCCTGCAACCTCTTAATCAAGTCCAAGAACCGTATTACTTGGTTGAATTGAAGGTCTCCTAGCAATGGGTGAGCTTGTAAGCGCCGGAGAACCTCCAAGGCAGTTGGCTGAGACATGAGGTGTAGAAGAAGCCGAGCCGATGGAGGTAACACCGCGCTGATTACAACACGTTGGGAGAAATGGCTGGAGAGAAATGTCTTGAAGAACATCGGTCAAGGGATTGTTGATAAGGAAACCCTCTGGAGCGCTTCCGGTGAATAATATTACATGCAACGAACACCTTGAACCGATTGTCATGCAAGGACCTTCAACAATTACCTTGCACGCACCATGCTCCAGCGACTATCGTGAAGGGAAGCCCCTGGAAAGAGATCCCTGATGAACATGCCCTTAAGCAATTTCAGTGGATATCAAGTCCTGCACGGAAATGGTGGAGAGGATTTTGTGAGCAAATTATCATTCACCGAACCGCGTGAACAGTCACACCTGGAAGACATACCCTTATGTACATTTCGTTCAGCACTATTCGTGAAAGCAAGTCTGTGAATGAATGCCTTATATTCACGCGAAAACTACTATATGTGGCTTGTTGAAAAATGCTTCATGAGAATCAGTGCAGAGACTTGTCCCGTGGACACTCGGGTAGACAAGTGTCCACCATCACGTCTTTCTTTCCGACAATTTGCAGTATTCTTAGTGATGTTATCCGCGTGGGGATCATGACATGCATGACAGCCTGAGTTGCGAAAAATTTACGTAACGTTGTCGCAACTTTGTCTTCGGGCTTGTTTTTCTTGCGCCGGGCTGGGCGCTGAGTTCGAATTCGCCTTTGCCTCCTCGACTGTCCTTTCACGTTTCCTCTCACCGCCTGCAACTCGTACCGTCGTCCGGTAGAGTTTATCGCTAACATTGGTGAGTGTTTATCACCATGGTAGCTCGGAAGATGAGACATCGAGACTTTTGCACGTCAGTCGGACTGGCGGGCGCTTGCGCTCTTCGGAGAGGACGTTAACCACGCATTTACTGACTTTCTTTTCTTGTTTTTACGAACTCTGGTCACTTGTACTGACGATTCGTCCAGCGATCACATTTTAATTCCAGCCAGGTCATCGGCGCCGGCCACGACGTGTGTAGTTTCTGAGTTTGCCAAGGCGCTAGCACCTTCTCAATATCGCGTGCAGCTCCATGTCCGCTGGAGCAAGCCCGGACACACGCACTACATTAACAGCAACCCCAGCGGTCAATGGAGGACCAGCAGTTCCCCTTGTACCAACCAACACCGTTACGACCGCGACAGGTCTAACGGTACGAACCCGAATTGACCCAGTCCTCACTGTCGACGATGTCGTTCGACAACTGTGCATAAATCTTAATATCAAGGAGCCACCAGGGAACTTCGCTTTGCGGGATGCCACAGATGAGTTGGTGACGAACGACAATCTAAGGAGAAAGATTAAGGCCAAAGTCAATCTCAAGTGCGTGGTTTTTGCTTTGCAGGATTGTCTCTTGTCTCACTTTCATTAGACTCGTGAACGCACCTTCACGAGAAGCCAGAGAGACAGCTGAGAAGTTGAAACTGCGCGACGATGCGACAACTCTCAAGATGACTTTATTTACTCTGCAGAAATACATCCGAGTACGTCCTCCAGTCATAGGTAGAGACTTTCGACTCAGGATGGCTTCAGGAAGAACAATTCGCACAGGCGTTCATTAACTGCTCAGGACTGGCTGACTTGATTGATGTAATCTTTGGCGCGCATGGAAATACTCTCGCCGTCCGTATTTCGTTACGTTTCGTCTCGCTTCCTTCTGAATTGCTGCTTTCTGTAGTATGCATTGACAGCCATGCAGAATTTGATGGAGTTGGATTATGGCTGGGCAACATTGGATGACGCGTTCATCTTTCAAATTGTCCAAATCCTGTCTTCCCCCCAGTCTCTAATCAACGTATGTCGCCCTGCAACGGCTATTCTCAAGAAACTGGTTGAGGCGGATCCGTTGAGTGCGCCGGGGACTCAGCTTGCTGCAAGTTCCAGTCGGAGCCCACCAAGCCTCCCGCCAGAATCTGTTTACCGATACGGCTTTTCTGTTATATTTGAGCAGATGCGGAAGGGGCATGGTTTTCTAGAGACTGTCATCAGTCGACTTGGAAGCGCAGATACGGCGATGGCTCAGTATAGGTACGTTATTGTTTCTTACACTCTCACAATACTGAGTCAGAGCAACAGTATGATGCTCATCAATTCTCTCCTGGCTCACGCAAGTGACGCTCGATGGGATGAATTTATTTCGGAGCTGGAGAGACTGAACGTGAGGAAAGCTGTTGTGGTGAGCCAGAGTGATTTTCTCTTTTGATTTGTCTCATACACTTTCGCAGCGACTCATGTCATCCCATACAATCGAGGATTTAACGTCCTGCATCCTCGACTTTCAGGCGAACTTCATACGGGTGACGTATCGCAAGAAGACCACCCTCGTCGATGTTGAAGCGGAGCCGTCTCACGCTGCGACTCTAAAGTCAATTTGGATAAGTAGCAAGTTGACGGAGTCGGTAGACGAGAACGGCCAGATCATGAAATGGCGGTTACTAGGATTTGATTCTGAGAACGTTGAACAGGAGTTCAACGAAGTTGGCGTGTTGGGCTTGGAATGTTTGGTATGATCTCCGGGCTCATCACGAAGGTTGTCTCAATATCGACTTCAGAAGAAATTCATCGAGATGGATCCCGATTTTTCCAAGGTTAGTATTTGTCTTGGTGTCCAGATAAAAGGCCCTAAACACGCTCTTTCAAGCTCATCCAGGAGCAACTGAGTCGGCCTCCTGCACGGAGGTGTCCTGTTGCCAAAGCATCCAACGAGATAGTTGAGATGTTATCCGAACATTGGGCAATCTTTGCACCTGGATGTATGTCAATCATCAGTTGCCTATTGTCGAGACTGATGTTTGAAATTCCCAGACTCGACATCCACTACTTTTCAACCATTCTTCCTCGACTTCTTCAAAGTCCATTCTCTCGCGACGCATTTCTTCATACGGATGTGGGGCGAGAGTGGAGCAGCATATGGTGACTTTACCCGAGTGGCTGCTCTCGTCCGCAGCCAGTGCGTTTCTCACGTTTAGTGTCTTCCCATTGTTGACATGCCCAACAGAGCAAAAGTCGCATTACGCAGCGAGAATGTCCGCCCTTGGCATGAGGTAGAGCATGATTTCACCGAGTGCGAATATCGAAGCGTCCGGGAGCGGCAGATGAAAGAACTCGAGCAGGATGACGACCTCCTTAGCAAAATCCCGGTTAGGTGTGCAGTGTTCTTCTTATTTCTGGACGCTTCTCACCTCGTGGTCTCAGAAATCTACGGGCTAAATTGTACAAAGAGTCCTTCGAATTTGTTCGCCAACAAAGAATACAGTGTCTGATGCAGGGTGCATGGTTCGTGAATGCACTTCCGGAGAATGCGACGGCATCGAGGGACTCGACACGGCGACCGAATCGACCTTGGCGGTTCTTGCGATTGGTACTCAGCCGCTTGTTGCGTTTTTCTGTTACTGAACGTGATTTCAGGATCCCGGGCTCAAATACCTTCACTATGTCGACAGTGCCATGAAGTTTGCTGTTCGAAGTGGACTGGAAGACCTTCCTGAGCGCATCGAGGTGGCTGCCATCAGCGAGATCGCTACAGGGACATGTGCTGCTCCACCCCACGTTCTCCGTGATCAGAACGACCTCCCGCCTACCTTCCCCCCTGTGGCGTCTCCGTTGTCGTTCTCGCTACTGAGCGCCCATGAAGGTTCGCTGGCGGACCAGATTGCACCCGATCAATCCCGGTGGGCTGACTGGACCGACGGGTTGAATATGCTTCGACGAGACGGCGGGCATGTCTCCTCGAAAGAAACGGCTGGTTTCGTGCAGGCATTAACGGAAATTGGTCTAAAAATCAAGTTGCTTGGTGAGGTTTCAACTATCGGACGATTCCCTCAAATTTACGTCTGTCCTCAGATTTGTCTGGTGAGATGGTGGAAATTCCCAGCGGACTGGTCGCTGGGCCCCCACCATCTAATACCGACTTTTTCTTTTCAGAGTTGATGTGAAACGACAATCTGTGTTTGTCTATATCCTTTGGCGCCGTGGAAAAAACTAATGTAACTACTCTATGTATAACTATGCCACGGACTGCTGTATACGTATTCAACTGGCTGTAATATTCGGGAACTATGCTAGTAGAGTTGGGCCTAGAGCACTGAACGTCTTCCGTTGAGATAGTTCGAGTGGATTGATTTGAGGATCTACATTTGACCCTTGCGCATCAAATTTCTTCGTACGCGACGTTTCTCCCCTCCAAGGCCTTCGCCCTTGCCCCACTGCAAATACGGTACCTTGGCCTTTTCTATGCCCGCAACCTCGCCCTCCATGTCGCTGCGGAAGTCCAGCATTCCCCACAGAGGGAGTTCCATTTCACCCTTGACCAAAACACGACACTTGGAGAGCAAATGTGGGGGTAGAGGCGTAAGGATCTGCAAATGGGAGGAGGAGGAGGAGATGGCACGGATGAGGGCAACCCCGTAGCACATCGAAGTTGACGGTGAAGGCACTGCCGAGCCTTGATTGTATGGGATGGGTGGTACTTGGGCGGCATTTGTATCCGAAGATGTGGTCGACATGTTGACATCTTCGTCCAGGGATCCTGGCTCGTATGCGACAAGCCCCACCAAGGCGCCGTTGAGGACCCGATTGATCTCCGAAGGAACTACATCCTCCACCCCTGCACCACAGAGAGTGATTCTATCAAACGCCAGTGCCCAATCGACCTCGTACGGAGGCTGAGCGCATAATGGAAGTGTTGTATTCCACCTGGTAGCCGTGAGTTGTTCCAACGCCTTGGGCGCGGTTCGCGGGAAAATGCTATGAAGATACGAAAGGATAGCGATCGACCGATGGTCCGAAGAGGAATAGTTGGCGGATAGGACTGAGGGGGCGATAGGTTGTAGAAGATGCAACCGAGAGCTGTGAGCATCAGAAACGCTGGGGGGATGCTCGAATGACGAGGAATGCTCGAAAAACGGTGCTTCAACCTCAAATATGTCCGTGGGCTGCACAAGATCCTCTATTTTACGCATCAGGTCGGAACCGAGGCCCTTCGTCCAACCCATAGTGTTCACAATGAGGGGAATAGCTTCCGATATCTTGGAGTCCCCATCATCGTAGTCAGCAGGAGTCTGGACGTCGAGTTGATATGTTTCCACCAGTGATTGGATAGAAGCAAGATAATGGGATGGCGAGGATTTAGGCGTCGTCACGCCTATATAATGGGCGAAGTTCGGGAGAGTAGGATGTGTGAACGGGGGACCTAGGACGACATCAGCAATCGAAGATAGACATCCTGTGAAGGAAAGGGCGTACCAAATACAGGGCGCTGGATGATATTCAAGGCGACTAAGCCGCCGGGAGTAAATTCAGACTGGCCAAGGTCACATTCCAAAAAGGCAACTTTTGAATACCGGCAGAGAAGACGGTTCAACAGAGTGCGTGCAAAAGAACTCTTGCCCGATTTTTTGTGACCCTTGATAAGATATATACCTCTGGCAGAGTCGGATATCGAGTTGAGAGCGATTTCCCAGGTCGCGGGCAAGATAAAAGGTTGAATGTCTTTGCTTGGTTGGGTAATCTGTAAAATATTTATTGTCGGGAACGAAATATGTACACAGTGAAATACCATATGAACGCCAGGTATTCGCAGGCGGTGACCACCATCGATGTCGTGCCATCGAGAGGGCTTGAATACACCATCAAATGTGCGGCAAATTCTACCAAGCCCCTCCACATCGCTGTCGAGCGGGTGAAACACAACGATAGTGTCATAATTTTCGAAGACTGGGCGTAAACGCACGGGAACAGCAGAAATGGAATATGATGCCAATTTTTCGTCCAAAGCCTCGATTATTGGTATAGGCGAGGAACGCGGGGCATAAACGCGATGCGCCGTCGGATTAACGGGTACGCGGGTACCGCAGATGGAAACCGCGCCTTGCAGAACTGTGAACATGTACGCACCCAAAAGGCTAACTGTCTGGCCTGCAGATAATAATATTAATGTTGCTATATCTGTTGATAAACCCAAAGCTGATATTTCTTCGGATTCCAAGTAAAACACTGCTTCATCGGGAAGGGAACGGAAGGGGGTCGAAGTCTGCGGCGCAGGGGCTTCAGTACGATGTGGAGCTGCGGGCGCCGGGACGTCCATGGGCCAATCCCCTTCCTCATCGGAGGAGTCGTTTATTGGGGCGCTAGGGGACCATGCGCGTTTTCCAACGACATTTGTTACGGTACGAGTGATCGGAGGAGCTGGAGGCGCGTCGGAAATGACCTCGTCGCCGGAGTCTACAACGGCCTCCCGCTTTTTTTTTCGCTTCCTAGACGAGTTTGGCGTTTGAGAACTGGATTTTCGTTTGGAAGAGGGTCGGGAATGGTTAGGAGACGGTGGGTCCACTGCAACCGCCGAAGGTTGTGCGTCAGGAACAGACGTTGCATTGGTTGCATTGGCTGCCAGCGCTGCCTTGCGAGCAGCGATTGCGCTCAACATCATTTTCTCAAAAATGCGTCGGCTCAGAGATCCGAAAGTTATTACTTGAATTATATAATAATATTTGGTATGTTTGCAAAATGAGGATTATTTAAAGTAATTGTGTGGTGAATCACTCCATTCTTCCTTCCTTCCTTCCTGGCATCCTCGGAGTCTCCTGCATATTTTCCAAGTACGAGTTCCACTTGTCAAGCCTAGAAAATGTTCAAAATGAGCAAGTACCATAGGTGGATCAGAATGGTAAAAATGTCACACGGTTCGGATCGGTCCAATCTCTTCGCATACCTTCAAAAAGCTTGAACGTTTGAACGGACGACTCTTTCTGAAGAATGGCCTCCCAAGCAACGAAAAGTGACGCCTATTAAAGCTCACCGTCGCATCCGAAGGCTATAGGCACCAAAACCGAGCTATACAGTCATAGACAGTCATCTGTAAATCCAAATGACAAGGATTCTTTTTACAAGCTTTCACCGCCCATGAAGTCTCAACTGTACATCTCAGAGCCCACACCTAGCTGTCCATTCCGCGTCGAAGGAGTACAATACATCCCCGGTTCGCCCTGCGAAGATGGCTTCACGCTGATATTCCTCCATGCCATGAGTCTGCACAAGGTAGGTGACCTTTGTCGTTGCCGACAAGTTATTCACGCGTGTAAATGGATAGGAGACGTTTCAGCCTCTGCTCGAGCATTTACTTGCTACAAGCACGAGAATTAAGGACGTCTGGAGCATCGGTGCGCCTTTCGCGTCGCAATCTGTCGCCCAGCTGAATCGCACGCAAAGATAACCCAAACCATGGGCGGAGTTCCGTTCTGAATCAAAAGCTCCTCGCGTCTTCGTCGTATCACCATTATTGCAAGTGAACCATGTCGAATGGACAATGAAACACATTGACATACCACAGGGTCTGCCGCTGAATACGCCCGCGCGACATATTCCTTCCTTTCCTCGTCTTGCCATGGCGTGTGCTTTTCATCTCGCCGGATAGTCGGTCTCGCACATTCTTCTGCTGTCTCGGCTCTGTGCGTTGTACTCAATATTCCACAAATCCTCAAAATAACAAATATGTACTCAG
This sequence comes from Mycena haematopus, assembly GCA_029281435.1. Taxonomy (NCBI): domain Eukaryota; kingdom Fungi; phylum Basidiomycota; class Agaricomycetes; order Agaricales; family Mycenaceae; genus Mycena; species Mycena haematopus. The sequence continues at coordinate 101,921 of JARJCV010000071.1, forward strand.
GATGATGCTCCTGCGCGATACAGAGTTCTCTGCGTCGAACAAGCCACTCAATTTCACCTTCCTCATTTTGCTTGACCCCGCACTTCTCCCTCCACAGTTCCCATCGACAACCGTTCTCTCGAACATGTTCGGTAAATTCGCACTCACCAAACGCGACAAATGGCCGACACGAGCAGCAGCGCATCAGTATCTTGCCGCGCACCCAGCATTCAAGGCATGGGACCCCCGTGCCCTTCGCTTATTCGTGGTCCGTACTTCCTCCTGTGATACTGAGGTACTATGTTTTTCGAGTTCTGCAAAACAGGACTGCGCTCTGCGCGATAGTGACAGTTCTGAAGTCGTGCTCTCGTGCTCCAAAACTCAGGAAGCAGGCTTCTATTTATCCCCGACCGCGGACTACAAAGCGCGGCCCGTGGAGATATTCATCGAGCTCACGCGAGCAGATGAGCTTCCCATCCATATCATCACTTGCCTGAAAGACGAATACAAGTATGCACGCTCTTAGTCTTTCTTGCTCTGCTTCTCCTTACATTTAATTGCTTCATGTAGGGGCCAGACCCTCCCCTCGAAAGAGTTTCAAATCGCACAAGTCAAGTCAACGACGCTGGGAAGTGTGCAGTTGATAGAGGGCGGGCACATGGTAAGCTTAAATCCCTACACCGTTGCTTCCATTCCATCAACGGTGTCTAGTTCCCGCAAGCGAAACCCCTTCTCTGCGCGGAGGCCATCCAGCGAGTACTTGCAACCGCTGCTGGGAGGCAAGCTCGCTTGTGAGTAGAGAACAGACCAAAACAGTTGTCAAACAGAGGGAGTTTAATATGGTAACCATTCCACTCGAATACATACATTCAATCTGCGTTGATTGGGGGCAACACCTGTTTTCTGCCCTTCAGAGGCCACACTTCCTCCATTGAAGTCGTATCCCAAAATCTCCCTCCCCGGGCAACCAGCCGAAGGTCCCGCGTCTGGGAAATATCTCCCTCCAACAAGTCGATCCCAGGTGGATAGACGATCAAGTCTGCAAGCTTTCCTTTCGACAATGAGCCAATGGATGGGAAGAGCCCTAGCGTAATAGCGGCGTTGGACGTTGCCGCTTCAAGAGCCTAGATGTAAGGGAGAATTTGTTAGCGCCCTTCTCGTCACTGAATCGGATCGAACCTCATAGTTGGTCAAGCCCCCTTCCTTGGCAAAACGAAGCTCGGCGTGATAATTTACACCATACGGATTTTCGCCGTGAGCGCCGATGTGAACCCTGAGACCCTTGTGTACCATTTTCGCCGCTGATTGCGACGTATTAAAGAATTGATATGCTTACGCCCTCCATCAGTTGGCTGGGGGCTGGGGAATATCTGGAGCTTACAATGTTTCGGCCGAGCCGCCGACTCCGAAAGAACATTCAAGTTGGCATGAGGGACGAGCGAACGTAGTCTCGGAGCCAAGTCTCAGAGATGGGAGGGTGCAAAAGAAGGAGATATAAGGCGTACTTGGGATTATTCGGGACATCCTCTGTGGCCCAGACGAGCTGCTCGCCCCAAGATCCTCCATAATTCACGATGTGGGTGGGCGTGTAGCCAGTACCGCTCAATGCGAACAGAGTAATTACATCGTCGAATAGTACCGGGACAGGCATTGAATGCTCAAGGGTGGTCATCCCTACAACAGCCATCAACGATAACTATTTCTTTCACTATCGTGCTCACCGTCGATAATATAAGTCAAGTCCCAGTCGAAATTCATTCCACCCTCCGGCACACAGAGCATGGTCAGGTTCCTGGCTGCGTTCAGCAGCCTCTGACGAGAAGCTCTACATTGTGTCAGCGAACAACATGTTCTGAGCTTGTAAATTTCTCACCGAATTGGTAGGTTATAGTTCTTGTACGAGATGCTCCCCGTTCCACCTTCGAGCCTTAGCCGCAAAAGGGCCGAATATGCCTCAATATCATCGGCAATGTCTTGGTGGATGTCCGAGTACGCTGCCCCGTAGATTGGTTCTCCAGTCGAGAAAATGCGGGAGCCAACGAGCTGCCCACTCTCCACTCTACTTCTTTCTGTGAAGCCGTCAACAGTCGAAGAGCTTGGGCTGAAAGAACAGTCAAAATCACAACTCGCAAGAATAAAAAAAAGATGCTAATACTTGTGTAGTGTAGTGACACCATAGGCGAGGAAAGCTTGCAGCTCCCACGAGGTGGCGGGGTACTTTTCTTCAAAGCCGTTCCAGTGAGCATGAACATCGATGAATCCGGGGATTACATATCCTAGGGTTAGGATTAAACGAATTCATTCTCGACGGAAAAATGCATACCGCCTTGTGCATTGAAAGCAGTTACACCAGAGGGAATCAAACTGCCCTGCGCGCGCACGCTTTCGATGACGCCGCTGCGGATTGTGAGCACACCGTCGCGGATCAAGTCAACCTTAGGATCGCCAGTTTCCATGGTGAGGATCGTGGCGTTGAAAATCACGAAAACGTCCGAATTGGCCTGCACATTCAGTCCCGCTGCGTCGCGCTTGAGACGAGAGATGTCCGTCGGATACTCCACAACAATTTCCTGATATTCGAGGAGGTCCTTGACGCACGAAATCCCAAAACGAGTCGTGTCGCGCTTGATCTCGGACGCACACCTGCTCAGCTTCGACACCTCGAGTGAGTGCAGATAAGGGCCTGGTGAAGGTCGAAGACATGTAGAAAACCAAATAAACATGCATACCTAAGAACCAAAACAATTTTGTCCCATCTGGGCTCCACGTAATGTCGTGCCCGCCGTCCAAACTCAGACGGGCGAGCCCTGCCGTTGCGTTCGCGGGCTTTGCCCAGACAGCTTCGTCGTTTTTGAGTTTATCGCCAGCCACAAAGTAGACATTATAGCCTTCCACAAACGCCACACCTGTAGGTGCATATGCCTTCTGCGGCTTGGCCTTCACGACGTGCGGAGAGCTGACCACAATCTCAGTGGACATTCGTCCCGACGCGACGGGAAGATGCGAATAGGTTCCCTCGACCCCAGACGGGCCCGATTCCAAATCTATGATGAGCGCGCTGCTCGACTGCTGCACCAAAAGCTTGTTATTATCGATGAAACGCATATTGACTTTGTCCCGACTCGAGATCTCTGATGGTACGAAGCGGACGTTCTTGATCTGAACCTTGCCGTCGCCGCCTGGGAGTGTCAGGTCGCCGAGATATAGACCCTCGCCCGCCGTAGAGATAATTTCCCCGGTGAGACTGTCACCTCCCGACTTGAGAAAAGCGACTCGTCGATCACGACCGGTGCGCTCGCAAACAACTGGGGAGAAGTAGCGCCCCACAGGCAGCCCAGCGACTTCGTAGGCCTTTTCCGCGACGAGATCAGCCACCTCGAACGTTGTGAAATTGGTGTCGGACCATCGCGCATGGATGATCATATCGTCGCCGGGGACCCATTCGGGCGAGTAGTAAGGCGCCGCACTGTGCAGTACAGGAACACGAATCGCCGAGGTCTTGCCAAGATGTTGAACGTATGTTACGCCCGCGGCCTGGAAGACAACGCGGTGCCCATTGGTGTCCGCCCGCATCTCCTTGAACGCAGTCACACGTTGAGTTGCGGCGGTCTCGGCGCCGACAAGATCAAATGTACCAGCCACAGTCTGAGCCAGGCGTTTCTCGATGTGGGCCTTGAACCGGATGGGAGCTGGAGCGCGAGATGGGTCTGCGATGTGCTCACCAAAAGCATTGGTGGTGATGGGCACAGAATAGATCTGTCCTGCAGCCCAAATAATCACAGCGTCGCTGGAGGGTGTGAAAGAAAACGACGGATAGGTGCCCATCGGCGCAGAGATGGTGGTCAGGTCATATGTGAGCCCATCCCAAATATGGTGTATAGTACCAGTGTGCAGATCCCTGGCGGAAGTTAGGAGGGAAAGAAAAGAAAACAACAAAATTTACTTGAACACGAGTAGTTCATGGTCGCGATCCCGCCGCACAAAAGCCAAGGTGCGCCCGTCAGGCGACAGCTCGGGACGACTTGCTCCACCGGGAGATGCGCCAACGAGAGTCTCGGTCGTCTGAGTCGAAATGTTGAAAGAGAATATGGAATATATCCCCTTGTGAACGTCTTTGAAAGTAAGTTAGACCATGTATTTTTGACTAAGCGCTGGGGAGATACCCTTGCTGTATGTGTATTGATACTCGTCGCGAACATTCTTGCTGAATATGACGGCGTCCTCCCCACGCCATATAAACTGTTCTGGGCCTATCTGCTGGTCCTCGTACTGATCGTTTGACCAGCCACGGGGGAGAGTCCGCCCCAATACGCGCGTACCGCTTCCAGCTACAGTAGTTTTGTTGTCTCCGAGCTTCGGAACAACGTATTCCCAGCCCTCGCCGGCCCCGAGGGATCTGCTGCTTGTATACCATTTTGTAGCGATTATATGGGAACCGGAAGGATGGAAACGGGGCTCTGACACCCAGCGATATGTTTCATTAGTTACACGCTGGACTGGCGAAACGTTAGATTTTTCGACTAGCAAAGCTTGGACAAACCATCGAAGCGCCCTTCTCTGATCAGCCGGTTGACCCGTCTGGCGTCCGTTTCTTTAACACCCTGGGAGAGCAAATGTTCATCGTATACCTTTGACGCCAAAGCTTGTTTTAGCGCCATTGAACCGGTACCCTTGGTCAATCTCAGATCCGCAGCCTCACAACCAGACCAGGGCTTGACCCAAATGTTCTCTACTCCCAGCCCCGCATCACTTTTGAACACAATGCGGTCCCCATTCGGCGAGAAACTGGGGTTGGAGTCATGAGGAACACCAAGTAGAACTGGACGCGCCGTCACGGCAGCGTCGCCCGCCGCGTTCACTTCTGCACCTGGAAGACAATACACATCGCCAAGCATATCGAAGATGATGTCGCCCTTCGGACTGACGTCAAGGCGCAGCCAGGTCCCTTCGGTCACGTCGTACTCGAGCAGGCGAGGATACGCATAATCGGTCGAGATATCCCAAGGTGTTTGTTCACGGATAGGCCAGACTGTTCGGAATTGACATTAATGTGAGGGCCGGGCACGCATCAAGAAACCCAAACCGTCGTCCTTCCATTCCGAGGCGGCGAATGGTTGTAGGACCTTTGTAAATCCCGATTTACTGCGGAAGAATGGGAGAAAGGTTGATAGTATTGCTGCAATTGACAGAAGAAGCAGGTATCTCAGGGCTTTCACTGAACCAGTTTGGCGTCCGGCCGCGGTGCGCCTTTGAGGCGTTCTATAGGGTACAGGCAGGACAGATTGACTTTTGTCCATACTAGTGAACTGTCGAACGAAGAGTGACGCGTAAACTATTTAGTAGAGTCCGGATAAGGCAATTGAGCCGCGCGCTCGCCGCGGCGAGCAGCGGATGTGGTGCACAAAAGCGATAGTCGTGTTGCAAGGAGCTACATGCAGGTTATCTAGGTTGGTTAACGTCTCGAGTTGCGATAAAAAGCAGCAAGAAGGAGCAAGAAGGAACAGAGCTTCGAAAAGTGTTGTAAAAGCGCATACATTCAACGATCACTTCCCCAAGACATTCCCGCTCTCAGCCACCAATCTGTCTTTGACGTCTGCCAGAAGCGTGTCGCGATCCTTGAGGACCTCGCGCTGCTCTTTGAGCTTCTCGTCGCAATTCGCAAACAGTTTGACTTTAGCACTAGTTTCGCCGTTAGCAAAAAAAATCGACCGCAACTAAGAGAATACGAACACCATGTGAGATTTAGCCTGGGGAATTTTATACGTTAGATTACAAGAGGGAAAATAAATGACAACTCACGAAGTCGAATATCTTCGAATAAAGGGCGGTCAGTTCTGAAAGAGGTCAATTAGGATGGGATGTGCCAATGAATCAATAGAAGTGTGTACCCTCAGCGCCCGCCATCCATTCTTCCCGCGTGCACGCTTTCCATTTTTCAGCCAGACGCATGTATTTTTCAACCCGCGCGTCACAAGCGAGATCCAAATCATCCGCTTTGAGGACATGTATGAGGCGGTTGAAATCTGAACTGGAGCCTGAATTCGCTGGGGACTGTATGGGGTTGGAGTACTGAGGGGAAAAGCCATGACCACCAGGCGTCGGGTGATTTCCCGAACGGTTGGTTGAGTGGCGGCGGGGCTGTTGAGGAGGGTACTCTTGAACGTCCTGCGGGCTGGATGGGCGATGATAGATGTCGTTGCCTTCAGTCGAGCGCCGGTAGGGGTTCTCGTCCGCCTAGAGGCCTGTCAGCAGTGAACGTGTAGGCGAATGGATGAGTAAACTGACCTTGAAACGCTTAGTCCGGACGTGTATATTGGGGTGTTCGTCGTCGTCACCCTCAACTTCAGACCTCCCACGTTTGTGCCTGCTACCTGCATTGTGGACAACTTCCGCCTCGGGAACCTCATAAATTCCGTCATCTTCAGCAAGATCTGTGCTTGCGCTAAAGACCAGGCGGTGGGGACCAGGCTGAGAAGGGAGGCTTTTGAGGCGTAATGGGGATTTGTGCATGATGGTGTTTTCTTGGTACTGTTCGGGAGAAGGATGCTGATGCTCTGTCATTTGGTCGCTCGGTGAAGCATGGAAGCCGTGAAGGTCGGTCGATTGACGTTGCTGAGGAGAAAGACGGGATACGGGAAGAGCAGGAGTTTTGAAAGCGGAAGAAAACGATGAAGGGGAATTAGAGAACAGAGCTGTAGACCGAGGCTGAAGAGGCGTAGGAGCGACAATGCTGTGCGGGTTCGCGTGCGCCTGCAGACGATGGTTTGGGACGGTCAATTTGGGTTTAGAATGGGGATCAGATGTTCCTGGACGCAGGATGTGATTGGGTGCGGGCATGGGCTTCGGATCGGATGCTAAAGGACGAGCATTGGTTTGCATGGATTGGCGGCGAGAAGGTGCGTTCTGACTGCGATTGCCCTTGCCAGCGGTCAAGGAGCCAATGTTCAGGGGACGATTCTCTGCGTTCTCGACACGTTCTTTCTGTGAGTTACTGGCAGATGGCCCGCCGTTTAGAGGGTTTGAAGGGTCGGCAACAAAATGCGGAGGGGTAGTACTAGACGTCGGCAGATTGGCTGCGGCGCTCTGTGCTGCGCGCGATTCTGGCCTGGTTGACAAACCAAAGCCTCCGGGGACAAAGGGTTGTCTGGCGCTCATTGTCGCACAACAAGGAACGTTGTTGGGGACGATGATGTAGAACGCGTCAAATAACAGTCACGTGGAGTGACTGTCACGCAACCTTGAACACTGCCATTCTGAACAGAGTAAAAGGAAATTTATGAGAGGACAAACTTTTGGCTGGTAGAAACTGCTTGAAATTACTTAGAACATTAGATAGTCATATTCCGAATCCACTTCGTCGTCGCTAGTGTGGTAGAAGAATCCCCCGGAATAAAGTTCCTCGAATTGTGAATAGTCCCCATCTGATTCATCCTCACTGAATCCCTGCTCCAAACCATCCCATTGAACCTCAGCAACAACGTTCTGAAGTCGCGTAACGTCGTCCGAAGCCAGATGAGTGCATTCATAAAGCGTCAGAGCCCATAACTCTTGCTTGCGCTCACATCGCTCCATGAGAGCCGTCTCCAGCGTATCCAACGCCGGGTCTGAAAAATCGGTGTCCTCGAGGATGAGGTTCCGCAGCGCGGGGAAGAAAAGTCCCCCCGAGACGCTCTCAGTCCTGGGTCTCCGTAAACTCATTCTCCGCCCAAGAGGGTTTGTAGTAGGGGCAGGAGGGATCTGCTTCACGCCGTCGACGACAACTTCCTCCCCAAGAGCAGCGATTAATTGGCTAGACTGGCCACGGAAGCGGAGAGATAGGAGCGTTGGAAGGTGGGCGAACGTACTGACCCATGTCTTGGTCTCTAGCTCGTGCATGTCCGTCGAGATGCTCAAGCTCCGAAGCCCAGGCAGAGGAATGGATTTGCAAGCGAATGCCATGAGCTCCTCTGATTCGTCCCGCAGGAACCGAAGCCACTTGCAGTCGAGGTCTAGGAAAGGAAGCCTGCCAGGAAGCTCGCCGGTTGGGATGAAGCATGGCCAGGCCCGGATCACCATGCCGCCAAAACCAAGAATGACGGAAAGGGTGCGGAGGTGTCGGGTTGTGACTGCGGCCTGGACGTTGGACAGCGCAGGAATCAGAGTAGAGAAATCAGCACGAGTGCTGTTCTCCGCCGAGCATGAAAGCTTCATGGTCGGAATTGAGTTCCCGTTGAATGATAAGTGGTTCAGGGCATTTGCGCATTCGAGCACAGAAGCATTCGTAATAACAATCCGCTTTAGGTGTGAGAGGGGAGTTCGGGAGCTAGGGATGGATAGACTGGGGGCGTCGGTCGCTATTACGGGGAGAGCACGGTCAAGTTCAAGGCTTTCTAGTCGGGGCATCCTCTCGAGAGCCCCGATTAAGGCAGTCATGGAAGGTCGCAATGTAAGACCGGGACTCTGAATTTTTAGATGGACGAGATTGCTCATAAGGGGGCTGTCCCAGGGCAGAAAGAATCTAGTGAGCTCGAGCCTCCGGAGGCGAGGAGCATCGCCATTTAAAAACGTCGGCCCCAAGACAAAGTGCTGTCATTGTGCGGAAAAAAATCAGTTCCACGAAGAAAGATTGAATCAGCCGCTGTACCTCTTCGTGAGCAAAGCTGGGGGACACAAGGCAGAGAGTGTGTAGATACGGAGCAGCGTCTAGAGCAACCATCACAAGACTTTCTCTCAGAAATTCCATGAAGACTCACCTGTCAGGTTGAGGATCTCGGTCGCAGAACGGCTATTAACCCTAACGTCCAGTTCCCTGATACGAGAAATTTGAGCCAAGGACGAGTGGACGCTGTCGACCATTTTCGGTGTCATGTAAGTGAAATCAGCCTGGATGAATAAGTTACAAAGAACGATGAACTGAGAGGCCAGCCCTCACCTTGACAGTTAAGGGCGCCATCTTGGACCTCTCCAGCATCTCATCGGCCCATTTCGGTTGAGAGAAGATGGGGAAACTCCAAAGGTTTGGGCAGCCTAAGGCAACTGCACGCCAGTGCCGACAGATGTGTGATACCTCCTTTATCCAGTAATGCGAGTCTGGACGAATACAAAATATGAAGATCCTCGAGAGCATTTCTGGCGGCAGTCTTCCAATCGGAGAAAGGGCATTGCGTCGGTATTGGAGAGCTCGGATTGATTCTTGATACTTTTGGATTTCTTGGTCGAGTCCACGTTGCACAAGCTCATTACTGCTGAATGCTGCCAGTGGTGTTTCGTGGAGCTGGAGGTCACTGTGTTTGATGGTAACTGCATATGTAATGTAAGAATAAAGAGAGACCAAGACAAAACAGCACCAACGAGCCATAAGCGGATCCTTGGGAGAGGGAGTGCGTCTTTTCAAAGGAGCTGAAGCTCGGGACATCTGTGGTCTGTTCCACCTGGTCAGGCTGGTCTGTTCGTCGGGAGCCAAGGGGCAATCGGCTGTGGCAAAAGCAGTAAACCATCGACGTAACGGAACGTGCTCTGAAAGGTACATACCCTTTACTTACAGCACGGTAGTTATCAGACGCGCCTCACAGGCGGCGCGTACTAAGTGGAAGGAATATTGCCGATATTGAGTTTCGGCATGCAAGACACGCCACAGCCAAATAAGAGCAAATGGATTCCTCTGAACTGTACCACGTCAAGCAGCAGTTCTTTCTTGGCGCATACAAGACCCTCGTTGGTCTCTCTCTCCCTGATTCCTCATCGCCAGATTACATTCCCACCCTCGTGTATCAGGCTCGCGCCCACATCGCCCTGAACGACCCTGCAGCTGCACTTGCACTTGTACTCGCAGACTCTGAAAATGTCGCTGTGAAAGCCGTGTCTGCATTGGCGCGATATGTCTCTGCGTCAGAGGGAGCGGTCCAGGAGCCCATTTTAGAGGAACTCCGTGACCTCGCTGTTGAGATCGAAGGCGAGGACGTGGATGGTACCGACCGGGATAAACTCTCCGTTCGTGTCCTCGCCGGCACCGCATTTGCACGCGCTGGAGAGGTGGAAGAAGCTTTGGAGACTCTTGGTGCAGAAACTGAGGATCTCGAAGCGTACGTGGGCGGGGCCGTATACTTATTTCGCGATCCTGAACCTTCGTTTTCTTAGTGTGGCCGTCATTGTCCAGATTTACCTTTCCATAAATCGACCCGACCGCGCGAAGAAGGAATTTGACCGTGCCAAACAATGGGCGGAAGACGATCTTCTCCTCCAACTCATCGAGTCTTCTATTGGCCTCGTTGCAGCCAAAGATGGGTACTCGAATGCAAACTCATTCTACACCGAACAATTGGGGAATCCTTCGCTGTCATCCCCTCATATTCTCACCGCACGCGGTGTGACGCGTATACTACGAAACGAAATTCCAGAGGCCAAGTCTGACCTAGAGGAGTCACTGGAGCAGCAGAAGGGCGACGCGGAAACATTGGCTGCATTCGTGGTTGCTGCAGGAATAGAATCCAAAAAGGGTGAGGCTGAAGAAATGTGGACGTGCGTGGCATCTTACATTTTCTCTCTCTTCTCAAGTTACTGACTCCTCCCCAAGGCGCCTGCAGACAGAACACCCAATGCACCCGCTCGTGGTGGACGTCGCACGAAAAGCGGATCTCTTTGATGAGTCTGCTGCCAAGTTTACGGTACCTCCTCTCGCCGTCGCTTCGGCTGCCTAATAATAAGTACTTTTCACTGTAAGAGTGAACTATTGCGATTGTGAATTCCAGAATGAGGTTGCGTCCGCCACCCTGATTCCCTTCTATGGTTTAATGCCCGGCGCTTGTTTCCTCCGTCGTCTCAATGAATTTCGCTTGCAACTCCGAGGGTGTCAATTACCTCAAAAGGAAAAGTGTCGTAAACGCGGTTCTTCACGTCCTACATGTTCGCTTCTCGCGGTCTAAATTTACGGCGTGTCCCACCGGCTTATAAGGGGGCGCTTGTTGCTCTCTCTCTCTTGTTCCTCCCTTCGAACAGCAGCAGACAACCGCCAAATGACCTCGATAACTAGCCGCCGTTCCTCTATCTTTCGCAGACAACCGTCTGTCTCTGGGCCCTCGGTGGTAAGTTGCTGCACGCACCGAGCTCCAGTGGTTGACGGGCGTAGGCCAGTGGAAACGACACCACTCAGACCAATGGGTCGACTCCGGCACCATACAAAGAAACCCCCGTCAACGCGGGCACAATGCCGCAGAAAATTTTCAAAGACTTGCGCGATCAGGTTAGCAAGCTCGTCGTTGATCTACGCAGTTGGCGATGTGTGTCCTCCATATTTTAGGTCAAAAAAGGGACCGACGCTGCCCATACGTCGGCCATCGTGAGTTCCCATCAACACCTGGCATTCGTTAAACCGAACAATCTGTCAAGTCCGCCATTACGGACGTCATTAGGCACAAGGATGCGATCGATGACCGAACTCTGGCGGTTAGTTTCAACTTTTTCAGGCAAGAGCCATCTCTTATGCCGCTATCCAGCTTGAGCATGGTGTTGCGTTTCTGTCGCGACTACCCGAGGGCAGCAGCTTGTCTACCTCGCTTCAGAATAAAGCGGTTGAACTTTGTCAGTCTGCGCGTTTCAATAATCCATGCCACATTCTCATTCACAACGACTGCAGTCTACAATGATTTGTCCCATCCCAATTCCACGAACCTTGGCCCCGGTATGTCTAGAACCCTTTACGCAATTTCGTCGTGGTTGATTCGTGGTGCTAGGTTATGCCTGGCGTTCAGCCGACGGCTCAAACAATAACGTTAATATACCTGAGCTGGGTAAAGCCGGTACCCCATACGCGCGAAGTGTCCAGCAAACCCATCCTTTGCCCAAGCACGAACTCCCTGATGCTGGTCTCGTCTTTGATACGTTGCGTACCTCCCCTTGCGGCTGAAAGAGTCGAGTCAATTGATACAAATAATTTCAGACTCCTGAAGCGCGATGGAGTTCGTTTCTATTTCATTTACCGCTACCGAGTTATGTTAAAGCTCGTTTCCAGTTCGTTAAGCACCCGGCTGGACTTTCATCTTTGATGGTAAGCGAGGTTTCTGTGGATGAATGAAGAGGGAGAATTAAAACCTGTGCCTAGTTCAGTTTCGCGGCTCTTGTCATTCATTCCATCTTTCGGACGTCTCACGCGTACGTGTTGGTGCCATGCCATTTCGTGTTCTCTTGACATTCCACAGAAATATGAACATAAATGACACCTCTTCATATGTGGACTTGTCGCCTCTCTACGGCCACGGCCAGGATGAGCAAGACAGAGTTCGCAGCAAGGAAGGTTTGTGACCAGTCTGGGTCGCTTGACCGTCCACAGCTGACCCTTTTTCCGTAATGCAAGGTCGTGGGTTGCTTCATCCAGACGTTTTCGCGGAAGACAGGCTTCTCCTCCTACCTCCCGCGGTTTGTGCGATCCTAGTGCTCTTCAGCCGTAACCACAATGTACCCGTTTCCCTCCTTATTCCCCCCGTTTCAACTAATTGCGTCGCAGTACATCGCCAAGAAGATATTCGACATCAACGAACGAGGCACATACCAGGACCCGAAGACTTTGTCTAAAGACGACCTGCTTGCTCAGGACGAGGAGCTTTTCCAGACGGCTCGACTCGTAAATTGTGGCTGGTTTGGATCAGGTAACTACATTTCCACTCTGCGACCGAGACAGATTTCTTAAGTTGTCACATGAAACAGTCGTATTTTCAGACTACTTCTCTTCTATTCTGGGGCTTGTGAGAGATGGAAGTAGTTGGAGTCTGAATCCATTTGGTGAAATACGCAACGACGATCATTCCATTGTCGACAGAGGACAGGGAAACGTTTGCTCGTGAGTTTTTGTTCTTCTGCAGATATCATATCTTCGATGAACTCAATTGGGCAGCGTTGAGGTCAGTCGTACGCGTCTGCCGTAATCCAGCAGTTAACCGGAAGAATTCCAGTTCAACTGTCTATACCGGTGGCATGCGACCACTAGTATGGAGGACGAAAAATGGGTTAATAAAGCTTTCGAAAAAATCTTTGATGGGAAAAACCCCGAGGAAGTGACACCCGCAGATTTCAAGGCAAGAATTCGCTATAACATTGGTCAAAGCAAGGCCTTACATTGATCTCAGGCTGCTGCGTCAAAGATCCAAAGCCAGGAACCCGACATTACTCATTGGACGTTCGGGGATCCGGAGTGAGCGACGAACATTTTTCAAAATATGGCCGCATGTTGATTTGGTTTTCCCCAGGATGAAGCGTCAGGACGACGGGACGTTCAGGGACGAAGATCTCGCGAATCTCCTGTATAACGCGTAAGTTCAGCCTTTCTTCATTCCTGTGTCAGCATCAATCATTGTTCGGACAGTACTGAGCATCCTGCGGCTGCGTTCCGAGCCCGCGGCACTCCTGGTACTATATGTGATGTTTCAATTTTCCCCTCGTTACTTATTGTCGCAAGCTTCCATGCGTTTGCACGAAATGATGGGCATCGAACAAAACCGGCGGTGGGGAGTCTGCAGTTTGAATGACTTCAGGCAGGTCAGTCATGGCGATCTTTACTGGAAACAATCTTGCTTACTCTTTTGTTGTTCTTAAGTATTTGGGCTTGAAACGTTAGAAAGCAAACACTCAATCTCGACCTATTGGCTAATATTCTCTGCATAGGATATGCGAACTTCCGGGAGTGGAATCCCGATCCCGAAATTGCGGATTGCGCTGAAAGGTTGTACGGAGATATCAATAATCTTGAGCTGTATGTCGGGCTTCAGGTAAGTTCACATGCATCGTGTCAACGGCGACTTGATAACCGACTGTATTCCAGGCCGAAGAAACCAAGCCTGTGGTCGACGGTGCTGGCCTGTGTCCCGGTAAATATCTACATAACCTCCTGGGCACAAAGTCACTGATCATCTATAGGTTATACAATTAGTAGGGCCATTCTCAGCGACGCGATCGCCCTTACCAGAGGCGATCGGTACTTTACTCATGATTACACCCCGTTCAATTTAACGGCTTGGGGCTTTGCTGACTGTCAACGGGATCCGACAGCCTTCGGTGAGTCTTTATTTATCTCTGTGAAAGTTGCATACCATCTCGAGCATTTTCCAGGTTTCGGAAGCACCCTTGCTCGATTATTTATGCGAAATCTGCCTGGCAGTTTCTCGGAGAACAGCGCCTATGCATTCTTTCCTCTTATGACCCCGTCGGCGATGAAAGGCTATTTGTCAAAGATGCCTTTGCTCGATAGCTACGACTTGACGCGTCCCAAGCAACTCCCACCTCTCCAAACAGTCCAAGATTACAGCCAGATTGTCGAAATAACGAAGAATCCCAAATTTGTGCCTCCATACGCAGCGCGGGCGGCTAGAGTTATCAAAGGGAAAGGTTTCTTCCTTGTCGAGAGTGAGACCGAGCAGCGAGCGATATACAACCCGCTGTTTGAGTCTCAAGATTCCCTGGACAAAATCGGAACCTATTTCCGTGATACCACGCGTAAACTGATCAACTCGCAGTCATTCACGCTGGTCGGTGGCAAAACGTGTGTTGCAGATATCGTGCGCGACGTCCTGAAAGTCGTCCCTGTTTACTGGGCCGCCGAAATTGTACGATTCTTACTTACTACCGACTGCCGAACCCTCTGCTTATCCCGTTTTCAGGCGGGGATCCAACTCAAGACCAAAGAATACCCTCATGGAGATTACACTCCTTCTGCGCTCTATGGCATGCTCAGTGATATCTATTCCTTCGTCTTCCTGGACGTCGAGACGTCCAAAGTTATGGCTCTGCAGACGCAAGTACACGCCCACGTGGACAGTTTGCTTTCTCACATTAAAGCTAATCTCGGTGTTGCCTCTCGAGTAAGTGTTCCGTTACCCTAAATGATGCAATTTTAACGTTTGAATTGATTAGATTTCCGTGGTCGACTCACTTGTGTCGATTTTCGGCAAGAACAAGAAGCCGAACGAGCAGCACGAAATTGTCAAGCGTCTTCGCGACATGGGACGCTCGTCTGATATTGCAAATATTATCTTGGCAATAATGGTTGGCTCCACGGTGGAGCTTTCTCTCGGTGAGTACTATTGAGAACCCTTGGATATTATTTTGTAAATTCTCTCAGGGCTGGTCAACATGATCAATCTCTTCCTGGGGTCTGACAGTGTCCCGGCAATTCAGTCTCTGGCAACTACGGGCGATTTGAAAGGCTACGCTCTTGAAGCTCAAAGTCTGTCTGTTCAGTTTCTTGCTTCTCGCTGGTCTGACGTTCATCAGGACTCGACCCTCCTTTGCGAGGAGTTTATCGTAGGTCCAATCTTCTCGATGGGGACCCGACTCAAAAGAAACCTACAGGCGTCGTGTCCGAGGATGTAGATGTTGCAGGCACGACGTACAATAAAGATGCCCGCTTATTTTTGGACATTGGTACCGCCAATCTCAATGTAATGATGGTTCAAACTCGACTATTGCGCTTGCTAACAACACACAGAGTGGTATCTTCTCGGATCCCAGCAGGGTCGACCCTACTCGCCATCCCAAAGATGGATATCTGCACCCTGATGGATGTTTCAAGTTTTTTGGGGAACCGTTCAGCGTCAAGGTAATGTCGGAGGTCCTTCGGGCTGTATTCGGATACAAGAACATCGCCCGGGCACCTGGCCAGTCGGGAAAGCTCAAGAGGTTCGTACTCCGATCATCCTTTCGTTTTAGGAGACCGACAATGGCGGTACAGATTCCAAGACGAAACCAGACTAGATCTCCGCTTTGCATACTTGGACGAGGCAAAGTTCATATCCCCTTGGCCCACTTCAATGGCAGTCCAGGTATGTATACTCAACGGAATTAGGGGCCCAACTGATGTTTTTTCCTCAGTACGATGCTCCAGTTGCGTCGTGATTACATAAGTACCATCATGATGATTTGACTGACTCGAATAATTCGTGTTTCCATGTAACAAGTTGCGTTATCCATGAACTGAATTTTGCGGGACTGTACTGAGTGTAGTGCTGTTGAGTTGTTGAGACAGAATAAGTCAACGAAAAACAGTGGGCAACGAAATCCTGGATTGTGCATTCTCGTCTTGGGCCTCGCTCACCTTGACCCCCCCTTGGACAGTGTGCTGGCAGTCGCTACACTATAGTCCGTTTCCTTCGTTTCAAGTTGCAGTGGGACTAACGGGAAATCTGCAGAGCCGGCTAGCATACTGATGGATCACCTAACCTGGGCTCGCTGCGGGCTCTCACCGACAGCGTCCCATAACCTGTCTAGATTCTTTTGTCGGTATGAGTCGTGGCCAGTGGCCACCCCGAATGTCGGTGGTTGACGTGTGGGCGGTCAGAGCGCAGTTTTGTTAATCTGTTTCCTCTATTGAAAATGCGTTCTGACTTCTAACGCATACATATTGGTCCAGAGAATTTCCCAAGGAATAGTATACAGTATACAACAGCAGTCCGAATGAAACGAATTGGCAAGAAAAGTCCCCCGAATGATCCTCGAAAAGCAATGAAGGGATGATAGCGTCAGTCTTGTGGCGCTAAAAGCAACGAGTCAGCATCGAAAACCGGGAGAGGTAATTTAACGACCAAGACGCACTGATTATTTCGTTCAGTCGTTGCTGCTGGTGGCAGTGGGGGTTCATGGTCAGGAACGTCGGCCTCAGTGTCCAAGCTCTGGTGTTTGAGACAATCGGCCCGTAAGTCGAAGGACGACTTTTTCTTGTGCAGGGTTTTGGAGAGGTGCCGATCGTCCGGCGCATCCGCAGATATTCTGCCTGATGGTGCGGAACTGGAATGGCAAGTGCGAGTGGCATCGTCATATGATGAGGGGGACGACGAGGTAGGGATATGCGACGCCATGTCAGTCATCCTGGTCGTGAGTGGTCGTAGAAGCGCGTTCACTTGTCTGGTCAAACGAAATGGTGGTGGGGGAGTCAAGAGAAAGCAGTGCGAGAAATTGGATTTAAACAGTCCCCGTATTTGCCATTATGGACCCAAGTTGATCACTTGACTGTGGATAACCGGTTTGGGCGCATTGTTATTGTGTTGCCAAATTGGGGTTCATTCTTTTCGGAGGCCTTGCATTTCAGGATTGGACGTTCCAGAAAAATGGAGAAAAAAAACATTCCGGAGAGCCATATGCATAGTTCGTGGTCTTGGGGAAATGAGCATCTAGATTCTTCCTATCCTATCCTTGGGACGAACAACTTCGGAACAAACGATGTTTTAGAACGAGAAAACTTCCGTATTCGGGCCGAGTTAGCCGTATTCGGCAATCACCGGTCATCAGTATATATAAATAGGTTTTTTTTCTACGATTTTTCCTGTCAAGTTGGTTCCTTCCACCACCAGCGTCCTGTCCAATACTATTCATTTCTTAACCTTTGATATCTATTGTCTTTCCTACGTATCTCGTCTTCGTCCTATCCTGGCCTCTTTCTGCCCGAGCAGTGCACTACGCATCCACCCTGTCTTGGTTCTGGTGATGGCCCAAACTGTTGATCTCTGTGCGTCTAATCAACGCGCAGAAGGACCTAGAGAAATGGCGGCCCTCCTGTAATGGGGCTCTCATGGTTTATTGTGTCCTACATACATACGTTTTTTTCTTCTGTCGCATAGGTCTTGCATCTGAATAATCATTTTGTTTCAAAGTTCCCGTTGGCCTAGCGCAGAACAGTCGTATAATGAGATGGGTGCATTGCAGACCGCAGGCAATGAGTTGGGGCTGGTCGTCGGGTTAGCCGTCCTCACGTCGTTGGGGTGCTCGGAGACTCGCTTGAGAACCACGCTGAGTTTCCGCCGTCGGTACGCTGGTGACGCGTCTTTCCAATAGTCAATAATCCTCTGCATTTGCTCCCGCTATAAGTAAATGCCGGACATGCAAGGGTAGAGCGTCCTGGGACCTGGGTGAAATATCACGAACACTGGATGGACGGGAACAGTGACGAAGATTCAGACGACTACGAGAAGGAATGTGTTCTATGGAGATGGAGTGGGCTCGGATTCAGATTCAAGCGTCAGAGGAAGTAGGCTCGTCACCAGACGTTTTTTCCACGTCGAAGGAAGCTTATAACTTGGAGAATGTTCATACTTGTCTGAATGACTGCATCTCCAGAGTTCGGCTTGTTTTTCGCGGCGATTTATTGTCTGTTAAGGCCCAGCGATGTGAAGAGTTGGCAGAGACCAACAGCAGAGACGAACGAGGATCGTATGGAATTTGTTGCATCATACAATGTACATATTTCATTTCCCTTTGAATATCTTCTTCCTCACTACTCTAAGTCCACCCGACAATACACCACTCGCTCATCTAATGCAACAAATCCGTCTTTGAAAATGGCCCCCCATGCGGCAGTGGCGGGCTATCCAGCTGCAGCATCGCAAGGAAGTCATACACAATGTCCGCGGCCGCGATGCCCGTTATGTCCGCTGTAAGACGGAAATGTTAGTGCGTTGCTTCGGTGCGAACGAGAGCGGACTCGCCGTTATCGTATGCTGGCGCTACCTTTTGAGATGATAGGTATACGAGTGAGTTTCAAGTCAGCGTTTCAAGTCAGCAGAGAACATTAGGAGTAGGGTTGAGTCTGAATCGCACCTCGACGATATCGGCTCCACTGTTGAAGATACCGACAGACATGAGCGAAGAACGAAGGCGAGTGATACCTCTTACATGAAATTCAGCCCCGCGAGACCGCGCAAGATCCGCTTCACCTCCCGGGTCGTCCACCCACCTGGGCCATACATTCGTTAGGTGACGAAGAGCGGGAATAAAATCTGAATGCAGACGGACCTGGCTCGGGGGTACCGGCTGGGTACAGAGTTGAGAAAAAAATGAGACAAGACAAATTTTTGGAATCTTACTTGCGGGTGCGAGTCCGGGATCTAAAGGGAAGAAAGAAACAAAATCGCGTCATCGGCCGTCTAGGTGCGAACAGGGAAAAATATTCACCGACGACGTCGATATCGAGACTATAAAAGTATAAGGCGCGCAGGAAAGACGGGAAGGATAAGATGCACCTAAGATACACCGGGCTGTCCCCAATTCTCTGCCGAATCTTCTTGATGACCTTCCGGATGCCGTAGTCGTCGATATCGTCCGTGCTGATGACCTGGAACCCGACGCTGTCGTCGTGCGCGATATCTTCAATTCCCTGACCAATTCAAATAAATAGAATATTTTGAACACCATCGTACATACGTTCATCTGGCACCGGATACCAGCGTGTATGCTAGTGTTGGTGAGGAGCCCCTCCTCCGCTGCGATGGCAAAGAACGACCCGTGGGTGATACGCTCCTGCCCTACGGCGGTAGGCGACGGCGCCCAGGTGTCGAGGTGGGCGTCAAAGTGAATTACACTATACAGGCTTCCGTAAGTATCAAGTCGTCCAATGACAAGAAGGAAAATACCTCACGGGTCCATAGACTTTATTCAGGGCACGCAGAATGGGAAGGACCTATGATAAAGCGCGTGAGCATTGCGTAGTCACCGAACGTCCTACGAGCCGCACAATAGTATGGTCGCCGCCTAAAGTAACGACGCGCGGGTGCTCGACCTTATCAAGCGCGAACGCAGCAGTGCTCGGTTTGTACGCCGCGGTCGTGCCGCCGTGCACCGGTCGGCCCAAGAGGGTCGAATACGCCGCCTCCATCTGGGCAATTGCCTTGGCGTTGTCCATTGCGGACACTGGGACCTGCGAACTATTATTCGGGGACAGAAGCGGGCATAAGGTCGACGCGACGCACGTCCCCACAGTCCAGAAGAGCTGCGCCCAATTCACCAGGGCTCGTGCCCCCCCACGCGAGCGTCCCCCGGTCTGTCCCCTGGCGCCTCGATCCCGAGCGTATCGCGAATGGGCCAAAGCGGGCGCCTGGGAGACGTCAGCGCGCGCGTTAAGTTATTTCGCAACGATGCGCGGGCTCACCTGGGCGAAAGGACGTCGTTGTGTCGAACGGCATGCCCAGCAGCCCGATGTCGAAACGCGCCGCACCGTCGTCGAGACAGCGCGAGTACGGCAGGTGCGAGAAGGACAGAGGCCCGGTGTAGCCGAGGTCGATCTGCGCGCCGAATTGGCTTGTCCAGGGTTCGGTTGCGACGTCCACGATGTCCATACCCAGTGGCTGCTGGATCATAGGCTGCGGATACATGTATAGTTCATCACGGCGGTGGGACGCGTGCGCGTTAACGCGCGCGGAGAACAATGCCAAGATCGCGGGGAGGAGCATCGTAGCAGCAAGGAATCCGTTGGCGCGCAGTCGACGCCTTTTCCGCGATAAGTAGCGATATGTTTATCGTTATCGCAATACGCCGCGGCGAGTGGACTGGTATCGCTGCTTGCATTGTGCAGATACATTTCGAGCTAATACTTCCCAAGGCGTGTCTTCGCAAAGGACGCGTCGAGTCGCGAATGGTGGTCGGGGACGACACTTGGGGTGATCTGCTTGAGCGCGTTTGTTCGTGTTCCTAAACTAGGCTTGCTTGAACACTTCAATTTTGCATATGTACACCTCACATACACCCTTGCTCCGAGTCGCCAATAACACCACGATACATACACTCTATACGCACATCAACACAATTATATACTTGTTACTTGAAGTCCATTTCTTCCTTCTTCCTTTCTTTCTTCACTCCCCTCCCCTCCCCCCCTCCTTGAATGGGTATCAATCATCATCACCACTACCCCGCCGTCGTGGCGGTTGACAATGGCATTTTGTTGTTCTGAGCCTCCCTGCTCCAAGTTCCCCCGCCGGCAACCCCCGCTGCACGCTGCGCTGACCCCCGCCCGCCGTCTAAGGCGTAAGTATCGTAACTATTTTGTGTTTCGTGATTGGGTGTCGTTCGTGCTCGTCCGCGGGGTGAGGGTGGTGTGGTGAATGATGCGGGTATGGATGCGGGAATGCGTGCAGGCCAACGCGGATGGATGCGCGCGCGGGGAGGACGGATGGGATGGGTGAATCGACTAGCTCTCACTGCAACGGGTACAAGGCAGGGAAAGAAAAACAAAACAACAAGTGAAGCTGAAGCTGAAAATGGGAAAACGAGATGGAATGGATAGATGGGATGGAAAGAAATTGAAAGTGAAAAAAAAAAATCAAAACACCCCCCATCCCCACTCTCCTTCCTGCACTCCGCCCCCCGCCCCCCTCCGCCGTCTTACTCCTACACTCATCTACTCCCTCCTCCCTCTGCTCTACACCCGCTTGCTACTCCTACACCGCCCCTCATTCATATCATATCGTTACCGCGCGGCGCGGGAGGGCTCTACTTCGGCGCCTTCGCAATCTCCCTTGCGGCCTTGATGAGCGGCGCGAGCGTGCGCAGCGGCTCGCTCAGCGTGAAGAACGGGTGTTTGAGCAGTTCGGTTGCGTTTGGCCTTCAGACGTGGGTTAGCATTTTTGTGAATCGATGTGCAACCATTCCGCGGGCCACTCGGTAGAATACGGGCACGAAAAAAAAAACGCACCTCTTCTCCGCATCCACCTCGAGCGTCTTTGCCAAATAATCGCTAAATACGGTGCTGAGGCTCTCGGGGTTGGCGATGGTGGGCGTGCCGTTGGTGGCGATTAGGTATAGAGCCTTGAGCGGGTTCTGATTCAGATATGGCGGCTCGCCCTCGATCATTTCTGTGTGCGCGTAAGCGCAAGAAAACAAAGACGCGACGCGACTTACCAATCGCCATAATCCCCAAACTCCAAATATCCACCTTCGGCCCATACTCCTTCCTTGTCACGACCTCCGGCGCCATCCAATACGGCGTCCCCACCATCGTCGTGCGCTTCGCATGCGCCGGGTCCGAGATCTGCGCACAGAACCCAAAGTCCGTGAGCTTGATGTCCCCAATCAAACTCAGCAGCACATTGTCGCTCTTGATGTCGCGGTGGATGACGCCGTGCCGGTGCAGATGCTGCAGCCCCTGGCACGTCTCGCGGCTCACAGCCGCAATCTGCCCCTCGGTCATCAAATTCGCGGTGACGACGTCCGTGAGCGACCCGCCCTCCATGTACTCCATCACGACCCACAGATCGTTCTTGTGCAGGAACGAGTCGATGTAGTTGACGATGTTCGGATGCCGGCTGCTCCGCATCACCAGGATCTCGTTGATGATTAAATCCTTCTTGGGCTGCTTCTCGAGGTCCATCTGCTTGATCGCGACGCTCAGGTTGGTCCCGACCTGGTACGCGGTGTAGACACCGCCGCTTGCGCCCTGCCCGATCTTGACGAGCGAGCGGTAGAGCCGCGTGGGGTCCGCGTCGGTGCAGATCTGCTGCAGCCGGCGCACAATGTCGCTGTCCTTGTCCTTGTCCGCGGGCTTTTTCTCCCGCCGCCGGGCAGTTGCGGCGGGGGCGCCACCCGGGCCGGCTGTTACGCCTGCGGCCTTTGCGAGGGACGCGGCGGCGGCGCTGGGCTGTGGGGGCGAGCGGGTGGACGGGGCGCGCAGGGGGAGGTCGCTGGAGGAGCTGCCTGGGGACGGCTTTGCGTTTGAGGGGGACCCGAGGCCGGCGGTTGGCGTGGGGGGCTTGGGCTGGGCGGACTGGCGCGAGGGATCGCGGGCGGTGTTTGAGCGCTCGACGGGCTTGGAAGGGGGCTTAGAGGGCGTGCGCTGCGAGGTCGAGCGGTCGAGCGCCGGCGACACGCCCGACGGCGGCGTGGGCGCCGGGCGGTATGCGGTCGGGGCGGGCGACGAGAATGCGGACTGGGACTGGGGTTTTTTCGGCGGCGGGGGCGGTGAGCGCTGCGCAGCATTAGACACAATAAGACAAAGACAGAAAACACAAACTGGATTGGCGAAGCCGTCCA
Source organism: Mycena haematopus (assembly GCA_029281435.1). Lineage (NCBI taxonomy): Eukaryota > Fungi > Basidiomycota > Agaricomycetes > Agaricales > Mycenaceae > Mycena > Mycena haematopus. The sequence goes on from JARJCV010000071.1 coordinate 124,655, forward strand.
CGTCCTGGGGCTCAAAGGTGCCCATTGCACCGAGCTTGTCCCAGGCATCGGCCTGGCCCTCCTGGTAGAATTTGACAATCTCCATGACGGCCTGGGGGTTCTTCTCCTGCTCGAGGCGCGAGATGCCGCTCTCCTGGAGCAGCTGCTGCCACTCCTTGGGCAGGCCAGTGAACTCGCCCGTCGACGAGTTGAAGCCGACATGGGTGAGATGGACGGGGTCGTAAGGGGTGCTGATCTCGGGTCGCTTCTGGGTGTTGAAGATGAAGCCGAGCACGGACTTTTTGCCCTTGGACGACGTGGTGCCACTGCGCGAACGCAGAGTCGGTTGGTAGTCCTGCGGCGTCGGCGGCACTGGCTCTGCGGGGTCAGCATAAAAGGGCCCCTCATGTGCAACCGGGGTGGACATCCTGCGGTCGCGCACGGCCTGGTCTGTGGGGAGGAAGACGTCTGTGAGGGTCGCGGTATTTGCGCGGGACGGGCGGGGCGGGGGTGCGCCGGCCATGGGGGCAAAGGGGTCCGCGTTGGGGAGGCTCAGCTTGCGTTGGCGTTTCTGCAGAGAATTGCGTTGCTTGTTTGGAGGAGCCGGCGGCTGGCGGTGAGGGGTAAATGCGCTGTTCAGATTCGACGCCGCCTCGTTCGTCGCCCGCAGCAGCGCAGAAAACTCCTCCACGCTCTCCCGCGACGGTCTGTGGTGATATTCAGAGGACATGCTCACGTTTCATCCTAATCTGATTGACCATATACAACATACACTAGTAACTAATACATCGCTCCCCAGCCTGATCCAGTCAGAAACGAAACCGTTAGAAAATAAAATATCACACTCACCATACCAGATCGTCGCCAGCCGCATCGGATCCGTCGCCTCCGCAATCAGCTCGTTCACCGTGTACTCCACGCTCATCCCCTTGTCCAGCTTCCGCGCAACCCCAGACAGCGCCCGGTCCGCCGCCTCGTCCACCGTCCCGCTCGTCATGTCGATCCCAATCCCCCCCGTCCAGAACCGCCCCCCGTCCGCGTCCTTCTGCACGTTCTTCAGCTTCATGTCGCTCGCCGTCCACGAGTGCAGCGGGTCGTGCTTGAACACCTCCAGCACCGTCATGATCACCTCCGAGCCCTCCCGCAGCACCCGCAGCGTCTCCTCCGCGCAGCGCTGGAACACCCCGCTCGTCCCCGCAGCGCCCATCCCGTCCACGATGTCCGATGTCATCCGGAACGGCACCCGCTCCGGCACATTCAGCAGCTTCCCCTGGTCGAACGCGATCCCCAGGTCGATGTGCACCACCTCCCCCGTCTTCGTGTCCAGCAGGATGTTCGAGCTGTGCCGGTCCCCCAGCCCGAGAATGTGCCCCACGATCGACGTCGTGGCAACGCTCCGGATGTAGTTCAGCCGCATCGCAAACCACGCCATCGGGTTCTTGTGCTTTTCCGTGAAGAAATGCCGCATCACCGGCCGGAAGTGCCGCTTCATGTCGAGGTACTTTTCCAGTTGTTTCTCCGGCGACGAGGGTTTGCCGTTCGCGCTCTTGCCGTGCTCTTCGTACGCCTTGACCATCCGGCTGTACGCCACCTGCGGCGTCCAGTCGCCCTTGTTGAATCTACGAATCCTCAGCAAGCGTTTCTGTCAAACAGACCACGGCGCACCTGACGTGCGCATCGGGCAGCCAGCTCTGCAGCGGCGTCGTGTTCACCACAAACTCCAGCACACCCGCCTGCGCACCAAGCGGCACGATCGTATACCCCCGCACATTCAGCTTTCTTCGATTTGTCTCCCGATCGCTCTCCAGCACCGTATTCACCAGCGTAAACACCTGCTCCATCACCGCGTCCTGCCGCAAGTCGTCGTTCCCCTCGCCCTTGAACTGCTCCAATCAGTCGCAGCATCAAAAACGACAAGAACGGACCCACCAACTGTTTATACCGCGCCCCATCCGACCCCACACACTTGCAAATTTTCGGCAAATTAATCCCCCCCGCCGTCTCGAAGCTCGTCTCATACTTGTCAATAAACACGCAATCTCGTACTTGAGCGTCGGGTCCAACGCCGGCGGGTACGTCAGCACCGGCACCCTCACGCCCGCCAGGCGGCGAATCGGCTGCTCCGCCGGGATCGGCACCTGCTTCGACTTGGGGTGCGCCGCGTGCTTGGGGTCGAGCGGCGTCTTGACGATGGGGAACTTCGCCCATGCGAGGCACGCGGAGGCGACGAGCTCGACGTCGCGCACGCGCTGCTCGGAGCGCGGGTCGGCGCGCAGGCGCGCAAAGATGTCCGAGGCGGCTTCGCTGCGCGCGACTGCCTGTGCGCTCCGGGGCGGGGGCGGGGGCGTGGCCCCCGGTGTGTTGTGCCGCCCCGATTGGCGTCGATTACTGTCCGCGATCACTGCTCCTGGAGGATTATACGGCAACAGCCCGTACACCTGATACAAGCTGTGGAACGGGTGGTCGAGGCACATCCGCAACACCACGCTTTCCAAATTCTCCTGGTTCTTCGTCGGCCCCGCGGTCTTGGAGAGCCGCGCCGAGAGCTGGTGCGCGAGGAACACGAGCTTGTGCGACGGCACCCGATCCAGCGCCTCCCGCACCTTATCCTGAAACTCGCACGCCGTCTCGTCAAAGTTCTCGAACCACAGCGAACACAGCCGTATCGCGCCGTCGCTGTCGAACGCATCCGAGGCCTCGAGCGCGCGCGAGTACATCTCCACCGCGTGCGCGAGGAACGTCTGCCGCGACTCGTTGTGCTTCTGGTACGACTCCTGGTCCGTCTTGAGCAGCACTGTCGCGTCGTGCAGCGACTTGCCCGGGCCCCCCTGCGTCCGCCGCTGCTGCACCTCCTGCGTCTTGCGGTCCACGTAGACCTTCCATCGAATTGCGTCGGGCGAATTTTTTATGGCTTTATATTGGCGCTCGGCAAAGCTCGCGTATTGGGCGTACACCCGCGCGTGGGACGCGGAGAATTTGGTGGGTGTTTGGGCGCGGAATGTGCTGATGTGGGCTGCCGCGGGCTCAAAGTAGTGCGCCGAGATGTCGGAAGGGTTCTCCAGGCACGCCTCCGCCATCCAGGTGCCCTGAGGATCGTTAGATTCAAAGACGTCGAATAGTACTCAAGGCTTACCAGGCGAGCGAGGATAATGGCTTTCTCGGGCGCAGGCAGATGCGTAATGTCGAGGTCTTTGAGGAATTGGATAGCGAGTTTTTCCTCTTTGTGCAGTCGTAGGACACTAGCAAATTCCACCGAGACCTCGACAGACGGCGCACGCTCCAGCTTTTGCGCGCGAATGACCGAGTTGAGCGCTATCTGAATCTGCTGCGCCTCGCGAGCGGCTTGCGACAGTTTAATGAGACACTGCTTCTCGACGTCGATGAGGCACCGGCAGAACGGCGAGACCATTGCACCGATCTGTGAGCGCTCCTCCTTCCGCCTGACCGAACGAACGAGCGATATCCGCGTCGCCATTACGTTCTCAAAGTCCGAAAATCTGTGAATAGCTGTTAAATAACGCATATGATAGTTCGAACTCAAACCCACCCAAACCCTGTCCCCAGATTAATGAAATTCGTCCACTCTGACGAGACGGCTTGGCGCGAGCTGAGGCGGCTTTGCGTGCTCGGATTGAACCATTGGGCAACCTGATTCAGACACATCAGACTCTGCGCCGCGTCCCGAATCTCCGCGACGTTCTCCCACCCCAGCACCCGCAGCCGCTCCATCTCCTCAGAAATCGCGCCGCGGACAACAGATTGTATAGTGCGCGGACTGCGCGTGCGGTAAACTGCGCGCAGGGCGTTATACAGCGGCGCCCCGGGGTTCCCCTCGCCCTGCCGCTCAGGAAGGTCCCACGTCTCCGTCCGCCAGCCAAGTCGATAGTTCATCCCTCCCGGCGTCGCGCTCACGCTGAACGACGAGCTCTGGAGCGTGTCGATCGCGAGGTGGTTGAATCCGAACGAGTGGAAGGACTGCAGCAGGCCGTCAGCCTCTGCCGCATCGTTACTCCCCGCCTCCAACGCCGCGCTGTGAAATCGAAACGCCTTGTCCCATTGCCGTTCGTGGTGGAAGCGCTTTATCAGGAACTGATGCAGGTTCTGCGTTTTGATGCCGTAGAATCCGTCCGGCTCGTCTATGTGGCTGTAGATTTCGTACATGATTGTGGCAGCGTCGGTCGGAGCACCGTCTGAATACTCGGCAGCCAGTTCTAGAAAAAGGAGAGACGTGGTGTAGGAGCCGCATAAGATGGAATTGCGCGCCAACAGCGTATAGTCGATGGCCAACCACTTGTCGTACGACAGTGCGTCGACTTTCTTCTTCTCTAGCTCTTTTTCCACTTCTGGCGTGAAATTCCGGAGATGGAGAACGATCTCGACGATAGTGCGTACAACCGGGATGCTAGCATGCTTGCATTCCAGAATCGCGGTAAAGTAAGCAGAGAGCTTTGTTCGGCAGGGCAGAGCAGTGAGGGGAGTAGTCCATCCGGCGTTAGTCCGCTCACTTTCCAAAACAGAATGCACCAGAACCGGCAGCGTCTGTTCGGTAAAGGTAGCGTCGGATTGCAGGATCAGGGTCAGTTGGGCATAAAATGGCTCCGCCGCTGACAGAATGTCGCTCAAAAGCGTCGCCACCATTCCAACCCAGCGCGGAAAGTCGCCGACAGTATCCAGGTAAGCTTCTGAGGTCATGAGCTCTTCAAGAGAGCGAGCTGGTCTGGTCTTTGGGATGCGCCGATAGGCTTGGAGGTACTGCAGTTCATTTTGGTATTCGTAGGGTACATGCGTGGAGGCATTGGGAGGGGAGACGGACATGATAGAACGGAGTGTCTGATAGGCAACGTGAACCCGAGAGCCGTCTGTTGCTTCAAGCATGCTGAGCAACATATGGACAATCCAATTTTGTGGTGGTGCTCCGGACAAGGCATGCTGCCTACCACGAGTTGAATGCTGGTCACGATCGAAACTACTGATGCGGCCCTCGTAAATCTCCAAAAGACTGGCAAATGCGTCAATGTCCTCCTCTTGAAGTTGTTCCGAGGACGGAATGCATTCTCGTAATCGCCAAAAATCTGATTCCGAGAAACGATCTGCATCCCGATCCTCTGCCAGTGCGTGATCTCGTAATTGGCGCACCAAGCGGAATTTATTGGACAAGATCGAAGGGTCGCTCAGCACAGTCGAAAGGTGGGCGGGGGTAATCGAATCACAGAGTTCAGCGAGCTGGGGAGGTGGTGTATGTGGCCAGGCCGACAGGGCGCGTACGACTGAAGCTTTCAAGGATTTCGACTTGGCTGTGGATAAGCATAAAACCTGGCCGTCGATCCACGCGCGAAGGCTTTGGCCCAGAGCGTATAAAGGGGAACTGGGCGGCTTACGGGCGGAATCGTTGGCGTGGCAGCAGATACGGATAAGGACATCGGAAAACCGAGGATTGTCTACCCGTGTCGTGCGATAACAGTCGAATACCCACTCCAATATGGATTGGGCGGCTCGCGCAAGATCTGATTGCGCCATCAATGATGTTGCCCCGCGAATGAGAGCGTGAAGGAGGGTAGGGTCTCGGAAGTCGTCATGACGGAACGCGACGAATAGGCAGAGCGCATTTATCAACCGGAGCTGCTCGTTCACCAGAGGGGATCGCTGGATCTCGGCGAACAATTCATGGGTGACATGGTAAGCTGTGGCTTTCGCGTCCGTGTCAGGGACGAAACGATCGAACCACGACAACGCCTGCAAGACGGTCAAACATTGGAAAGCCGGGACATTGGGGGGATGCGTCTCAAAGTCGTCCATGTTGCGATGGCACACCAAGGCTCGGAACGTTTGGGCCATTTTCCCCGTCGCATCGACTGCTTCGAGGGTGTTCACAATGGGACCGTTGGCCTGAAAGTCTTGTTCTCCGAGTGCTCGAACTATCCAAGTAACCACCCCATCGACGTTATCACGAAGAGTGTCGCGGAAGCTCGTAGGATCGTCGTCGGTCATGGTTTTTTCGAGAAGAAGATTTTCCAGCTCGTCAGTTTGCATTGCGTCCGCTGACTCAAGGCTGAGAAGGGTCTGAAGAATCTGATACCCAACGATATCCGCGAAACAAGCACGGATACCGTCAGAGACGGGCTTCTGTAGAACCTTGCAGTGACCTTCGAAAAGTTTACGGCCTACATGCGCCGCTTGGTGTTCAGCGTCGGCAACGATATTCGTTGGGGTGAAAGCCAAAAAGTTTGCTTCCGCGCATTCTTTGCGATCACTGTAGCCGAGCAGGCGCGGCGGGAATCGAAGGAAGTCTTCGCCACGGGCCTTGATCGTATACGCAAGCTGAGACGCGTACGCTTCAAACAAAACAGCGAATGTGGATAAACCAAGCCACCGAGAAACACCGAGGAGGATGGCTTCGGTGTGAAGGGAATACAGGTCGCCGTGCAGAGACCCCTCTAGCAAATGCCAATAGGCTCCACGCCGGGCTGCCGAGCTAACGATCATCACGTTCCCAAGGGAGAGAAGACGAGTCAGCATGTTCTCATGACTGGATTTCGTCAGAAATATTTCGCAAGACCAAAAAGTAGAACGCACTTCTCAAGGCCCCGAGGATAAGATTCACGGATGGAACCATACACCTCAACTGCATCGCGGCCAATACTCCGACCTACGGTAAAAAGATGGGCATTCAAAATCCCCGCGCGAAAGCGGACGCGCATGTCATCGTCTCTGTTCATCTCTGGAAGAACTTTGGCTGGTAAACCATCCGCTTGATCCTCGTCGTCTTCCTCCGCATTATACCAGGCAGACTGACTGGGATTATGCATGAGAAATCTGTCGTAGAATCTGGCAAGGGCGTCTCGGACTTTCCAAGACCTGATGTGAGTCCTTGAATCTTGCCCTGCTTTGAGGGCTGACGAAAGCCACCCGCAGAGCTGGCGAGCATTTGCAGCACGCTCATCGTTCGCTGCGCACCAAATATGCAACGTGGACTCGAGGAACTCGACCACAAGCATCTGCGCACTTTCGCTCCTGGCGTAGTAGTAAGAAGCGAGTATCTCCCCGAGTAGCCCCAGCAAGGTATCGAAATTGGGTTTACTGAGAGCGAGAGTCTTTTGTTGTACATGGCGTAGAAATATCCGAAAGATGAGGATTGAGGTCTCGGTAGGAGTTTCAGCACATTTGATGACGAGTCCTGTCAACTCTTTGTCGTTTGTTAACTCTCCGGATACCGATCGAAGGATGGGGATGATGGTCAAGAAGGCTACTGAGACCTCAGCAATACAACGCACGACTGCAGTCGCTGCCGTTTGCTTTCGGGTATCTTTGGCATGTTTAGCCGGGCTGGTTTCGAAGTCCATATCGCGCGCATGGATTTGTACATCTGGGGAACCGACCAATATTCGAAGCACATCCCGCAAAGTTTTGGTGATGTTCTCAAATCCATCTTGAACCTGGGGTCCAAAAGTGAGTCTAGCACGATATAAAGTGAAAACCCAGACTGACATCAGTGCTCTTGCAAACGAGTCGCTGTAAATCAACTCTACGAGCGATTATGTCCTCCTTCCGTCCTTGGTTAGATAGAAGCGACTGGAGCGTCTCTGCTTTGATGCCCGACCCGACGTCAGGAGGAAGTAAAGCGGTTGAGAACACGCCGTCATCCTCTGGTTCCCAAGTGGCGGTAAGGGGCTCAAGGGCGAGAAGAATCATCGCCTTCTCCGAGTGAGTCCATCTAGAATCCTTGAGCAATGGTACCACGGAGAGCATCAATTTGCAAGCGGCCTGGATAACACGCCTGTTGGGTCGAGTCCCATTTAGGCTCAGAACGGACTCGAAAGAGAGCGTCACAACCACCCAATCGAGAGATATTCGGGACTTCTCTGCGCTCGGATGGGCGGCGGAACTAGCAAGGCTCTCCAAGTCAGACGCCAAAGCTTCCAACGACTTCAAAAGAAAACCTGAGATTTTTCTTTCCCGAGGCCGTGCCTCAACAGGTTCGTCGCTCATACGTCTGTCCTCGACTGTGGTGGGATCGGGTGTCGTCGAAGAATGTGGGGGGTCCACCTTGCGAAACTCGGGCAACGTCGCGGTCAGAAGATAATCCCGAACAACCTTGGTTTTTCCCTGCTCGACCAAAGTTTCAACAATCAGGCATTCTGGCAGAAGAAACCGACAGAACAAATCGCTTCTCTTCGACAAACCGCATATTGTCTCCAGAAGCAGCATTACATCTTTGACCATGTGTAAAGGGGAGTTCCCAGTGTCTCGGACCGTCCAACAGTCCACGACCCAGCTCAAAGCTTTCTCCTCGAACTGCATGCGGTATAATCGCGCGTCTTGACTTGCGACTCTCAGTGTCTGCGACAGAAATGCGCAAACGGAATCATGCGGAGAAGGTGGCCCCTGGACGTCAATGTTTTTCGCGAATGATTCGATCTCCAAAAGAACGCGTTGAGGGGTGAGGGTGAGTCTGGACGAAGCTGGAAAGTGGGAATGGGAGTGCAGAAGGAGAACATATGCCGCATGGCATGCGCCTCGAGAAACACTCGGTACATTGGTGCGGCGGATAGCATGCGTCCAGATGGTATCCCAGTCCCGCGCTACAGGAGCAGCAGATACGACCCGCGAATGGGTATCTGCATGAGCTATGGCGGCAAAGCACATGAATGACCACGATTGGACGAGGGGGTCGTCGAATGAGATGAAGTGAATGAGGGTCGAAAACACCTTCTGTTGGAGAGTGTCATGCACAACAGACCAATGCCTGTCGATGAAGAACAAAAGAGTTTGGAGATGGAATGCGCGAACATGAGACTGCTGTTGCTGCTGCAGGGAGTCGAGAAGGGAAGTGATAGGGTCTTCTATCCGGAAGCGTTTTCCAATTCGGGGCGTGTGAGTGCTCTCGGAGTGTTCAAACAGCTGAAAAAGGTCAGGATGTGATTCACTCGTCCGGAGAAGGGCGCTACCTTTTCAGCACAGTCCGATTGTAATTCCAGAATCGCCCATGCCAACGCTTGGACTGCATCAAAATTGCTTCCCGCACGGAATGTTTGAGCAACGAAGGCACCACCAGTCCCCGTTCCTGGTTCGGCCAGTTCTAGCCGCAGACATTCTAGCGACAGCCCATCCACGCCCCAACGACTCTCCGCCTCGCCATCCAACAATCGCCATAAAACGGTGAGTGCGGAGGACCAGTCATAAGAAGAAGCCGCCTTAGACTGGGCCATGACGAACGGGAACAGCATATGGAGGACAGCGACGAGGCTCTCTTTCATGCCTTTGTTCTTCGTTCCCCATAGATTGACCAGAGACTCCCAGCTGGTCTGCGCAAAGCGGACAACACTGTCTTTGCGATTGAGGGATACATGGGATAGTGTGAACAAAACGGCCGTCAAGTAATCGTGGTAGAGGGATGCGTCTGCGGGATAGATTTCAAGAAATCTTTGAAGACGAAGCAGGATGGAGGAAGGAAGGTATGGTACGTCTTGTAGAAGGAGCGGAGCGCTGGAAGATTTGAGAAGAAGGGAAATGATGGGGACAAGCTCGGTTTGCTCTTTGCTAGGCACGATATACCGTTTCGTTTGCTTAACCTGGGTAAGGGGAGCTGGCGGAGCCGTGCCACCCCTCCGCCGGCGCTTTTTCGAAGGTGAGGTGGAAGAGGTGTCACCTTCATCCTCGTCGACGAGGAAAAACTCGTCGTCGTTCGCTGGTGGGGGCCGTGGGCTTGTGACAGATTCAGCAGGGTCAGCACTGAATTCTTTCTTTATGGGATCGCCCAGGACCACATTGAAGGCCAACTCGACGAGCTGCAGCCACCTGTCCACCTTGATCCTATCAAGGTGAGGGGTCCATTCTAATAGACACCTCAGAGCCTTGATATAATCGAGCGCAACGGGTTCCAAGAGTTCCCTCTTGTTCATGATCGTTCTAAGGATATGATCAAAGAGAGCCTGAACGCCGCCGCTGTTCAGATACTGCACAGTGCGGTCAGTAAGCCATCGGACAGTATGGGCTGCATCGGTGAGTCGTCTTTGGGCAGTGGCGACACTGGTAGCGGAGGAAGCTTTAGCAAGCTGCTTATTGTAAGCTGCTTTCTCGTTCGTGACGGCCTCGAATAGGGCTTGGAAAACGACGAGCCAGGTCTTGGGATTGGGAGTCCCGCCAGAGATGTGAAATGAGGCGAGGACATGATCCTGGCCGAAAAACTCGCGGAGGGCTTGGAGACCCTGCTGCCGTTCCGTGATTTTGTCGCTCTTGATTTGTTGCATGATGAGCTTGACGGTAGTGTTGGTGGACATCTCGATGCCCTCAAGGTCGCGACGCGCATTAAAGACGTGAAGGTCGACCCGCGTTGTTGTCGACTCTTTGTTTCTTGGCAGGCTTTGTCCGTTCCGAGTCACGTCAGTGTCACGTCGCAGTTACGTCACGTCACGTTCACGGTCTGTTTACGGCCACCAACTTGAACCATCCCGGATCGAATTTGGGCCTTATCCTTTTCTTCAAAGCTGTTTTCCTTTTTGTCAAGGTAGGTAGGTAGGAAAGTTCGCCAGGATACGTCCTTCATGTCGAATAATTCCGGGTTTGAGTAGTCCTTGAGCTGGAAATGAAACTTTCGATTGACGGACATCCATCCATCCGCCTTCTGTCTGCCAAACTCTCTCCGCCTGATACTCTATAAAGCTTTATAGCTGATTAGCGTCTGTTGAAGATAATGGCAATATTGATTTGGTCTTGCCTGCACTTGTGTCCTCTGCCGATCGAGCACCGTATACATGACCCTTGCCGAAATGTCCAACTCGATTCCGTGGTTCCATTCACCGCTTTGACATGCCGTCCTTGGATCCTCAAATTACAAGTAGCCCCCCGCTCCGCTTCATCGACGTGCGTCCATCTGACACTCTATAATGCTCTGCTTATAACTATGAGCTAGCTGATCAGCCCCCGTTGAAAATCAGCAATATTGATTTGATCGGTGCCGTGGTTGCTTTCCATTTTCCCATCTTGCCTTTATTTCGCCCGGCAGCCTGCATAATATCGAGTCGGAGATCTCTACGCCGGCGCTGCACCTCCCCTTCCACACCATTAATTATTGGCTCACCATACTGGACGGTGTTCAAAGCCTCCGCATCTCGAGCTTCGGTTCGGTCATCTCGGGGTTGAAACCTATCGACTGGGAAGATAGATGAGTTTGATGTCTATCACACAGCCTGTAAGCGCACCTACAAGTAACTTAGATTGCCAATCTGGCTTCGCGTTCATCTCTGTCTAATGACTCTAATCACTGATTAACACAGGCTGAAGCTTCCAACCCCACTAAACGCTGATTTTTTTACCTTGTCGCTCAGGAACAACGCGACTTTGCGATCCGCTCTTCAATTCCTTGTCCCGCTTCTCCAAGAAAGCGCTGCTCAATATTATAGACGTCGGCCACGCTAGCTGGCGACCGTATCCACCGAGAATAAATCATCTTGGTGGGTGCTTCGAAGCCTCCTCTATGTCCTCCCTCCAGAAGCAGTTGCGCTAATTACTTAGCCTTTCCGAAGGATGTATGTACGCGATGATGATACGCGCAGGTCGGACCAGTCAACCTTAACGTTTATCACTCCGAGTCCGAACCCCGTCGTCATTTTTCCATGCCCTGTGTAGTTCGTCATCCAAAAATAACACCCGCTCCGGGATACCTTCTAGCACTCCCGAGGACCAAAAATTCGTCGCCGCGGCGCTTTTGGGAACTGCCATCGATAATCACGAATCACAACAGTTGAACAATGAACGCTTCCTTACGATTAGAATAGGACCTGGATAGGAGCACCATGGACTCCATCAACTGGGTGCAGAAAACGGTTCTTTCTGATCATCTTTTGGGCTCCTCCGAGTCAAGTCCGATAGGTACAGGTGGGCACTTGGTAGACATATATTTTGGTTGGACGTGACGGGCCGGGAATCTGCAACAGAACAGGACGTGGACGTGACCACATGTATATGCATATGCGCGTTGCACCGGTCGACGTCGACGCATAGTGTGTTTGAACGTTTAACGTTTAGCGTTAGCGCTCCCGTCTCCCGTCAGCAACCCCCGCGGCGGCGTCCGGCGTTTCGGCATCCCGAGACCAGGTACCATTTCCAGCGGAACCGAGGCCAGAGGCGCGCCACCAAACGCTTTCGACTGGGTGAATTTACCAGTGGGATTCATTAAGCCAAAGTAATGTTAAGCCCTGTCTTGCGCCGAGTTGTGATATCGTGGACATTTATCCCGTCGAGTTGGAGGACTGATGTGGGTGATAGAGAGTGATATGGTTGTGCACTGTATATATTGAGTTCAGCGTCGTTTGGTTGCTCCAATGCGGGCTTGATTGGTCTTGGAGTATAGGGGACGAGGGGTACGAGTATAGCTCGGGTTGGCGTTCAGGTGGGTGCGGTCCACGCAAATTATCGGAATACTGGAAGCAGAGAAATTGGATGATGGAATCATGGAAGCCGAAAAAAGTATCAGCATCAGACATCAGCCATATGCGCCAAATGAGTGGCGTAGTGTCTTCGACGGAATAATACAGGCGGCCTGGAGGACTTGCGAGCGGTGTACGACGAGGCAGGAACAGGGCTTACGAGTCGAACGTGCTTGCAAAAAAAAATAATTTTAATGAAGGAGGAGGGGTATACTGACACGGACGAGATGGATTGCAAACTCAGGCTCAGCTGTCATGGATGTGACGGGTGTGGAAATAGATACAGGCTCTAGAAAATATGGGAGGTAGAGAGCGGTGGTCGGGAGGTGAAGCGAAGGAACGGGATGGTTGCGAGGGAGGATATAAGCAAAATGCGCGGTAATACAAATCTGGACTTGTCCTCTGTCTGTCTTTCGAATTCTTGAGAGCGTCCCTTCTCATCTGTGACTGGCGATGAGCAGGAACTACCGTGCCAATACCAGCAGATCCGATCATCCCACTGTAGCTCCTCTCTCTCCTGCCTACAGCTACACCCAGCCCCGCAAGGCCCCTCCTCCGCCTGTCCCCACCCAGTCCTTTTCTCTTTCTGCTGTCTTTGACCGTACCCGTGCAAGGGTACCCTCTTTGCGCTCCGTTTACAGCACCTCGACCACCACAACCACCACCAGTGACCGGTCGACAGCCCATCCATACTCGGTCATGCACGTCCCACCAATGCCTGTCGTGTCCAACCAGGAGAACCCAGAAGACGAGGAAGAGTGCCCTGTCTGTCTCGAGCCCCTTAGCTTTAGCTTTCGCTTGCCCGGCGAGAAGCCCCACATTGTCCCTGAGTGTGGCCATGCTCTTCATGAGGTCCGCTTTTGTGCGCAGTAAAAGCCTAATCTAATCCCTCCCAGGCCTGTTTCACCGCTGTCTATGGCCCACCGCCGTCCCAGGCCCGCTCAACCGTGCCCCGCAAGTCAAATCTCGGCGTCTGCGGCGTCTGCCGGCGACCCATGAAGGTCGGCGACGGTGACTCAAGCAAATCAAACAGTGCGTTGTCCCATTGGGCCTGGAATCATCATTGACGCCCGTAGAACTCGCTTCTCTCACTGGTGTCGGTCCTCGGGACACGGGTACCCTCTACCCTGGCCGTGACACTCCCACCAGCCGAAAGGGTCGCGCCCAGTCCACCACCCGCTATGACCCCAACGACGACGACCCTATCGAGCACGTCGGCTCCAGTGCAAAGTCCCACCACGCCCCAGCGAACACTCGAGTTACATCGTCGCCCCCTCAATCCAGGTCCGCCCAGAGTTCTCCTCTCTCACCCGCTCCACGGACAACACCCAGCCCCTCACCTGCATCGTTGTCATCGAGCTGCCAGGCAAGCGCATCACAAATGGGCCTGTGCCTGGTCCTGTCATGTCCGACATACGGACCGGCTCGTCCCGCTCTGGTCGTTCTAGCCCGCACGACTCTGCTCGCCAACGGCAAAACAGCAATGCCGACCATCGCGACCGCGACCATCGAGGCAGCGACCGCGGTGACCGCTCTCCGCCCCAGTACGCCTCCTCTCATGGTCATGACCGCGAGCCCGAAGAGGTAGGCTTATCCTCGTTTCATTTCCCCCATTCTCATTTTTCTTTCAGGACTCGCCGTTCATCGCCATCACAGAGGACCTGCGCAACCGTATCATTGACTGGAAGGGCCATCCCATGTCCGACCTTGGTCCACTGCACATGTACGACTTCCTTGGCGTCCGACGCGACGCCACTGTCCGCGAGTTTTACGTCTATCTCTTCAAAGAGGCTCTCATTTGCGTCGCTGAAGAGCGCAAGCGTTCTCTGGGCCGTCTACTGTCCAACGACGCCGCATCCAGCACCTCCGCCACCCCGCGCGGCGTCCTGCGCCTGCGGGGCCGTATCTACGTCCGGCACATCAAACATGTCACCGCCACCTCGTCTGCGGGCGAGATGAGTCTCACCATCGACATGGAGGACGAGCTCGCGAGCTTCATCCTCATCTTCAAGGAGCGCTCGTCTTTGGAGACGTGGCGGACCAAGATCCAGAGCCTCGTCAACCACTTCCAAGGGCAGAACCCGACCTCCTCTGAGCCCGAGCGGCCGCTCGACATGGAGGAGTTTGGTGGGAGCGCCAAGGCGATGCGAATGCTCTCGGGCGGGAGCGGCAACACCAGCAGCACGGGCGAGAGCAGCTTGCTGAATGGGTCGAGCGCACGGAGCACGATGAGCAGCAGCACGAGCCATGGGAGTCTGCCACCGCCAAGGAACAACCAGCACATGTATGCGAACAAGCTGAGCCCGCTCGGGGAGGACGACGAGATGAGCGCGTATGATAGCCCCACAGGGCTTGTTACGCCGTATACGAGCGCGGGGCCGAGCAACAGCCTCACGCCGCTCCCGCACCCCCCGCTCGACCTCATATTGGTTGTGAGTCTGCCCCCGGCCGGCGCTGTGCCATCGACGGCGGCGCTCAAGGTGCGCGTCATCAAGGCGACGCTGGACTTTACGCTCGCGTCGATGGGGAACAAGGACCGGCTGAGTCTCGTTACATTCGAGGTCGGGCAGAGCGGGCGCGTAAGGCGGACACCGTTTTTGGGCGTGAGCAAAGCGCAGAGTCGGCAGAGGCTCGAAAAGTTCATTGACGAGATTGGGGTGCGGGTCGACGACGCGACGGACGAGTTTTTGGTAAGAGGGAGTAAAGACGAGAAGACGGATGTCGTCACTGCTGTGAACCACGGTTTATTTTCTTCCCAAATTCGTGCCATTGTGTGCTGAGGTACTTTACAGGTCTGGACGTTGTACTGCAACGCAAATCCAAGAACCCTGTCTCTGGGATGATGCTTGTCTCTGATGCGTCTGACTCTACGCGGCGCGCACAGATGGACCTAGTCCTAGCGCGTGCCGAGGCCGCCAACGTACCCATCCACTCGTTCGGTTACGGCCGCTCGCACGATCCCGCGTCGCTCTGGCTCATGTCGAACCACACGAGTGGGACGTACACGTTCGTCAAGGACTGGTACGACCTACGGGACTGCGTCGCAGGATGTGTCGGAGGGATGATGAGCATCGGGCTGCTCAGCATGAAGCTGCACATGAAGATCGTGGACGGGCTGCGATTCCGCATCCGCAAGGTCA
The DNA here is from genome assembly GCA_029281435.1 of Mycena haematopus. NCBI lineage: Eukaryota > Fungi > Basidiomycota > Agaricomycetes > Agaricales > Mycenaceae > Mycena > Mycena haematopus. The sequence goes on from JARJCV010000071.1 coordinate 140,199, forward strand.
GCGGCGGGCCGAGCTCGATCCTCGCGAGCGACGGGCAGAATGTCGACGTAGAGGTTGGGGAGCTGCGGTATGGCGAGCGGAAGGAGATGCTCATTGAGCTGGAGTTGGACAACTCGGACATGCAGGCGAAGATGGCGGCGGCAAGACAGCAGCAGCATGGTGGCGGGCGGAGCGGGCATCACGGACGGACGCTGAATGCGACGGACCAGTTCGTGGCGAGCATGGGGCTCGATTCGTTGGCGATTGACGATGCGCCGGACTTTGCGGACGGGATGATGGATCGGATGATTGACGAGGTGCCGGTCGTTGAGGTGGACGGCTCGTTCTTCGACCCCGCTGCAGCCAAGCACGTCAGCCGGCTCGCGCATCCCGTGCTCCTCACCGTCACGCTGCTCCCCGCACAGTCGGGCATCTCACGCCCGCCGTCTGCGGTCTCTGACCCCGTCATCGTGCGCCGCCGCATGGAGCTGCTGGCGAGCGACATGATCACGCGTGCGCTGGTGCTTGTGAGCCGGCGGAACTTCCCGCAGGCGCAGAAGATACTGGGCGAGACGAAGCGGATATTGCATACCGTGCTGCAGACGATTAGTCGGGCGCTGCCACCGCCGAATCCGAACTACAACGGCGGTGGTGCTGGGACGTCGCGGAATCGGAGGGAGCTGTTGACGCTCTCGGCGGTGCGCGCGATGCAGGCGATGTTGCAGGATTTGGCGGTGCTTAGCGAAGCGCTGGACGAGAATGTCGAGCTGTTTGCGCATGATCAGAGGAATTTTGGTGCGCAGCAGGTTTGTGGTTTCTTTTCTGCCTCCTTCATATTTGGCTGACGACGACGATTGAAGGCGATGATCCTGCGGACCAGAAGAGCTGGACGGGGCGCAGTGCGACGGAGCGGCTGTTTTGGACAACGGATAACTCCATCGAGCTGGTATCAAGGAGTACGGACTGGGTTGCGCGCGATTGAGCGTAAAAGTCGTTGTCCATCCGTCATCCGGACGCGGGGTGGGAGCAGCATGCGCGCTAGCTAGGGCGGCGCGCTGTGGAGCGAGCCAGCGTGTCCGCACCACGGACTGAAAAAGAATCGAATCGAATCTCGGTTTTCGGATATGCACTGCGTATGAGTATGTATGTATATTCTTATCTTCCCCTCGCGTCTCATTTATGTACGGGTCTACGGTTGTTGTGTTTTCGTCACCTGCATATCTCACTCTCCTTCAACTCTCTTTTTACTTTGATTTTTTCTTTATCGATCTCTTTCATTTTATCCCTCATTTCACACTCATTTTCCCCCTGATACGTACGTACGTATAAACGTCGCTCGTTACTGGCTATGGATTTTTCTTGAGGTGGATGTCGAGCTTTGAGACGGAACAATTCGGCAAACCGATATGGCGCAGCCTGAGATTGAGGCTCAATTCCGTGTTCACCTTTGAGCGGCATCTTTTTTTTTTACCAAAAAACCGATGGGCCGTTTCCGAGAATGTAGGCTTGACATCTCAAGCTTTGCTGTTGTAAGTAGGCTGTTGACTTGTCCACATAAGGATTTCGAGTTGCAATTGTCATTGAGCAAGCAAAAGATATTGCCATAAAGCCGAAGTAGAGCCGGAGCCGGGCCGCTGCCGCGTCGAAATTTGCGTTGGCGCCGACTTTCTTGACCACGCCGAGCGAGAACCGGCTTTTTTCTTTTTCCTCGTTGCCACGATATCCACCCGCGATTCACGTCTGGATATCCACGTAGCTGATTGGCGCTGCAGGCAGTATGCCAGTATCGTGTTTCGGAGTTTCGTTTCTAGCCCGGCCCAAAATCAACGTCTCGATTCCGTGTTCACTAGATTCACTCTCTTCATCAAACCCCAATGAGTCGTGTTTTGAGTATACAGGCTTGAAGTTGAGACCTCCTCTGCTGTTATAAGGCTATTGACTTGCCATAGGAATTTTGAACACTGGAGATAATTGAGTTGGAATTGAGCAAGCAAAAGATATTGTGCCGTAAAGCCGAAGTAGAGTCGGAGCGCGGCACTAGCGCTGCCGGCGTCAAAATTGCAGGACCGGCTTTTTTCTTTTTCCTCGTTGTTACGATACTCGGGCGCCATTCACTCTGGATATCCACCTAGCTGACTGGCGCTGCAAGCAGTATGCCAGTATCGTGAGCGCTCGGAGTTTCTAGCGAAAATCAACGTTGCGCCTTTCACTGTCAGGAAGGAGACGCGGAAATTTAGGGATAGAAGATTGCAATGATAGCACGGAGGAATTTCCACCTGCTGAGGCTATAGTCTGCTGTAGTGCTTTCGTGCATGGATGGTGCGATCAGGATGGCTCATGCTGTGTTGGTCCTTGGTTATAAGCTCCGAAGCCCGAAGCCCGTATTTGTTCAAGCCAACCTCAGATCATTCCCAATCCTGCTCTGCCATGTCTCCTCACATTCTCGATAACGCGCTGGGTGCTGTAGGCAACACACCGCTTATCCGCTTGGACAAGGTCGCGGCGCAGTTTAATCTCAAATGCAACCTCTGTACGTTATCCCGCGCTGTGTGAAACTATCCTCACGAAATTTTCAAGTGGCAAAGGTGGAGTTTTTCTCTGTCGGCGGGTCCATCAAGGATAGGATTGCGAAAGCCATGATTGAGGCTGCAGAGAAAGAGGGCAAGCTGATTCCTGGGCAGAGTGTCGTTATCGAGCCGACGTCAGGCAATACGGGTACGCTTAGATCTGTTCGCGTGCTGAGAACAACGTCGACCATGGTTTCACAGGTATCGGAATGGCCCTGGCGTGCGCGATAAAGGTGATATCCAGCCCCCAGTGTTGCAGAACGCATACTGAATACTATAGACAAGGGGTATCGGTGTATTATAACCTTGCCGAACAAAATGTCTGTGGAAAAAGAAGCAGCGCTGCGCGCATTGGGAGCGGAAGTCGTCCGGACACCGACAGAAGCCGCTTGGGACTCGCCCGAGAGCCATATAGGTAGCTCCCAACTTTACGCTCAGGAAGTCTCGTGGCTGAATTCCTCAACGATCGTAGGTGTGGCCAAGAAACTACAGCGTAAAATTCCCGGTGGAATCATTCTTGACCAGTATCGCAATGTATGTCGACTTGGCACATCTCTTGTTTGGTACACACATACTGACGTTCTCCGCAGGTCAATAACCCGTTGATACACGAACTGACGACGGGGCCGGAGATTATCGATGCAGTTGTTTCTACCCCTTCCACGCCCACACGACCTTCTTCCGGCAAGGTCGATGTGGTGGTGGCTGGTGCTGGGACTGGCGGAACTATCACTGGGGTCTCCCGTGCAATGAAGGCGCATAACAAGGAGTGTATCATCGTCGGGGCTGATCCTGTAAGTATCTCGGTGTGCGCAGCGGGATCTTGCAATTTTCTGACATTTACTCCAGAAAGGAAGTATCCTCGCCGAACCCGCATCTCTCAATACTGCCGACCATGGGGCTTCATACATCGTGGAAGGCATAGGCTACGACTTTGTTCCTGATGTTCTCTCGCGGGACCCTGGGGTCGTGGACGCTTGGGTCAAGACAGACGATGATGAATCTTTCGCGGCGGTGCGCGTCTTGATGCGTTCCGAAGGTCTCTTGGTCGGCGGAAGTAGCGGCAGCGCTATGAGTGGGGCGGAGAAATGGTTCAAGACCGAGGCTGGTCAGCGAGTAGCGCAGACGGAAGGCCTGAATGTTGTACTCATATTCGCTGACGGGTTAGTACTCTGTTTCGTCCGCGAGCTGCTTCTGACCCTGCGCAGAATCCGCAACTACATGAGTAAACCTTGGTTTTTGAGCATGGCGTTAGAGGCGGAACCGTCTGAGCTTGCTGCAAACATTGCGGATGCTTTGAAGGACCAGAGCTGAGGACGAGAAGTAAGACGACATTACACTACTGGATATAAACTTCTGGGTACGCAATTCATACATAGAGGACGATAGAACAGGAGAGCTCTGATGCACGAAAGAGCTATTATTCATGCGTATGGAGGCTACGTCTACATGCTAAGTCGACGTATGTTCAGATAATGTTCTTCTTACAGTGGATGCATTTTTTTCCTCAGAGAATTCACCGTCGGCATGCGCCGGCCCGTACAAAACCCCTGAAGGTTATCAAATTCAGGGGTCATTAAATGAGCAGAGTAGACTGAAAAATGAAGAGAAAACGAAACGGAATGCAAGTAATATATTCGGGATTTCGTTCGCAATAACTTATTTTCTTATGTAATTCACACAATCCACCGAACCAACACGTCAATGGCGGGCAAAAGCCAGCAAGCCCCGCGTTTGCGCCAACGACAGGCCCCGGCGCAAACCTCAAATGTAGAATACGACCGCCTCAGTCAGGATGATCATGTTACAGACGTTTACCGCCAAAATCCTGTTCGTGCTGCGGGCTGCACGCGTTGGCTAGACTGACGCCTGTATCGCAGAATAATCGCCATCCCGTTGAGAAACTATTAGAGACCCAGAAGGCCAGCATGATCGTGGTTGCGGTGCTTACCACCCTCGCGTTTGCCCTGCGCTTCTACAAGATCAACCAGCCCGACCAGGTCGTGTATGTGTACCTCCTTTTATACACGTTGTCCGTCTGATTTTCCTGGTGTAGTTTCGACGAGGTCCATTTTGGCAAGTTCGCGGCATACTATATCTTGCGCGAATACTACTTCGATGTGCATCCACCATTTGCAAAGCTTCTTTTCGGTCTCGCCGGCTGGTTTGTTGGGTTTGACGGCAAATTCATGTTCGAGAACATAGGGGATAGCTATACCGAGAACCACGTCCCGTACGTGGGCATGCGTGCGCTTCCGGCGATCCTCGGCAGCTTAACGGTACCCGTCGTGTACGGAATCATGAAGGAAAGCGGCTACTCGACCGTTATCTCGGCGTTTTCAGCAACGATTATTTTGTTCGGTGTGTCCACTCACCATATATCTTTCGAAAGCTCTAACGCGCTCTTTCTAGACAACGCGCATATTGCTCAGTCACGGCTCATCTTGCTCGATGCCACGTTCATCTTCTTCATGGCCCTCACTATGTATTCATATGTTCGTTTCCAAAAGCTGCGTTATTGGGCGTTCTCCACCGAGTGGTGGACATGGCTTATCCTCACGGGCGCCTTCATGGCCTGCGTGTGGGGCTCAAAAGTCAACGGCGTTCTCACCGTGGTTGCGATCGGGATCGCAGTCTTGATCGATTTATGGGATATCCTGGACCATAAAAAAGAGGGACACACCATGGTGAGTGTAATTGTATGCCAATGTCAGCACTGACGCCGAACCAATGTCTGCAGGAATACTTCTGGCGACACTTCACCGCGCGCGCTGTGGGCTTTATTTTGGTCCCTTTCATGATCTATCTGTCATTTTTCTACATCCACTTTGCTGTCCTCACAAAGTCGGGTCCGGGCGATAATTTCATGTCGCCTGCATTCCAAGAGACCCTCTCTGGCAATGAAATGCTCCTGAACAGCCAAGGTGTGTGCGTCGTTGTGCTTTCGGGAGAATGCGCCGACTGTTGAATAGAAATCAAATACTACGATACTGTTACCATACGCCACAAGGACTCCAAGGTGTTCTTGCACTCGCACGTAGAACGGTATCCTTTGAAGTACGACGACGGCCGCATCAGCAGTCAAGGTGTGTTTTTTCGCCCCAGATGTATTCTGTCTTGATATTTATTGTTCGTCAGGCCAGCAGGTTACGGGATACGGGCACAACGACACCAATAACAACTGGCAGCTTATTCCTACCAAATCGCTCCCTGAAACTGGACGAGGGCGATTTGTACGCCATGGCGACGTCATCCAGTTGCTGCACGTCAATACACAGTCGTACCTGCTCACGCACGATGTCGCGTCGCCTCTCATGCCGACGAACCAAGAGTTCACGACTTGGCCCAAGGATGATCACACCAGGTACAACGATACGCTTTTCTACATCAATATCAACGATGGCCACGATTCGGAGGTGGTAAAGAGCAAGGCGGGTCACTTTAGACTTGTGCACGGTCCCACCAAAGTGTCGATGTGGACGCATCCCAAGCAACTACCGGAATGGGCGTTCAAGCAGCAGGAAATCAACGGCAACAAGGCAGCGAATGATAAAACTGCGACGTGGTTCATCGAGGACGTCATTGCTACTGGTAGGTTTTCTCAAACAACGTCGTCCACCCTTTGACTGACCCCTGATCGCAGAAGGCCAGGACTTTAGCAATCGTACTCTGGCTACACCCAAACAGCCGAAATCCATGAACTTTTTCAAGAAGTTCGGAGAGCTCCAATTGTTGATGATGCAGCATAACGCTGGATTGACTGCTTCGCACCCATACGCCAGCAGTCCGATTAACTGGCCCTTCCTCTTGAGCGGTATAAGCTTCTGGACAGAGAATGAATCGCAGAAACAAATTTATCTCATGGGCAATATTGTCGGTTGGTGGACCTGTGTCGTTGCTTTGTCTATCTATGTAGGCATCCTTGGCGCCGACACGTTAGCTCGTCGTCGTGGCCTGGATCCTATCCCTGACCGTTCGTGGCTTTCTTCCTTCCTTCACCATAACTTAGTTTTCACACTTTGATGACAGCTGCCCGAAACCGCTTGTCAAATTCTGCCGGATTCTTCATGCTCTTCTGGGGCGTGCATTACGCTCCTTTCTTCCTCATGAACCGCCAGCTTTTCATCCACCACTATCTTCCTTCTCATCTGGCGTCAGCTATGATCGCTGGTGCGGTTCTGAGCTTCATTCTATCCGAGACAGTAAACTACCCGATATCTGTATGGGGCCCCACCACCCGCGCACGCCCGAAGCAGTACGCCGATCTTGGTATCAAGGCGCCGATAATTTACGTCGCCTTCTCCGTCGCTATGATTGCAGTCTTGGTGTTTTTTGCACCATTGACGTATGGTACGCCTGGGTAGGTGTTGTTTATTTGTTTGTGCGCAACAGCTGAACTGTGCACCCTTTCAGCTTGACCGGTGAGCAGGTGAATGCACGCAGGTTGCTGTCAACATGGACGCTACACTTCGCAGCGAAGGTAACTGCAGAGGTGCCAGTATAATCGGGGCTTGATTAATTAGTAGTAATCAAAAGGGCGCCGTTGTATATAGATCTGCTGAGCCAGACAGCGAGCCGGAGAGACGCGAGGTCGGGTGGATTGCTTTCGAAAATACCATTATTTACGCCATTCTTGCTTGTTCGAGTTGTGTTGGGAACACGCGGTTCTGGCGATCATCTTTCCTTCATAGGCGTTGTACAGTACTGCGATGTTCAACGCCCCCCGAGCTACGCCTCGGTATGGAGCCAACACAAACGGGGGGTTCGGGGGTAGCTTTGTGGATGAGAATCCCCTAGCTGCATCGTCATACGATACGCTTGACCCATGGAGCGCTGCACCAAGTCCGTCTGCGACCCCTGCCCCCGCAGCCAACACAGTCTTCAGTTCTGTAATTGGTGAGCACGTCACTAAGTACTTGTGGTTGCGAAGCTCACGATTTTCACGCAGCGGACGCCACTGTGCCTTCCATTTACAACCAGTCGTTTCAGCTAGTGGATCCGACCAACACTGGCGAAGTATCCGTGAACTCGCTGTCGCGCGTTTTGGGAACCTCCTCGTTACCGGCTGCGACTATTGACAAGGTGAACGCGAGCGGTATCTTGCGACACTATTCCAGAGCTGAAGCACACGATAGATTGTCAACCTCGTGAGCAGCCGCCCACGCGTCGTATGTGCTCGGTTCCCTTGGCCTTTCCTTGTTTCTAACATACTCCCAAGTCTAAACTTGAGTTCTTTATTGCGCTTGCACTGGTGGCATTAGCACAAGCCGGCAAAGGTGCGAAAACATGCGTTTCTGCTGAACTACGTCTGACGGGATGTTATAGATGTAAGCATCGAGCAGGTTGCTGCTCTGTCGCAACAGAACACACTGCCGGAACCGGCGTTGGATCTCAGCAGATTACCCCCTTCCGCGTCGACGTTTGTTCCAAATAACTACAGGCAGAACAGTGGGCCAGGAATCCGTGCGCCTGTTCCCACCTATGCGACAGACGACCCGTGGAATACAAACTCACGAGTAGCCGCTCCACCGAGCACTGGGTTTGAAGTGCCGCAAGAGAATCCCGTGGTTGGGCTACCCTCAAGCTTCGCTGGTACAGGGCTCCCGTCACACTGGTGGAAGAAACAGGACAATGTCAATGTCACCATTTTGGGCCAGCAGGGGTTCATTATGAGATTCATGGTGTATGAGGTTTCCTACGTGGGTAGTTTTCATCAATATTTTCCGATGTTGAATCGTTGTACTAGCGGGGTACATCGGTCCCTAGAAGATATTCCGAATTCGTTTTCGTGTGGGAGTGTCTCTTACGTCGATATCCCTTTCGGCTGTTCCCAGCCTTACCGCCCAAACGCATAGGCGGTATGTCTCCAGTTGTATATCCTACTCAAAATTGATTAGTCAATTAGCGGATGAGGTCTTTATCGAACAAAGACGGTACGTTTATTTCATTTGTGCTACCACCTAGCCTAATCCTCCACCAAGACGTGGTTTGGCAAGAGCCATTAGTTTCGTGGTGTAAGTGGAACCACCGACGAATCACTGCGTTCAATTGTCGCTAATGATATTCATAGGAACCACCCCGTCATCAAAGAAGATGCACTATTGGCTGCGTTTCTTACTGAGCCATCCTTTGAATCTTGGAGGAAAAACACCCCGATCTCGTTGGATGAGGAATCCGTCAGCAAACGAGTTGACCGAAATGAGGAGATGACCATCCCTAGTGATCTCCAGGAAAACTCGCGTACGAGATCTTCAATTTTCACTGAAGCCTCTTGTTCATGCGTCACACAGAATCCTCCGCCACCGAATAAATCCCCTCATTGACCAGTGGCAAAGAATATGTATCCTTGCAGAGCGAATCATAAAGCGGAGAGAAGCAGCAGCGGTACGGATACCTCCTGCCTTCCGACCAGCTTATCTCCGAGCTCATTTCTCTTTGCCTGTGTTTTCTCCCTCTGCCTTCTCGTCCGTACCCTCCTCGGCAACTGCGTCTTCTGCATCACACGCACCTATGTCTACATCCGTGCCCAATATGATGGACTCGATCTTTGGTGGTTTTCAACACTCTGAATCTGATGTTGATCAGGGTGATATGGCGAGGCTGACGAATACCCTGCGCGCGGTGGTCGAGGTCAACGAGCAATGTTGGAGGGGCGACGATTGTGAACTGTCATCGGGAGTTCGCGTTGGTCTCCAAGCCGTAGCAGCTCACACACAGCGCTCTTCTGAGCTCTCGGAATTACGAGTAAGTTGTTTGCAATGTGCCGTGGTTGAATAAATGACGATGCCGACAACAGACTCGGACTCTGCTCGACACCACGCTCGAGAGTATCAAGGCATGTAACTTAGTTCGCCTTTCAACCTCACATTTTCTGACGCCAAACAGGCTCAGCGCGACCTATATATTGCGCTCAAGGACCTTTTGATTCGGAACGACCGGCTTTCTATTGATCAAGTGGATCGGTTAAAGCAACGGGTTGAAACGACGTCCTTGAAGCTAGAGGGCGTCAAGGCGGCTCAGAAAGAAGGTTGGCAGGACCAGGTGGAGCAGCTCGTCGCCGCTATTGAGAAGGACCAAACCACTATCGCGGCTCAATTGAGCCGACGGGTTTTCATCCGTGCATGGTACGAGCCCTTCTCCGTCAATGCGTCCATCTCTTACATCCATCCAGTTTGTGGCACGAGCTGCGGGTCGTGTTGCATAATCGGGAAAACACCCTCGTCACTCAAACTGTGCAGACTTTTGCCCGTGAGGAGCAAGGCTTTGCAGAGAATATGGCGAACACTTGGGCTTCATTGTCGGAGGCAGTTTCCGACATGCCTTATGAGTAATATAAGTTCGAGTTATTTAGGATCATGTCGGACCCATTCACGATGTTCACGAACCCTACTAATACTATCGATTCTTTCGATAACGAGTTTCCGCCAGTGACCAAATCCTTGCTCAGACTGAGCCGCTGTGAGCGCGACTAGGTCTCACAACAGAATTGCTGGCATTTGTGCTTGGCATTGCTTACACTGCTGGATACCTAGACTCGAACCAGTCCACGGCGCGTAATGCTCAAAGATAGTCGTTTGATCCAAGTCACAACCCGGTGTCGTCGGCAGTCTTCGGACCCAAGGACTAAAAGAGCATGAGCATGTCCGACATGGCCGCTAATGAGGCTCTTACCTGAAGCCAACTCTCGCGTGCACGTTTCATGTCGTCGAGGAGCTCGCCTCCTGTAACATACTCGGCCAGAAAGCACTTGCCCAAAACTGAGCCAAATTGCGCGTTCAGTTCAGGATCCTCTACAGTGTCGAATTTGCGGCTTCCATGGTTCGCCACCGCTTCAAGCTGCGCATCCATGTTCGGCAGGAGGTCGGCGGTCCACGGGAAACGATCCGTCAAAAGTGCAAACAGCATCACGCCAAATCCGAAGATGTCGACGTAGGTGGCTGGGCGGCCATAGTAGCCCCATGGAGCGATGAAAATGGGAGGGGGTGCAGTGGTGAAGGAGTGCCATCGCCCAGGGTTAGAAACGGAGAAGGCAAAATCGCATAGGACAATGCTACCATCCCCAGTAACCAGGATGTTACGAAAATGGGCGTCAGCCCACACGATGGAATGGGAATGAAGGTGGGCCAGCCCTTCCGCAATCTGCACTGCCCACTCTATGCGAGTGCTCAACGGGACTTTATGGTCCACCAGGTATGTCCACAAGTCGCCATTGGGGTGACACTCAGGGCCTGATCGGGTGCCCCAGAATTTTTTCTAGAATTTTACCAGAATCTGATATGGGTGCCAATCTCGTCCCTAAACCCCCCAGAGTCCTTGAAATAGTCATTTTATAAAGCCTTGAGTACGCGGAGTGGTAGAGGCGCTGTGATATAAAAATCCCTCGAGTTTCTGGAGTTCAACCAAGAATTCTTTGCTCGATCACAGGATGTGTGAGATATTTTGAAGCCGTGGCTTCCTGACCACTACACCTCGTCGATATTCGAGAAATGCATGTATTTCCCATTCTGGATGGGTTTAGGGATGAATAGTGTGGGAGAATATGTGTTAGTAAGATTCTGGGAAAAGATTCTAGAGTACCCGATCAGGCCCTCAAGCCCAGTGAGAATCCCCTCTGGCCAGATCTGCCATCATCTGCCGCTACTCTGCCGTGCTCTGGCGGATCTGGCGAGCCTCGGCCAAAAGCGGCGTCATGTTTGCGTCATGTGTATAATTAGCCTTGATCATACAAAATCTTCACAATGATTCAAATTTTCAAAGTCTTGCTTCGTTGAAAACTTTTGCTCGGGGTGTGTGGATTTTGGATTTCGACGTCCTCAGCTTTTCTTGCAACATCTTCTTGTTTGTTTGGGCTTGTTTTCTCCAAAGGCAGACGTGTCGTCATCACTGCACCTTCCTTCTCTCCTCCATCTCACTGCACCTAAGTCCGCCTCCTAGTGTACTTGGCCCTCTGGAACACTCTCGAGCGCGTGTACAACGTGTGGAGCGAGCTCGGCGTGCTCATGAACAACGCAGGTGTGAGTGGGCTTTGGGGGGGGGGAGTTAATGGTGCGTCTGCCTCCTTCTCGTTTGCGCATTCGTCATCCGATTCGCGCATATGCAAATGTACAAGTTGAGACTAACATGGTATAATTGCGTACATAGGCACCTCATGGGACGGCCTCGACGCCTGGCACGCAATATTCGACGTCAAAAGCATCGTTGCTCTACTTTGCATGTAGTTTCATATTTCTTTCCTCTTGTGCTGACCGCGCTTTTCTTTCTTTCAACTAGATTCTCGTGTTCGCGCAAGAATAGGGCGACCATATTCTGGCGGCCGGGGAACTTGTAGCTGGGCGACGGAGGGAGGCGGAGGGCCTCCATGATGACGGGGCGCCAGCGTCTTCGCAGTGGATGGAGAGGACGACGCACCCGATGCCGACGCGCGCGACGATGCCGTAGGGCTCCCCGGACGCCCCGCGCATTTCTGTGTTTGCGTTACTTACCCGGACTCGACCCAGCGCTCGTCGTTCAAACCGGGTGCATATCTATTCTGATTCGCGAGGCAAGAATGTACTCACGGATTCAAGTTTCCAGACATGTAGTGCTCAATTGCGGCGCCGTGGAATCGCGGACGGTTCGGCTGGTTTGTGTGATTCATCCCCGTGTCGTGCTCACTGATTCATCCCTCTCGCATAGCACCGACGCCTGCTCCTCGCCAAGCGCGATTGCCCCAGACCTTCCTCGCTTATGCGCAGTCTGGAAGACATCCCTTGCAGTCCAATTCTTGAACTCATCGATCATCTTGCGTGCAGCTCTTTTACGCTTGTCGCTGCAGTTACTTGTAAGTAGGATCTTTCTTCTCGTTCGCACCAGCCTGATGTTAGTCCGAATCTAGGTCTTCAATGGGTTGACACGAACGCGGTACGTACGTATTCAGTTAGTGTTCAGTGCATCCTCTGAATATTCGGCAGATCTCCCGTCGTCCAAACTCAGGCGCGCGCGCGCAATCTCGGTAAGTTCATTTCCTTCCTTTCAATATATATATTTATCAGTTCGCGACACAGGTATGGATCGATGTGGGAAGACACAGCGGCGATGGGGCCACGCGACGTTGATGGAACGCGCGACGGCGATGGGACGGCGCGACGGCTATGGCGATGGGACGGTGTGGTGGACTTAGCAGCCACGCGACTTGGTTTTGTTGTGTTGTTTATAGCGCAATGCAATATATTGTTTGGTATAACGAGTGGACAAGCCTGAGCAGACCTAGCCAGAAAGTCGGCGGACGACGGCAATCTATGCCAGATGAGCCATCTGGCATTGGGTCAAATCTCTGGCCACATTCGGCTGGATACGGCCAATTTTGGGTGGGCGAGTGCGGCCATTTCTGGGCAGATCCGGCCAGAGGGGATTGTCACTGGGCCTCAAGCTCGAGACAGCCGTCACAGGTGGTAAAGTACTTGAGGATCCTCTCGTGACGAACGGTCTTGTAGACGAACTCCTCTGCCGAGGACACAGGTTTCAGCCATCTACCTAGAGATGACTGGTCAGCATCATCTTGGTTTTCCGCCTTTCAGGACTTACCAGTCAATGTGTCGTAGTACCCAGGGCCAACATCGGGAAACATTATCTCTTCGTCGGCCACCGGGATATCCTCAACATCGTCGGAGGCACGGTTACTCATCGAGGGCGTCATGGTTATAGACTGGTTCGAGTCTACTGGATACCACGATTCTGATCTCCTGCTCAGGAATAAACTTCAGCGTGAAATTTTTTGATAGTTAGACGTAAATACCAAATTCGACAATTCGTATTATTCGAGCATACGGTAAGGGCTACGATGTACTTGACATTGATATACACCTCTCCGCTAGAAGGCTGTCTAGCCAGTGCAGGAAACGGCTTGTGGTTACTCCAATACACCCGTTTGTGCGTGTGAACACAATTGCTTGGGCGCAAAACCCTCTTGCACAGGGAAGATCCACATGCTCCTGGACCGTGGATGGGTGCATGCAGGTGCAGGCATTTATGCTTGCATGGTCACCAATTTGTTGGGCAGGCATTTCTGCCATCGCAGCAGTTCCTCCGAGCCAGAGCACTGGTGCGGTGGACCGGGCCGTTCATGCTCCATAGAATCCGTCTGCGTGAAGAGTCCCTCGAGGTTCATCCCTTCAGAGTGGAGTGGCCTACTGAAAGATGCGGCGGCGAACGAACGCGGTGCTAGCACGCAGCATAGTAGAATAGAACGGACGTGGGAGATGAAATGGCGATGGAGGAGGGTGCTCAACGCTACTGAGATATCTCGAGGCAGCGGTGATATCCTCTTGAGCATGCTGGAGGACCCATTGTATGTTGTTATTGTGTATAACACGGGATGGGATGAAGCGGGAATTATACATGGGCATGAATCCGACTTTGCGATATATTTTTTTCTTGAGTGTGACAAAAATCGCAGGGCGAAACGAAAGTTGCGATGGCTCTTCTTTGGCTCTGTTCGCGGGATGTGTGGGATCGTTAAGAAGAGCGAGCTCTTGCGCCCTGATTTCTTTATGCCTGGCTGCTAATAACTGTAGAATGCGCTCAGTAAGGCGCAAGAGTTTCTTGTGATACGCACCTCGGCTTTCTCTTGGATTAGTGTTTTCGCACGCTCCAGTTCTCCGTAATGGAGTTGTTCCCGTACAAAATTTGATCGGCGTATTGCGACAAGATTTGAGCTTGAGCGTATAACGGGCAACGGAATTATTCCGCGCTGTCCAATTGGAGCGTCGTGGGTCGGAGGAGGGTAGGAAAGAAGTCCTCGGTCTCCGGCCGGAATCGACAGGGAGGTGAACACGGAGGCGTTCAAGTCGTCCTCCAGTGTCGCCTTGAAGCAGACTTTGAAGGATCCAATGGAATGACGCTCAAGAACGACGCATGGTCGAGCATATGGTGGTTCAGTTTGGACCTCCAACTTGAGAATGTCGAAGAGCTTTCGTTCCTCTTTGGTCAGGACATACCCATTGGACACAAGATAATCATAGAATATGTATCGAAGCCGACTGCCTTCGCGGCAGATGGCAATGTCCCCAATTTTGACGTCGCCGATTGCACCTGCTCCCCATTTAGTGCGAGGAGCAGTTACGGGAGGAGTTGCGGCCTCTAAGGCAGCGTCAATGAAAGCCCAGGGATCGTGCATAGACTCTCGCGAGTTTTCCCGTTGGTTTCGAATGCATGCCTCTGCAATAGTCGTTGTACGTGAGGAGGTTCAAAAGCGTGTTGTTTGATTTTCTTGGGTCTGACAAACAGTCACAACCTTGCGGCCACAAGACACGACCACCAGCTCGCCAAAAAGTCGAGTTTGTGGAATTTCCGAAGTCTCAACCTTTAAAATGGTTTTTGGCATCTTCTTGGTGGTTGTCCTTGATTGAAGCCATTCTAGGTGGTCCTCGCAGCTTCGATATGCACGAAAGCCGGGAAAGGTAGAAGAATATTTCCTCACTCACTTCTTCCTAATGCAGTCGTCCCCCAGCCGTCATATCCCGCCAGTTTCTGGACATGACTCGCACGCGCATTGAATCCCTGCTCGCTTCGTTCCCCAAGCTACTTCCTCCCCCGTCTAGCACACAACATACCCTCATAGAGACGCCGGACGTTCGCTATGTCTACCAGCCACTGGAGGACCTTTATATCCTTCTTATCACCAACAAGGCTTCCAATATTCTTCAGGACATCGATACGTTGCATCTTCTCGCTCGTGTCGTCTCCGACATGTGTCGAAGTGCCGCAGAGAGCGAGGTCGTCACTCGCGCATTCGAACTGCTTGGAGCTTTTGACGAAGTCGTTGGTCTCGGCTATCGCGAGGGCGCTGTTGGTCTCGTGCAAGTGCGCAATGCGCTGGAGATGGAAAGCCACGAGGAAAAGATCCAGATAATTATTGCCAAAGTACGCATTCCTTATTCTCTTCTCATAATGCTCTCGGTATTTACGTGGCGCGCACAGAACAAGGAGGCTGAGGCCAAGGAGGAGCTCAAGCGGCGTGCGAAACAGCTTGAGCAGCAACGGCGCGAACAGCAGCGTCGGACAGCCGGTACCACGCAAAGTTTCAATTCTGGCGGCTTCGGTGGTGGGATTACCGGGTACTCGCCCGTTCCGACAACATATAACCCGCCGACGCCCCTGCTTCTATCACGCCGACACCCAGACCCCCGCCTTCAAGGGTACGGGGATGAAATTGGGTTCTAAGAAGACGAAACAGGCGGAGCTGATCGATGCCCTCGGTGGCGACTATGTTTCCGCTGGCGTCGGTCTTCCTTCGGAGCCCCCCACACCCTCTGTTCCCTCCGGCCCTGCAACCATAGCAAAGGCCCCCACTGCCAAGGGCAGAGGCAGCTTACCCGAGGTCGACCAGGAGAGGTACCTGTTTTTTGATTTCACGCGTTACGGTTCGTCCTAATCCACGTTTAGTATTCATGTCTCCATAACCGAGCAAATTACCTGCTCCCTTCTTCGGGATGGTGGCTTGGAGAAAGATATTGAAGTGAAGGGGGACATGAATCTCTACATCTCCGATGCTTCCCAAACACGCATCTCTCTCACTCTTTTGCCAACGGAAGAGACGAACTTGATCGCAGGGGGATTGCAGTTCAAACAACACCCGCAAGTGGCCAAGTTTGATATGAGGGCCAGCCGGACCGAAGCCAAGGAAGTCAAGTTGCGCGATGCTACAAAAACTTTCCCTCTGAACCAGAACTTGGCTGTATTAAAATGGCGGTACAAAGGAAACGACGAAGGGGCCGTGCCGCTCTCTAGTATGTGTTTCAGCATCCTCTTTTGAAGAACTTACTGAAAGCACTCTAGTCAACTGTTGGCCGACCCCTTCAAACGATGGTACTTGCGAAGTCAGCATTGAGTACGAACTTGAGAATGACAGCGTAACGTTGTATGATCTTGAGGTTTACATCCCTTTGCCGTAAGTTATTCCTACCGCCTCCCGCTTTCACTGTGCTGACTTGGATCCCGGATGCAGTGCGGGCTCATACCCAACGGTTTCATCTCACACTGGCGAATGGTCTCTCGAACCCAACTCTCATTCCCTCCTGTGGTCTGCGCCCCTAGTATCCGCGGATTCTGGTGAGAAAAGTGGCTCGGCTCTCAGTGAAGAAATACTGAATCTATGCTCGGCAGAATCCACCCGCACGGGCTCGCTGATGTTTACTGTTGCGGGAGATGATCCGGAAACGTTCTTCCCCGTTCGCGTGACGTTCGTTGGTCGGGTACGTGGCGTTCCGCTTCGTTTCGTGTGCCCGCTGATTGTTATTGCAGGGGAGTCTCGCGGGGATTGGGGTGGCCAGCGTGAAACTGCTGGACGGCGATGAGCCGGCCTTTTCTGTTGACTCCGTGGTGACGGCCGATGGATATTTTGTTGTGTAGCACTTCCAAATATAGAATATGAGGCATTTTTGTCGCGCGAATCAGAAAGAATTGCTCGATCGTGTGATCGTCACATAGTTGGGGTAAACGGCCGTTGCAATTTGGTTGCAAGTCCGCTTTCTTTTCCTCCACCTTTGCTGTCTTCCTTGTCTTCCTCGCTTTGCGCCGGCGCGACCTGTTTTGGCCATCCTTAATCAGCCTCCAGTAATTGGGTGTTACTCATCATCCGAAGCCGAGGTAAAACTCTCGGACCTGGACCTGTGCCTTTGGTCGACCTCTCTCATCCCAATCTCTTTATCTCTCAATCGCTGCAATGTCGAAGCTTCTTAGCGACCTGTGGGCCAGCACCCCACTCAGCTCGACCTTCAGGTCCAAGGGAGTCGAACTCCCGATCGACTCCGAGTCGTCTGCACTTATGGACAAAAGTGAACCCGCTTCAGAGAAATGCGACCTGCGGATAGAAGGAATGACATGTGGGTCGTGTGTGGAGGTGTGTACCTTTCGTGCACTGTCGAAAGTCAATGCTCAGTATCACCAGGCTATTGAAGGCATGCTCCGGGAGCAGCCCGGGATACACTCCGTTAAGGTTGCCCTGCTCGCCGAGCGCGGTGTCGTGGAGTACGACCCGAGGAACTGGAATGCCGAAAAACTTATCAGCGTATGTCGATTGTGCTCGATAGTAGTCTCGCTCATGTTTGTATTGCAGGAAATATCCGACATCGGATTCGACGCTACCCTCATTCCTGTCATCCGCGCAGACACCGTCACCCTACGCATCTACGGCATGACCTGCGGGGCATGTACATCCACCGTAGAATCCGGTTTATCTGCGGTCCCGGGTATTAACAGCGTTGCGGTGTCTCTTGCGACTAATACGGCCACCGTCCAATTTGACCGTTCCCTCATTGGGCCCCGCGAGATGGTCGAGCGCATCGAAGACATGGGCTTTGATGCCATGCTCGCGGACCACGGGGACGCCACGCAGATCGCGTCACTCACCCGAACCAAGGAGGTCTTGCTGTGGCGCTCCCGACTCATGTGGAGCATGACTTTCGCCATTCCGGTGTTTTTCCTAGGCATGATCGGTCCCAATGTCCCTGGGGTCCGAGGAATATTGGGCACCGACCTATTCAACGGCATCTATCTCGGTGATGTCCTGGTCATGCTTCTCAGTACTCCTGCCCAATTCTGGGTCGGCGCGAACTTCTACCGCAGCGCTTGGAAATCCCTGAAGCACCGTGCAGCGACCATGGATGTTCTCGTCATGCTCGGCACATCGGCGGCTTATTTCTACTCTTTAATTTCAATGATTTTCGCTCTATTCAACACTACTCCGGACTACCGACCTGCACTCTTTTTCGACACTAGCACCATGCTACTCATGTTCATTTCTATGGGCCGCTTCCTCGAAAACACGGCCAAGGGGAAGACGAGCGCGGCACTAACCGATCTGATGGCCCTTGCGCCTTCTATGGCTACAATCTATACTGACGCCCCAGCCTGCACGCAGGAGAAGAAAATTGCCACCGAATTGGTCGAGGTTGGGGACACGCTCAAACTCGTTCCTGGCGACAAAATACCTGCCGATGGAACCGTCGTCAAAGGGTCGTCCAGCGTGGACGAGAGTGCAATTACCGGGGAACCTGTTCCGGTCCTCAAACAGACCGGAGACAGCGTCATTGGAGGGACTCTCAATGGCCGCGGCACGTTCGACATGGTTGTAACCCGTGCTGGAAAGGACACCGCACTGTCGCAAATCGTAAAACTTGTCGAGGACGCGCAGACGTCGAAAGCCCCCATCCAAGCTTTCGCTGACAAAGTAGCCGGTTACTTTGTCCCCACCGTCGTTTCCCTCGCCGGGATAACGTTCATCGTATGGTCCCTCATCTCGACGTTCATCAGCGACGACAGCCTGCCGGCGATGTTCCATGCACACGGGACCAGTAAACTCGCGGTGTGCGTGCAGATGTGCATCAGCGTTGTCGTCGTCGCATGTCCCTGTGCGCTTGGCCTCAGCACACCGACAGCCATCATGGTTGGAACCGGGATAGGTGCCAAAAATGGTATTCTTATCAAGGGAGGCAGGGCGCTCGAAGCCAGCAAGAGCATCCGCCGCGTTGTCGTCGACAAGACCGGTACAATCACTGTTGGAAAAATGAGCGTGGTTGGCGTGCACTGGGTTCCCGGTGCCCAATCTTCGGAACGCCACTCCGAGCAACCGTACGCCGGCGATGTGGGACTCGACGGGTTGTGCGCCGACGACTCGACGTCGCGGAAGGCTATCATCGCAATGGTCACTGCGGCGGAGGCTAAATCCGAACATCCTTTGGCCACGGCTGTCGCCACCTACGGAAAGGACGCCCTCCGCGAAGCTTCGATCCCTGACACTATCGTGGAGAGCTTCGAGAGTGTCACTGGAGCCGGAGTCAGAGCGGTCCTCACGCATGCTGGATCCAAGCACACCCTTCTCATCGGCAATGCCCGCTTCATCACCCAATCCGAGGACGGGTATATCCCGTCGACACTTTCCTCATATGAACACCAGGAGACGACGCTCGGCCGCACCATCATCTTCGTGTCCCTGCTCAAATTATCTTCCTCCCAGCCCATGCCGATATTGGCGGTGTCACTGTCAGATGCACCCAAGCCGTCCAGCAAGTACGCAATTCGGGCGCTTCAAAAGATGGGTATCGAAGTCAATATGATGACCGGGGATGGTAAAACCACTGCCCTCGCAATCGCCAAACAGGTTGGTATCCCACCCGACGGCGTATGGGCTGGCATGAGTCCAAAGGGTAAGGCAACAATGGTCACGGAGTTGATGGAGAAGTACGGTGAAGGGGTTGCAATGGTGAGATTCCTCCGCTTGATTGCTATCTCTGCTTGACCTCCTCCACCTTAGGTTGGTGACGGGATTAACGACTCTCCCGCCCTCGTAGCTGCTACCGTCGGTATCGCCCTCGCTTCAGGAACTTCAGTCGCCATCGAGGCAGCAGACATCGTTCTCATGCGTGGCGATCTCCTTGACGTCGTCGCCGCTCTTCATCTGTCTCGAAGTATTTTCGCGGTGATCAAGCGGAATCTGGTTTGGGCTTCCGTCTATAACATACTCGGCATCCCACTCGCCATGGGCCTGTTTTTGCCCGTCGGAATTTACATGCCCCCGATGCTCGCCGGTGCTGCAATGGCGTTCTCCAGCGTCAGCGTTGTAACCAGCTCATTAACGCTCAAGTGGTGGCGACGCCCTGCGGATAGTGTTATGCCTGATTCTGACGCTGACGCTGGCGCAAGTTGGGCCGGGATGCTCTTCGACAGTGCACGAACGACTGTAGAGGATGTCTGGAGTAGCGTCCGAAGCATCGTCAGGCCCAAACGGGAAGACGAGTATGGCTACAGCCAGTTGCCTGTCGAGATGAGTGCCACACGCGAGACGGTATGACACTATCTTTTTCAGAAACTTTGTAGATCTACCATGCTGTACTTTATTTATTTATTCGTTCTGCGCAGACACTATCCTTATGTTCCTCGAATCGCATCTTTTATTTTCAATAGCAGCTACAGAAGGACTTTCCAACAAATCACAGAACCATTCTCCCAGCCCATCTAGGCATTGGGACGCATTCCCGGACGTTCTCCACTCCTCCAACCCATCCGAGCAGTCGCTCGAAACCCATCCCAAATCCAACATGCGGCGCACCCCCAAATCGTCGTAAATCGCCGTACCAGCCATATCGTTCGCCGTCCATGTCCATGTGCTTACTT
Source organism: Mycena haematopus (assembly GCA_029281435.1). Taxonomy (NCBI): domain Eukaryota; kingdom Fungi; phylum Basidiomycota; class Agaricomycetes; order Agaricales; family Mycenaceae; genus Mycena; species Mycena haematopus. The sequence continues at coordinate 160,895 of JARJCV010000071.1, forward strand.
GCCATGCTGGCTTGCAGTACGTCTAAACGTTCCTCCCGCACGCTTCCACCGACAAGCTCACCCGCTTGAGGCACTAACAGGTCAAAGCAACCGACAGTAACCTCATCTTCTCCATCCACTGGTGGATTCGCTCGCATATAAAAAGGTTTTATCCCTGCAGGATAATCCAGGACAAACAGAGGACCTCCTATAAGCGTCTCAGAAAGCCATTTCTCGTGTTCCGTTTGCAAGGCGTTTCCCCAGACGACAGGAAAGGTCCATTCTTGGTTCGACTTGAGTAGTTCGCGGATAGCATCTGAATATGACATTTTTGGCCATGGAGTGTCAGCCGTGACTGCGCGCACCAACGCCTCTCGGCGTTTCAGTTTCTCGTCCTCCGGCGCGGAGTCAATGTCGCGATGCCGCCACAGCACGCTTAAATCTTCCCCGTGGATAATACCAGAATCACCGATAGAACCCTTCACGACGCCTTCGACAAAATCGCAAAGTGCCACGGTTTGCGCTCTTGGATCATCTGTTGGCGCAACGTTCCATTCGGCTTCGAGCATCCAGAATTCCGCCAGATGTCGACGCGTCACACCACGCTCTGCACGAAAGCATGGGCTGAGCGTGTATACACGGCCCAAGCTATGGCTCAGAGCCTCGAGATGCAATTGGTGTGACACGGTCAGGTACGCGGGATGCCCGAAAAATTCATGTCCTATGGGAGGGGTAACAGGTGCGATGCGAAAGGCTTCGCCGCCACCTTCCGCATCGCTGCTGGTCAGAATAGGGGTGTGCGCGTATGCAAAGCCGCGATTCTACACGAGTGAACAAGTGTTGTGAGAAACCAGACGGGCGGAAGCTGACCTCGAAATATCGATCCAACTCGCGCATTATAAGGCCGCGTAGGCGTACCATAGCTGCGATGGCGTCTGTTCGCGCGCGCAAATGAGTGTGGTCCCGGAGGTATTCCGGGGTGTGCGTCTTTTTTTGTATGGGATATATCTGCGGAAAGGGAATGAACACCGTCGAACGCGCAAAGTCAGGCGGATATACTTCGGGATCGCATCCACCGAGAATTTCCACCTCCTCTACGAGTAGTTCTTTGTCCTGGCCCGAGCTTGGGCTCTTGACAATATTCCCCCGAACACAGATGCTCGCGCCGTTCGTTATACTGCCGAAAATTGAAGGTTCTGGCGCATAAAGTTGGGAAAAGGATGTAAGCGCTCACAGTTTGACGCGCTCCCCTAATTCTTCGCGGAAGACAGCCTGTAAGCCCATCGCTGAGCTTCCATCGCTCAAAACTCCGAACGCGATGTTTTTTTGTTTTCTAATTGATTTAACCCATCCTGTCACTGCTACCGTTTCGTCAACCTTGGTGGACGAGAGAATCTGTCGGATAGTCGGTGCCAGTCCAAAGCGGTTTGAGGCGGTGGAGAGTGACCGAGCTCGAACACATGTCCTAAAAGCCATGTCCAAATAAGTCTGTTCTGGGATCAATCCCATCAATGATGGAATCAGATCGGCACGTTATGTAAACGCTGGCGTGGGAATGTGATTGACACTTGCTGGGGCCGCAGTAAACCTTTTGCTTCCAACTGTCGCACCAATCGATTCCGAGTCGCTCAAAGTCTGTGGATGATACTGAATCAGCCAGCAACTTCTCTTACATCAAGTCATCCACGTTCCCATATACGGCACCAATTGCTATTTCGAGCCCTTTGTTTTCGGTGGCAGTTCCTGTCACCTCGTTGTATCCTCATGTCGCCGAATTTGGGCTCGCGAGCACTGGGTGAGTTCCCGAGAACAGACGCAAGATAGGGTCCCATCGATTCCGTCTTGAAGCTAGGTACGTTGAGTTGGAATAATAAAATTCTAATTCGTTCAACCTCGGGCATTCTGATGCGACTATTAATATAAGCTACTCGCAAGTTGCCAACGGTTCTTCTCTTTGTTGACGAAAACGATTGGTCCGAGATCAATAAAAAAGGTATGAAAGGTTTGATTGCCATTCGCCACGAGTCCTCCGCGCCTGCCACATCCTTCCACTGCAAGTGCTTGAATGTACTTCACATTTTGGGGGGTCCTGGGGCTTGCCTTTCTGCTCGCGAATGCCTATCCTTCTCTGGGTAAAGAAACTAATGCCTCTCGGCTGAAACGTGGCTTGCCCCCGCTCCCCCCTCGGTTTCTTATGCGTCAGAACCGTGCGACAGGTATGAATCCGCTTTATTTGACTCTTTTACTATAATCTGGCTAGCTTCTGCGACGATCAGTGCGATACCATCGTACACGTAGGTCGCACACCAACGATTACATTGCCAGTGCTTGAATCGTGCTCAGGCAATTGTCTGCCACTCGCTCTAGTCGGATCCAGGTCTTTGCTGGCAATGGGAGCTCTTTTGGATATGTCAAGAATTCAGCGCCGATGCAAGTTATGATTTCATATTTTTTGGCCCACTTAATGCTGTTATCAGATTGGGTGTCAACCTTGATGCCGACTCTAGCCAAGATCTACGTGTCCAAGGAGTGACTGGAGAACCATTCAGCATTTACTTCGAGAGCCCGAAGTTTCTCGGTGCGCCCTTGCAACCAGGAGCGTTGGCCTCCCGTCACCTACGTGATTTCACGTAAGTGGAATTCATTTTGAAGTCGCAATGTTGATGTTCGAATGGTAATCAGCAAGTCGTCAAATAAAGGTTTACCCCAGTTCCACAGCATTACGAGTTCTAGGCTGAATTCTATTTCACAGAGCGTAGCGGCACCGTCTCGCACAACGATTTAGTCCGGACTGTGGTTTGGTCCATTGATTCGAAGACGAGAGAGCTCAGAGGTGAGTTGTTTTCATTGCCTCCAATAGTCACCTGAATGTTGGGCGTGATTGACAGCGCTATATCGTACCGGCACTAAATCTCCCATCCTTGCCTATGACGCGGTTGGGAATAAACTTTACTTCGTGGGAGACATCGGCATTTACAACTCCGCCAATAGCGATTTTCTTGTGATACCGGTCGTGAGCAGACATCTATCCCCTCCTTCCTGGAGTCGTTAACGAAAAGTTTTTCAGAGATTTTACTTGTCCGAGGATTAATAGAGGACATACACAGACACTGCTTGCCGATTTGCATGATCAGTTCTAGTTGCCACCGACTGGATTTTTTTCTTTTTCTTTCGGACAATTCCATCCCGCTATAGCACCAGTACCTGACGCGAACAATACACTGGACTTACTTGGACGGGTTGTGATAAGGCGGAGTCGACGATTCTTATTGATCCTTGATCCATGCTTGAACGAGTTCGTATTCGGTAGTTCGCCTTTCAGACTGTTGCCTTTGGTGACTTGAACCGTTTGCTATGATAGTCGCTCATTTCCAGAGTTATCGCAGCTTATCGCGACTTTTCACAAACCCAACCCGCAAAAGTTGATGTGCCGGTGTACCGGAAGACGGTGGCGATGCACGTTATTTCCTTTTATGGTAGCCAACCTCCCGATGCCATGAAAGGCAACTTGGCAAGCGCTGTCGTTGTGACCGTAAGTAACGCTTTGGTTTCAAACTTTCGAGCTCAGCAAGGCAGCACCATTAGACCGGTGACTATCTGTCTATGAACGCTTCGAGCGTAATATTCATCATATACAAGATGTGATAATGATAGAAACATTCAACCAAGGATAAAAAACCCAAGACAAAGTTAAACAGGCCAGGACGAAGCTCTGACAGTCTTGATCCAAGACGATGTAGCACCGGGGTACTATACAGCATGTGAGAAGCATAGACAATGAGATTGAGCATATCAACCCACCTCCCATACCATTGCACCACCGTCTTATAATCGGTGAACGACAGAACAAGAGAGAAGAAGAGCAAAACTCACTCCAGCCCTGATTTTTCGCGGTTGCCAAACAACCAGCGAGGGTGCTGGTGGACATGAAACCGTTGGTGGCATCACCAGATGTTGCGGGCTTTCCGATGACTATCTTCGAGAGTGGTACACCACTGGCAGCGATTTGGAAGACAGAACTTCCTGGCCATTGCGAGGATGAAGTAGTCAACAAACCCGCGCAGGTGGTGTACTCCGATGATCCCTCTAAGAAGTGCATAAATTAACAGAAATGCATGGTTGCGTTGGCATACGGTTATAGAACTTGGAATCATCCGTCTTAGCTCGATGCTGTGGAGATGGAGAGGAAACTGACCTGGACATTGTACCAATCGATCAGGTTCCCGACACTCTGGTGAACCTTCAGATAACCTCCGCCTCCCCATGTATTTGGAGAAAACCTGAAAGCAATGTTGAATGGGCATGGATACGGTATTGAACAAAATTACCAGGGTGCGACGGCTAACAATAGCTGTTGCTCAATATACATATTTGCGTTGCAGATTCATGAGATACGCACGGGCATGAGTGATGATGTACGAGCCCTGAGGAAGGATGGTACGAAGTTGGGTGGTAAAGCTAATCAGCCAATTTTCTGCTGCACCAGTTCCGGCATCGAATGCATTAAAATCCTGCCAGTGTCACAATTTTCCCGTCAGCGTGCCCGCACGTGTTATGTGGCCTGAAGATGAGAAGATGTCTACCTCGTAATCCACATCGATACCGTCCAGATTATATTGGACCACCCAGTTAGCCATGGTTGTCGCCTGAATGAGCTTGGTCAAGGTCGAGTGGCGGCGAAATTAAAAATAAACTAAACCATAGTGACGGGATTCACGCCGGAGGACGTCGGCACGTCCGTTGACCCGAAAGCGGAGACCATCAACTTGATTCCAGCAGCAGCGAATTGCGATTTAACAGTCGCGCGTTGCGCGGCAGTTAATGTTGTCCATTCCTCAGCCTAAATATACAAATTTATTCACTCTGATCTTTGGCACGTTGAGGAAATTAAGCACCTTGTCCCAAGCTCCCTCGGTGAGGAGGAATGAAAGGATACTGAATGTATGGTGAGTATCAGCATTCAGTCGGATTTTTCGAAACGGACAAGACGTTAAAGCCCTGGCATGCGACATGAGTTAAGTAGAGCATCCAAAGGAATATGGAGAGATTCATACCGTGATGGCTGACGTTGCCGGTGGACCAGTCGTTCCAGAAACATACTGATCACCATACACTACCCAGTGCGGTGCAGCAGGTGTAGCCCGTGCCAAGACATCCCGAGCTTGTTGACCCAGACCCTCCAAGGCGGTTGTTTCAGTTGGTACAGAGTAGGCGCCGGGACACGAGAAAAAAGTGAGAGCGACGGCAGCAAGACGGGCCAGGTGGAAAGAAACCATTTCAGATTTCGAACAGAGGGAGCACCTAACATACAACTTGAAGTTCGCGCCATTATTTATACCTATAAGTAAGCCAAGATCTACTGCTGCATGGTCCGCAACCGAAAAAGCTAAACATACCTGACAACAACAAGTGATCAATGCAGCTGATACGAATGGGAAGGTAGGTAAGACCACCGTGATAACACGCAACTTGTGGAGGAGATAAAGGAGAAGTCAGCCGATAAGAGGATACATATGACAATATTTTTCTCATCGCAGCGGTTTATGGAATGGTCGGAGGAATTGGCGGATTCGTTTGAATTGGATTGCCATGAAATGTCCGAGATTGGGGCAGATTGGGATAGTTCAGTGAATGTACTTCCAAGAGAAGGTTCCGAAGCTGAAGGACTTGAAGATCGCTGCGTTATCAAGGGAATAACCACTTGACGGCATTTCCGAGAACAACATTTCCAGCCTATCTAAAGTTTGAACCAAGTTTAAAGTCACTTTGAGCGGATGAATAGATCGGGTTGAAAGCGTAATGTGGTCTATTGTCATTGAGACGACCGGGCAGGAAGAAGGTATCACGGAGGGCTTGATAGGAGATTCCGCTTCTATTGGAAAAACACGAGCAAGAGGGAAATCGAGGTGGTTAGCCACGAAACAAGGATCCGTACTTGAGAAAGCTCTGCTGAAAACTTTTTGGTGGTAGTGATCCGTTGATGTGCTCCATCGGAGCCGACAGAGCGCTGCAGAAATAGAGAGAGATGAGCTGACCTCAGCGAGTGCCTTGAGACGAATCCATGATAGCTACTCGCAAAGAGCGTGCCCTACACTAGCTAGGCGGAGAGTGCGCCGACGTGTCGCGTGAGTCCGCACGCGCTCTATATCAAGGTAATATCGAGCTTGATAAGAACTTGAAGTTCCATGTGAAGGAAGCATATTCGGGTTTCTACGAAGCAAACTTAGGACATGGGATTCCAAGAAAGCTTTAAAGAGAACAAAAGCGCGACTTCGGGCCGTCGGCTAGAAGCTGGGCGCAAAACACTTACTCAAGAGTGCTGCTAGTGCACTGATAACGGGAAAAGGCTTCGGATCCGGACGGACAGAAGGCGATGATTTTATGAAGAGGGCACAAGTAGGGCCCAAATTGCAAAAGCAGTTACTTTGGTTTTTCATTCTGGGACCTTTGGCCGCTGGAGCATAATCACGAAATCGGTATTTTAATTGCTAGGTATGCGATGTCCACCGGTTAGACTAAGTGAGCAGACCTGTGAGAGCTGGATGTATGTAGTGCGATATAGTAGGTACAGAGTTGAGATCTGAGATGTAGTGCTATCAAAAGTTTGCAGGATTCAAGATTCAAAACGAAATATGTATGTAGGTGAGAGAGACTATACAGGTACATGGAGAAAGTGAGATGAGGATAACGAAGGTGAGCTATGCAGAGGACAGAAAGGAATGAAATATAATTACTGCACGATGCAGTTGCTGGAACGCGATCTAGAGTGTTTCTTGGTTTCAGGTGGGAGACCACCCGGGATGCTGAGAGAGGGTGTCATGTCCACGGCCGCCTCCGACGCTGCCGACTTGGAGCCCATTCTCGACCGTTTCCGATGGATGTGCGGTGCCGTCTCATCCAAAGACTTGGGAGTAGGTCGGCTCGCAACGCTCTGGCCGCTCCGCATGCTGGCGGTATTAGCAGTCGTGCTGGTGCTCTTCACAGACTGAGGACGATCTTTTGGATCCTTCCGGAGCTTCTTTTGGCCGACGTCCTTTGGGGGAACTTGCGGAATAGAGTTCGACGAGGAAGCAAAGTCGGGCTCCGGAGATAGATTTGACCGAGACCGTTTAAAGGCAGCCATGAACTTGAAAGCCGTTGGAGGGGTTACAGGAGTTAGCCCGTGCGGTGGAGGTCCAGGGGCAACACCGTCCAGACTTGTCCGAGGTGTGTGGGTGACCCATGCGACTTCCGACGCGGGGCTCATCGGATGAGGTTGCCCGTGTCCAGTTTCGCTGAGGACGTCCAGCGGATTGGAATACGCGCTCATGGGATTGCCCTTCTCGGCGTACTGAGCATACAGCAAAAGCTGAGCACGAAGGTCACAGGTGGGTGGCGCGTTGCCGGCACATTTAGAGTGAGCGATTAAACTGCATTGCTCGCAGAGTACGGCACTCTTCTTGACGTTCAGGAGACATACTCGGCACACCATAGCTAGAGAACGATAGTAGTTAGAACACATGCAGTTGCGCACTTGAAAGACTTACGTTTGCTGAAAGTCGTTTTTACGAACGAATGTTCGCGGGGGGATATATCCTGGTCCATAGGACGAGAGGATGAGAAAGAGATTCGGCGGTTGGGAGGAGAACCGCTGATGGGCTCGTCGCTTTCGACCGGTGACGAGTCGGGCATATCAATCTGCGCGAGGAAGCGGACCGCTTCCGACTTTTGCAAGTCGGCGCTAACCCGACGCAGGAAAGGTATACTGTCTTGCGGACGTAGCTCCTGTGACAATAGTCAGACTCCATGTTGAATATACTTGACCCAAAATAAATACCTTATGCACACCCCAGTTCTTTTTGAGCCACTGGTGTTCGCACAGTAACACGGCACTGGGTCGCTTCGTCGGATCTTTGTCAAAGCATTTTCTAAGAAAATCCTCCAGCAAGGGCGAGCAATCTTCCGGCAAAGGAGGCATATCGTCCTCAACGATGCGGAACATGACTGAAGTATCGGGTCAGCACCATCCAACGCGGCCAAAAAAGAGTATGATGCATACCCGACATGCTGTTCGCAATCTCGGCATACGGAGGCCGACCAGTCAGGAGCTCGACGACAGTGCACGCCAACGACCAGATATCCGACTTTGGCGAGGCACCTTTGAGCTCAATGACCTCGGGCGCCATCCAATTCGGCGTGCCCGCCACGTCCTTGATCTCCCGCTCCATAGCCCGGAGATTGAGAGACACACCAAAATCGGAAAGCTTGACATTCCCGTTCTTGGTCGTCAGAATATTCGCGGCCTTGAGATCGCAATGGACGACGTCGCTCGAATGGAGATAATGCAGCCCCTCGAGAATCTTGACAACGTAGCTCGCGACAAGCCGTTCGTTTAGCTTTCCAAAGGCCTTCAAGGTTTGCCCGAGGGAGCCGTTCTCCGCGTACCTAGGGAAGGGGTCAGATGGGGATCACACATAAGAGGTAAGAGAGCGTACTCAAGGACAATGCTAAGAGTATCTTGGTCTCGGGCCATGCCCTCGTATTTAACGATACTCGGGTGCGAGAGGCGCTTGACGAGATCCACCTCCCGCATGAGGGTCGTAACCTCATCCTCCTTCAAGCCCTCCAGCCGAATCCGCTTGACAGCCACCATCTGGCCCGTATTGAGGTTCAGAGCCCGATACACGGATCCAAACTGCCCACGCCCAATACAGTTACCCAGTTGCTACAAGTGCAAGAACGCAGTAAGCATGCCGTAACAGTATATGAAAGCTTGCGGACGTACGAAGTGCGTCGGCGGCTTTCCCTCTTCCCTTATAATCAGGGTCTGCCGCACGAAACTGCCATCGAACGAGTCCCGCGTGAGCAAGTCGCTCGCGCTGGTGTTGCCCGACGCCACGCCCAGGTTCATCATGCTCTCAAACCGCGAGCGCGACGGCTTCGCCCCCAGCTCATCGTACGAGCTCGGCCTTGGCCGCCGCCGGCTGCTCCCCTCGACGTCGCTCTGGAAGCGTCCCCTAGGCGGCCGAGGCTTGTCGGAGAGCGGCGACGTCGCGCGGTCCGGCGGCGACGAGCTCGCAGGCGAGTGCTCACCCGACGCTGTCCGCGGGAAGGGCACAAGCGAGTCGTTACTCCGCTCGCGCGAGTCGCTCCGCGGGACGAGCGAGCCACTCCGATGCGGCTTCGCGCTGGGCCGCCGCACGGGGATAACCCTGCTCCCGCCGATCCCCGAATCCGGACTGCTGTCGCGCTGCGACAGAAAAGCGTCCTGCTTCGGAAGGAGGACCGGCGCGTCGAGGCTGTGGCGCGCGCGGTGGCTGGGGCGGCGAGGGAACTGCGGCAGCGACTCGACGCTCTCGTTGCGCTTGGTGGCACCGATACCGACAATGGCGAGCTTCCGGGGTCCCGAAATGCCCGACGATGACGGCGACGAGGAGCGGGTGTCCGTCGTCGGCGACTTCGGCGGCAAGACGTCTATAAAGTCGTCGGGCCACTTGCCTTTGCGGAGGTGAATCGCCGGCTTGCTGCTGTCCACCCTCTGCACCTCGGGGGGCGCCTGCTGTTGTTGCTGCTGGTACTGCCGACCGAGGCCCCTAGACGCCGTGCCCGCCTCGTCCATCTCCTCAACGCGCGACAGATCAACAAAGCTCTCGCTCAACTTTGTCTCTCGGTTGTACATCTTCGGCGCGGCGTCCCGCTTGCGCGCCAGGTCCTCCGCGATAAAGCTCCCCTCTGTGCGGGTGATACTAGGGGCCTCGGAGGTCGCGTCGGTGACCGTCCGGATGGTCCCGTACTTGCTGTAGCTGTAGCGCGAGACGTCAAGCAGGCTCGACATCATCGTGGTCGTAGTGGTCTCCGTCATGGCGCTGGAGGATGTGGAGATAACGGATTGTCGCGAATTGGGATTATGAAGATCCGGTGGATCCCTGACAGAGACTGAGGCACCAGACGGAACGCGGACTTGGCTTGTAGAGTTGGCAACCGATCGAGGAGGACCTGAGACATCGTTCACTGCCCGGGTAAAACTGCTATCGCGCTCGTCATCGACCTTCGGCCACTGGGGGCGGAGCGGGGATTTAGGAGGGAGCACAAGAGGCGGAGGGTCTACTTTATCTTGGACGACAACCTCCTCCCGATCGAGTTTCAATTTAGAAACAACGGGCCGATCGTGTTCGGTATCCGCGTTCCCGTTCCTATCTGGTGCAGTTGGGGTGCCACTCGACGCGCTTGAATGTTCGCCCGGGCTGTTGGAGCGCACGCTTGGTAGATCAGAGGGAGGACTCCACCGTTTCCGCGCGGGTGGGGTGGGGAAGGCGACGAAGGAGGCGGCACGCGCGCGTGCAAGTTCGGGGTCGACGCAGCGGCGGTGCGGGAGCTGCCCTGGCCGTAAGGCCCCGAGGACGTAGGACTGCTGACCTTCCTGTTGCTCGGCTGCCCTGGCACGAATTTCGAAGGTATAGGGGCATCGACATACTTGATTAAAGCAATGATCGTCCGGGCCACGCGAGCCAGCGATTCGCTCGTCGCTTCAATGAGGTCATCGCGCTGAAACAGATCCTCGTTGGGAAGGCCGTATGACGAACACGCGGCCAGAAATTTGGTGATGTTCGAGGTTCGGACGAAACCGTCGTCGCGAATGTCCGGCCTCACGATAGAGCCCGAACGGAGCTTATTCATGAGTCTAGAGAAATTATCAGCGCAACTGATAAAAAATACAAAGGCAAATGAGGCGCACTGGCAAAGCACAAAGCCATCGCGAAGTGCCTCGGTGAACAGGCGTCGTTCCCGCTCCTCTCCGCCCACACTCACGCCCACTGGCGCGCCAAGGGTGACATTACTCGAGCTCCCCCCCATCCCACTCTTCCCCCAGATGCGCTCCAGGCGCGCCAACGCGCGGACACGCACCTCCACCTCCTCCCAATCTTTCAACCCCGCTTCCGTGCGGCTCATATGCGCCGGCGGCTTCACGACCTCCTTGCACAACATCGACGTCGCGGTGCGGATCAGGTCCCGGTGTTCCAGGTTCGGCGGTGGCGACAGCGAGGTGGTGGACACGTTGGACATGTTGTATTGGCGGTTTGCATACCCGGGGCGCTGCTGCGAGGGCGTGCGTGTACGCGGACGCACGGGTGAGGGGACTCGTCGCGGAATGACGGCCGCCGCGGCGAATCGAGCGACGTGCGAGGCGAGTCGATGGAGACGCGTCGTGGGGAATCGATCGACGGTCGACGGGCACCGGGGGACGGCGGTACAGGCGACGAGGACAAGGGCAGGTGAGACGCCGACGCCGAAGATAGACCTCGCAAGGGGGTGACTACCCGGCGACTAGAGGGCGTCCGAGGGAGAATTTGACTCGGTCCGCCGGGAGCGGGGGAGACACTCTTGAGCGGCTGAGAGACGCTTATTGACGAGGACGACGATCGCGGTATGTGACCACGCGAACCCGACGCCGGGGTGGGAGTGTCCGGAGGCGTTGGAGGCGGCTCGCGTGTGGGTCTCTGAGGCGTCGACGACGAGCTGAGAACTCGGGTCGGGGCTGTGGGAGCCTGGGTGATGACGTTGAGGGGTTGGACTTTGTAGCGCGATGGCGGGAGACCGTTCACGTTCTCTTACGGGCGTTGTTGGGGGCAAGTCACTGAGGTTTCGCTGCATAGGTTGCAGACTGGGCCGTCTTGTTCGGGTCGGTGACACAAGGGCATCCTAGTGGACGACGAAGAGGCGGGGACCGCGGATCGCGAATTTGGAGAAGGTAGTGCCTGAGAATACAGATGCAGGGCCGGGGAAGACAAAGAGCCATGGCGCAGGGTGCCCAAATAGCCCGTGGGTTGTTCGTCTGGCACGGGGCTCGGGGGTATCGGGGACGGCGAAGGCGTGACAGACTGGCGGCCACTCCTGCCAAACCACTTGCTCTTGCCCTTGTCTTTCTCGTCGGTGGGAGCCCGGTCCTTGCCCTTACCGTTTGCATTAGAAATGGTGAGGTAATCAGCAACCACGGGTTGAGCGGTTTTCTTTGAGCGCGTCGCGGTGCGGATGCTGTGCTCCAAAGAAGACTTTATGCGATGGAATGTTTTAGGTGCGGCCTCGGGCGCGCCGGCGGCACTGGCCACGCTCAACGTTGCGGCCTGGGAGGTGGCTGGCGGCAAACGAGACGACGAAGCGGCCGCGGAGGGTTTTGGAGGGGGACGCTGGGACGGCATGTGGAAACGACTGGACGTAGACGTAGACACGTTTACTGTAGCGAGGACCGCTGTGGCCATATGTCGAGGGCGGGGGCGACGGGTGGGCTTGCTTGAAACTGGCGGGGAAAGCGCGCAGCAAGGCAAGAGAGAGTGTATCGGATCAGGACTAGACACATAAGAGAAGTGAATCAGCACTAATTGGGGTCCATGACGGAGGAATGCAAAACACACCGACAGAATGGCACTAACTCGGGATACTTGGCCGAATTGGCGATGGTGGAGCCCAAAGCAGTCACCAGCCAGCAGCTTGCCTCAGAGACCCGTTACGAGCACAGGGGTGGCCAAGGAACCAGTGGACGACGCCGACAGCGGTCCCTACACTGGCTGCGGCAACAGCACAGTCACAGCCAGGAGAGAGATTCTCTCGCGTAAATCCACTACTTTTTCGGTGATCCGCAACAACAATTCTCTACAGCTCCAGACATCCGTCATATCCACATTACATCGTTGCCAGCCAGTGCTATGTCCCCTATGGCGTCTATCTACAAGCTGTGGCCTCGTATAAATGGACGGTATGTATTGCAATAATGACGCAGTGGCGGAAGGATCATCTCGAGGTGATACAAAACAGGATTTGCAACACCTCGTATCGCCAACGTGCAGGATAGCGTCCAGTCAGCAGGCCTTCACGTGTGACGCAAGAAGGCAGAGAAGCAATCGAGGCCGAGTGTCTCTCTCGGTGTAATCACTTGTAATCAACCACAAAAGATGCGCCGTCGCCGCGAACGTGCCCGTTGCAGTTCCCATCTGTACAGAAATTAGAAGGCTCGCAGGGGGACGCTAGGCGCAGACAGCCGCAGGGCATAGCGAATGTCAATGATCACAAGGGCCCAACAGAGCAATTTCCAACTGGGGCACTCGACGTCGTTGTGATGAAATGTTGACGGGCCCACGGGGTCTTGCTGAGAGGGTGGTGATAATTCTGGACCCGCCGGCGTCCACACAGATAGAATCCAGGCGTGAGATGAAGACCAATTTGAATAAAAATAATCGAGAGAAAGTTGACTGCGTCATCGCAACAGCAGCAGTGACTCAATGTGACAAGTGACCCGTGACCCGTGACCCGTGACGAGACCCGCTTGCATCGAACGACGACGAGAAAAATCAGCGCAGCACACATGAGTACCCGCACAAGAACGCGCGCTGCATCAGCAGCAACCTCAAAGCCCTCCAAGGCCCCTCCAGCAAAGTCAAAGCGCTCAGACGATATCGAAAACGATCGACCAAAGTCGGCTCCGAAATCCAAGTCTTCCAAGCAACGAGTAAAATCCCCGACCCCAGCTGTGTACTGTCTGTGCAGGAAAGGCGACGATGGCTCGCCGATGGTTCATTGTGGCGAATGTGATGAGTGGTACGTTTTTCTTTATCTTTTTCTGCTCCTCCGTTCAACCAGACTACAGGTTCCATTTCCAATGCGTTAGCCTGAGCAATAGTGTTGCTGAAGATATAAGTAAGCCGTCTCTTTCACCCTTTTTTCCATATTCTAATCAGTCTTCGCCCCAGATGTATACGTCTGTCCCCCCTGCTCAGGCAAAACCGGCCACCGCACAGTCAGTGAGTACCCATTTCCTTGTCGCCATCGCGTAGTCAACATGTCGTGTACCTTTGCGCCTTGCCATTATCGTAGATCGCGAGACACATATCTGCTGCTTGCTTTTGGCGTTTGCATTTGCATTTGGTACTCATCTCAAGACACCCTCTCGCAAATACTCGTCCCGTCCTGTATTTGCGTCGTGCCCAATGAGCTCGAGCCCCGTCTTGAGCTCCTTTTGAGTCGCGATTATTTCTCTGCGCCCTGCTACATACATACATTCTCGCCTTATGATAACACTTAGTTTGCTTTCGCCAGTAAACGACGATTACCATGCGCATTTATTTCTATCCCTTCCCATTGTATCCTTCTTTGCCCCTCTTTTAGACCTGGCACTAACCCGTTTTCGTTTCTCTCAGTGTTATGGGAAGGTCCGGACGCGGTGGAAGAGGTCGGCACATCCACACCCAAGGCCGCTAGCACCACTGGGGCGTCCTCTGTCAAGAAAGAGAAGGTCGCGGCTGACTCCGAGCCCGAGCACCCAGATTCGGCGGAAGACGGTCCGAGCAGCGAGGACGAGTATGTCGCAGATAGTCTCAAGGTCAAAGGCTCCGCTGCCAAGGTACGATCACCTATTCCTATTTCTATTTCTATTCCTATCTCTACCCTCCCTTCCTATGTTCTTTGTTCTCCGGCTGACACATCCTCCCAGCGCCGCCGCGCACGTCGGTTGTCCTTCTCCGACGAGTCTGGAGGCTCCGATTCCGATTCCGCAGCCGGCGGCCGGGCCCGAAGCGGTGGCGGTGGCAGAGGCGCGCAAAGCCTGAAGCGCAAGGCGGCGCCGTCGCAGAAAGCACAGCAGGCGCCCCCGAACGCAAGAAGGCGTCGCCATCATTATCCTCGGACGACCCCGCGCGTGCGTTCTGTCTGGGCAAGCTCGAGGGCGTGTTCCGGGATATATTCCTGCGGTATCCGCACGTGCGCGACGGCGAGGGGGCGGTGGTGGAGACGAAGGCGGAGGAGCTGAGCGAGGAGGACAAGGCCCGGGTGGAGGACGCGGCGAAGCAGTTTGCTACCGAGCTCGAACAATGTGTGTATGATATATATTCTGAGCCGGACAAGCAGGGGCGGCCGTCTGCGGGGGGGAAGTACAAGTGCGTTTGTTTTCTTGTTCCCCTCCCTCTCATGTGCATCGAAGTAACAACCATACTGACCTTTTTTCTTTGGTGTAGGGACCGTTTCCGGATGCTGCAATTTAATCTAAGCAAAGTTGACCGTACGGTGCTGCACAAACGCATCGCGTCGGCGGACATTACGCCGAAAGAGATATCCTCATGTCGAGTACTGACCTCGCGAACGAACAAGCGAAGCAGGCGATCAGGATCGCGGAGAAGGAGGCGCTCGAGCACTCGATCCTCGAAAAGACTGCCATCCCGCGCGCGAAGCTCACGCACAAGGGGCTCGAGGACATCGAGGGCCTCGATGCGAACGAGAGCGCGAGTGTGCGTGAGCGTGAGCGGGAGAGGGAGGAGGAGGACAGGAGGGAGCGCGCGGCACGGGTGAGGCAGCGCACGACGTCCGTGTCGGTGCCGCCCGAGTCGCCGATCACGCCTACCTCGCCGATGGCTGTGGGTGGTCCGAGTTGGGGTGGCCCGCCGCGCGTTCCTATGCATGCGCTGCCGACGCCGACGGAGGAGATGCCGACGGTGGTGTTTGGTGGGGAGGTGATGAGTGCAGAGCCGGAGATGAATCTCGCGGATTTGATCAACATTGACGACGAGCTGCCTGCGGCTCAGGATGTCGACGCCCCGCCAGCGCCTACTTTTAATCTTGCGCCTTCATCGCCTATTCCTGGCTTCGGGCGGGCCCTTTCGCCCGAGGCTGCAGCGTCGCCTACAGTGCCAACGGGCATTTCGCCGTTTGCCAGTAAGCCCGAGCCGTCGCGGATGTCGTCGTTCGACCTGAACGCGCTGTGGGCGGCGCCGAAGAAGGAGGAGGTGAACAAGGAGAAGGAGGACGTCGCGCCCGTGTCGCCCACCGTGATGACGGCTTCTCCGCCGCAGCCGCAGCCGCACTCACCCGTCCCGATGGAGGAGTCGCAGGAGAGGAAGGACGAGATGATGGATCTGGACGAAACGGACGACCAAGACTTTGATATGTTCCTCGAGGAAAAGGACAGCGGTACCGTCGCTTCCAGCCCCGAAGCCCTCCAAGCCGCGTTCAACGACTTGGCTCAGGTCTGGTCTGGAAAGGTTCGTACTTTTTTTTGTGTGTATTCACGTCATATTCATCGAATGGTTTCTCTTCTACTAGATCAACATGCCTCTGGACTCTACTATCCCTCAAGAAACTCCCGTGGTGGCTCGGCAAATCGGCGGGCGGACAATCGAATTTGGTTCCCCGCTATGGAAGACTCTGTTTCCCTCTGAACTGCTTCGCATCGACGGCCGCGTCCCTGTGGACAAGTCCGCCCAGTTTTTGTTGCAAACGAGGATGAATTCAACACGGGAACTCATTGCGGTCGCGTTCTCCCCCGGTTCCTCCGGTGCCAACGCTGGTTTCCAGATTTTGACTGACTTTTTAATTGCAAAAGGGTAAGCCTCGGACGTTTTCCTCCTACATACCAGATTGCTAATTTATTTTTCCAATCTAGGCGCCACGGACTCGTATTCCCGTGGGGAAGCCGACCGAAGGAGCACCACCCCGGCAAAGAGCTGTACATCATTCCTTTGCTCTCGAGTGACAGCCTGCCTGATTACATGGAGCTCCTCGACAACCTCACGTTGCCCAAGATCAGGAACACCAACTACCTCGTGGGCATCTGGGTGCTTAACAAGGGCAAGCTCGCGCCGCCTCCGCCACCAACCGCCATGCCTGCACCTCCGCCCGGTCCCGCTGTCATGCCTCAGCCTCAACCCCAATTCAACCTGCCAGCGATGCCCGGTGTGCCTGCGCCCCAGCTTACGTTCGAACCGTCTGTCCTCGCAGCGGAGGTTGCCGCGCTGACGCCAGAGCAAGTCCGCATGATGTTGCAGAGCCTCACTGCAAGCACGCTGAATGCGATTCCCGTCGCTACCCCGATTCCGCCGCCGCCGCCAGCAGGGATGCCGCTGCAGCAACAACCCTGGGGGCATCCGCCGATGCCTGGTCCCGGTCCCGGTCCCGGTCCCGGGCCTGGGCCGGGGATGGGGATGGGATACCCGCCTCATTATCCGCCACAACAACAGCAGCAACAGCAACATGGCCCGCCGTACGGGCAGCAGCCACCCTACGAGCGGCGAGACTACAATCGCGACCAGCATCAGGGATACAACCACGGTGGGCGCGACAATGGGTGGAATCGGGATCGGGATCGAGGGCGTGGTCGGGGGCGAGGGGGGCCAGGTGGTGGCGGTGGTGGTCCCCCGCCGCCTGCCGATTCAGGATGGCCGCGGCGGCGGGACAATGGACCGTCGCCTCCTCAGCGGCGATGGAATTGAATTGAAAGTGAATGCGTAGCATGTTAGTCTTCGTGTACCAGTTAAAGCATTATTTTGTACTTTATCCTATTTCTGTTCGTCGATGTCATCGCAGCACTCCATCCAAGCGTTTGAGGGTGCTCTTGAATTATATATATTTGATCCACGATCTCAATTTCACTGGGTGACCCCAGCTAGCACGGGTAAGGTAAAGTAAAACACAGCATCAACGGGTGAGGACGGGTTTGCAGGCCGATGAAGTCAAAGGGAAGTACCGATGCATCTAATGCAACTTGTTCTGTCAAAATAAACTGAACGCGAGTGCGACGGCGCCGACTAATGCAAGGTCCTGGCTCTTCCAACTTCTGTATTTCCGGAATCCGCAGCGGGCGGGATCTGGTCAGTAGCATTAAGATGTGAACGCACACTAAAAGCCTTCATCATGAGGAACAACGGTGTTAGTGATTCGAAGCTTGATGCGATAATGTACTTCGTGTCTATAGTATTTAGTATTTGCGCGTCTGATAATGTGCGTGTGACCCGAAAGTTCACTTCCTAAGGTCCCGAGCTATTCCCTCAAGCAACGCCTCGATTCTCTCTTGTCTTGCTTCCATGCTTTCCAGTCGCCGCATCCATTCCGAATCTTTGTTCTCTTCTAGCTCCTCGGCTGTGGGGAGCGACTCCGCACGCTCGTCAGGACTCGTAGAGAAAGGGTCATCCCTTTCACCGCTGGTCGGGAATAGCATTCCGGAATTCTGGCGCGCATGGCCTGAGCTTTGGAGGGCATGACCGGATTGATCACGGACATGCATTGAAGAGAGTCGTCGACGATATGCTGGCCCGTAACTGACAGCGATGGGTGGAGGCGCGGGTGCAGAAGGAGAAGAGGGTGTATTTTGTTGCCCATGGGGAACATTGTCTTGAGGAATGCCACCATCATCGACCACCAAGGGCTGGAATATTTGTGCAAGGGGGCTAGTGAAGGTATGCGCCACCTCAGCACCGCGATGCATAAGAGAAGTCACTCGATTTCTTTGGCCCGGCGGGGGAGTAGGAGCAGGCTGTGCGGGTGCTGGAGCTTGTTGCTGCTCTGGACGGGTGACGGATGAATACGGGGACATACGCCGTTTACCATGGTTGAACGTTTCGCCATTAGCGGGAGCATCATCCATGGCAAGGGCACTTTCAAGGGCGCTCTCCATCAGTTCATCTTCGATTTCGAACACCTGAATTCAGGATCAGGGTCATATCTTGCGGTCAAGAAGGATACGAACTATATCAATAGCACTAAGGTCCACATCAGAACACGCTTTCGGTGCAAATCACATATTAAGCTCACCTATCAGAGCCGGCGAGACCTTCAAAGAAATCTAGCGCAGTCAATCAGCATCCAACTGATTCATGACGTAAATTTTAAACAGACTGAGTAGTGTAAACCTTCGAGGAAGGGTTTCCAGCATTCGCTCGGTAACAACCGTCAGAGTCTCGTAAATGTTTGTAGTCCCATTCTTTTTAGCTTGCCGCTCGTATAATGAAATCGTCAAAAGGATAGGGAAGCTTGTGATTCTGAAAGGGATGTTAGAAGTGGCCTTCTCTCTTCCAATGATCCTACCTAATCATAAAGACGTTAACCTAGAGGTCGTGAGAACACATCTAAATCCAATAAAATCTCTTACTTTGTGGAACCATCTGGGCGAAAGAATATAACTAGCCGGCAACATTACACAGAGAGCCACTAAGTTGACAGGCGGTTGATAACTGAATAATGAATCTGCCTTCACTCTGTGCTCGATGGTTGACAAAAGCTGGAAATGAATGAAATGAAGTCTGCCTACCCTTCGATTGTGGAGACGGCTTTCCTGAACATGGCCTGATATCATGTTAATAAGGATCAGCCCGTCATGGATGAAGAGGTAAACCTCGGCAGCAGCATCTTCGTTAATGGTGGCAAATGTGTTGGATAAAATCTTAATCGGTCAACTCCACGGCACGTGGGCAAGTGGGGAAACGACGCACAGACACCAGAACTACGCGGCGTAAAAAAAGTCAGTCAAGTTTTGAACAAGGCCCAAAAAGGCTGACCTGTGAGTAACAGCGTGTTCGACAAACACGCATATGTCACCATCTACAAGAATTCAGTGCATTTCAGGATCCAACTGGGCAAAACGAACCAGGATAGGGCCGAATATGGGATGGAATTCATCTGAATACATGTCAATGAAAGGCAAGGTCAGCAGAGGTGATTCAACTGACTGGCTCTATCAAAACCGCTAGCATCGAGTCCGAACCATAAATCCAACATCCACCATGCTATCTGAGATATGCTATACCTGAATAATGAGGTCAGCTACGGGTGAGGCAGGATTCGTTAGATGTTCACCCGGCCGAGTTTCGGCTCAGCCTAGCCATTACAAATTAAGAAGTCGCAAATGAAGGAGAGGAAGACGCACGTCCAGAGCGCATATAAGAAACCACAAAAGCAGAATGCAGCGATTAGCATCAAGATGAGGAACTGTATTATCATGGATCGCAAACTCAAGACCATCAGGTTGTTTTTCAGAGTGACAAAAGCTAGCCTGCACTAGATTGAGTCATGGTTGGTTAGTAGGGAAGGAACTTACCGAGGGAACATGAGACATGCGATGATGGCCATGCAATCCAACCCCATAGATCGAGCCCATACGTCTGGAGCATTTCAGGTAACGGATATAAGTTATTGAAGATGAGCATACTCTCGTGATATACACCGTAAATCCGGAAAAATGCGTAGCAACAGTAAGTTGCGACTGAGTATTAGGTAGGCGAGTGATAAATGTGCATGCGATCCAAAGCTCACCGAAGACCAGATCGAACCCATTCTACGACGAACTCAATAGGACTCGGGGCGAAGAATGGAAGAGTGGCTTACCCAAGTTCCCTTGAAATAAACTAGGAAGCATGAAAAAAAAGTTAAGCGAAAAGATAGGTTTGATTACCCCTGATTCCGTGCTCTTGCATCGCAGCCACCTTTTCGAGAGTAAACCCGAGCGCATAAATCATGAAAAGCGCCTCGGAAAAATTGATGCGTTTGAGCTCGCTAAATTCCATTCCGATGACGAAGAGAATGAATAAGATCAAGAAGCTAGCATAGAAGATGATAAGGGTAATGTGCAAATCTATACGGCTCGAATTACTTGGAGTATTCAAGCACCGAACGTATCGCAGGGACTTTGAGACTATATGGTAGTTATTGGAAGTTTTGAAGAAAATGATAGGGAAAGAAGCCAACCGGTAGTGATCAAGCAGCGGAGCTTTGTGGGGGTCGTAAAAGTGGATTGGAGTTCGTTTATATGTCTAGAAGGATGTCAGTATGCATGATTCGCAATTGTGGATTTAATAGAACTAGCATCGGACAGAATAGAGTGGGCGCTCTCAGCTTGATAAACATAACGACCCGACCATATGCCGTCGATGACCTTTTGGCAGGACGTGCTTTTGATGAAGTTTTTGGCCTTGCCAATGATAGCCATTTCTATTGCGTTTCCTACTCTCTCTTCTTTATCGAAATCGGCGAATTCCTGCCGGCCATGGGCGAGCACTTCGGGTTCAGCACCGGAATATACTGTCAAAGCGAATTAGAGGCCAGTTTTCGGATACTTTATATACGTACCGGGCCAGCTTGTCGTCAAGATGACGGTCAAGTCCATCATACTATTACCATAGTCGCGGAGGGTGCGGATTGCAAGAATCTCGCAAAGAGTGGCACGGGATTGAGATACCGAGGCGGTTGCTATTCGGACGCGTTTATTGGTCAAAGAAACGCGCAAGTGTCAATTTTGCTCCAATAACGTACCGATGTTCTCATCGCGGATGAAATGAACTCGATTCAACAGCAGACAGAAGACGATGGAAAGGTTGGAATGTGAACGCTGTAGGTTACAATATTTCTCCAGCAAAGGATGGATGAGAGTGTACGTGAGGTCTGGTGCTGTGAGCGCCGCGTACGTCAAAGGGGTGTCTATAAAATGCTGAGGCCATGAACGTCGGAGGTGTATCCGTGGCAAAAAAAACGCACTATTATATCCTAAGGAAACGGTTAGAAACGCCAGAAAAAAACAAGGCGGAGAGGAGAACCAACCTGCCGAATCCTATAAAAAAGTCAGCAAAGCCTCAAGGAAACAGTGGAACTACCAACATATGAATGACAGGGTACACTTGAAGAGAAGGAGGGTATATTATTGTGGGTTCCAATGAGAACTAGCGGTACCGTACCTGGAGTGGCCTCGATGTCCCCACTATTCCAACGTCAATAATAGCGGTATAGCAGATGGAACACGGACGGGTTAATGAGGGACTGGCGTTCCGCGGCGCCTTGGTCCATGGCGGAGTTGGAGTGTGATTGAACTCTCCGTAAACCGTCACGCGTCTCATTCACTGCGGAGATACGTTTGTAATAGTGAGGGAAAAACGGCCTAGAATAAAGTATTAGAGGTCCAATGGGTTTGAGACGGTATTTTACCGAAATGTAAAAATAGAGTACAAAGACAAGTTTTTCACAGCCTTTTCAGTCCACATAAAGGAATGCTTTTACCCCGCAAAAATGTTGCCGTTTTTCACCCACTTTTTGCGTCCGTAACTGCAATCATTTTATTCTCAGGAAAATACCGCCCAGTTTTTCCGGTGGTACTTTACCCCACAAAAACATTGCCGTTTTTCACCTACTTTTTGCGTCCGTAACTGCAATCATTTTATTCTCAGGAAAATGGCGCCGAATTTTTCCGCTGGTACTATAGTAGATTTTTGTTCCGGTAAAGAAGCATGAAAAAACTATTGTTTTATTGCACACATTTCCGGAGGTCAAAGGTATTGTTTTACTATGCATAATATCCGGGGGAAAATGTTTCATTTTTCCTACCTTTTACCCCAAGAAAAATCAGCGCGCACGCAGCGTCGTACTTGAGCGTGTACTGAGCGCACGCTAGTGCGCACTTAGTGCACACTTGGCACACGCCCAGTGCTCACTCGGCGCACACTCAGTGCTCACTCAGCGCCAAGGGCGTAACGTCGGCGAGACCGAGGCGCGGAAGGAGGCGGCGCCATCTTTTTGTCCGTGCTGGAGCGCTCTCGTTTTTTGTCGGTAGGTATGGCCATTGGGGCTGCGGAGGCGCGCATCGTAGACGGGGGCGGGGTTGAAGATCGCATCGATGATGGAGGCGATGAGGATGGGGCTGCAGGCGCGGGGGAGGGCGCTCACGTCGAACTGGCGCGTCGCGACGTTGACGGCGACCGGGGGGGGGGGGGGGTAGAGGTCGAATGCGTGGGGACAGGTGCGGTACACCTCTGCACGCGTGGAGAGGAGAATGGCGGCCCCCACGCCGGCGAGGATCTCGTTATGCGGCAGCGGCAGGGCGACGAACGGCGGCAGAAACGACGACGGGAAGGGGACGGGCTCGACGCGGATGGAGAGGCGGAGGGTGGCGTTCGTCTTGCTGTCACACAGGAGATAGCGCCGCGTGACGGTGCCCTTGCGCGGGACATTAACATTGTCCTCAGAGACTGTCGGTGTATTCCGCGAGGTCGAGCTCGACGATCTTGAGGCGGGGGGTTCGGCGGGGCGTCGGTATCGCCGTGTAAGACGCGCTGGACACCTTTCAGCGTGAAGGGGTGTGGGAGGAGGCGTTGCGTGTCGCGGTCGATGGACATTTGCACCACTACGGAGAGCGGGTGGTCCTAAACCATGGAGTGCTCGCGGAGCGGCAGGAAGGGAGTCTGTCCGCGCGTGGTCGAGGCGTCTGGGAGATCGTCTCCGCCCGCAGGGGATGTTTGAGCCACCTCGGCGCTGCCGAAGCTGTCGACGGCAGCGGCGGCGGCATCGGAGGAGGAGGATGCAGGAGGAGGCGCGCTGGGTGGGTGCGGCTTGTCCGGTAATGGAAATCCTGAGGCTGCACGCGAAAGCCCCGACCGCGCTACATACAGAGGATGAACGTGTCAGGCCAGGCAGGCGATGAACCGCACGAAGTAAGTACGTACGTTTGTTGACGAACATGGACGCAGCGGCTTTGAGCACAGCAACAGCTGGAGCTGGAGCTGAAGTGGGCTTTTCCCTTGAATCCTCCATGGCTAATTCAGCGATTTTCCTCGCGTTGTCCATCTCCTGCGCAACCTTGACTTTCAGCGAATCCCGCTCCGCCTCGACGTCACACGGCTTCCCTTCCAACCTGGGAATCTCGGACTGGAGCTGCGAGATGAGAGCGGCTTTGTGCGCGGTCTGGCTTCTGTGTCGCTTGCGCTCGGTGTCCTAGACCGCAGCTTTCGGAGAGATTCCTCCAGGGTCGTTTTCGCGTTCGCATGTAAATCCTTACCTGGCAGAGACTGAGCCTCTGCAGTGATGAAAACCATGGATGGAACGAACCACAGTCACTATCGTCACATTCCAATTTGTGACGACGAATCCATACACCCAGCACCGAGCTCGCTTCTTCGGCGCTTCTTCGCGCTCTGGAACGCCACGGGCGTCGGTGACTAGTTACCCTGGTTATCTCCACTGCGACAAAACACAAAAGTCTGTTCAAATAAAACTGGGGAGTACCTCATGTAAGTAAATTTGTTCTTAGCCTAAGTATTCCTCTTACCTCCTGTGTAGAATGGCTCGAGGTCCCCGCCGTGCGGCACACGTCACCCCATATTTCGACCACCTCAAGCTTCAGGGCCGCTTTGCTCCATTCGCGGCGCTGAAGAGCCTGTGGGCGTCGATGTTTTTAGCCGATGTTTTCTTCTCATATCCACGCAGTCGCAACCCGTACAGGAACGACGCACCGGGTTATGTGTACATTGTCCGCCGCATCCGTCGCACCGACTATGAACACTATTTAAACAAAGGAATGACGCATGCCGAGGTTTGTGCTGTTTGGCAGGTCAAGGTAGGGCACGCGAAGAACTTCGAGAATCGCAAACGGGCATATTCGAAGTGTGAACTGGATTGGGTATTAATCTGGGAGGTGAAGTTATGGACTCTTCGGCGTATGTTGCTTGGTAGGTTGATTCCATTTGCGACGCTGACACACTAATCTGGGGTGCAGAAGCCCTGATCCACGAAAGCCTCCGGCGGCGGGGAGCTACCGTACGGCGAGTCCGATGCTCGTGCTCGACGGAGCACAGAGAATTTTTTGATCTCGTCGCCGCCGGCGGTGTCGAAGGGGTGGAAAACATAGCGCTTAGGTGGATGTATCTGATCGGCCAATGGCTGACGGTCAAGTCAGTTCGTTGCTGTACCACTTGAATGGGGTTTTGGCTCACTGGTCTGACAGGACCCGCCTGCGCTGAAATAGACATCTTGGAAATCGAAATCGTGTATATCTGCAGATTTTGGAGCGATGTATTGAAGTAGAAAGCCCGACTACGCCGCACGGACCTTGCTTAAATAATGACCTCCTGCCGAGTAATCAACACGTTAATAAGTAACATTGTGGAAAGTTCGCCGCGGCGGTTGGTGTTCAATTATGACTCTCTGGAGAAACCTTCGCAGGTGAGGTCAATTCCCTAATGAAATCCCCATACAGCCAACATAATATCACCTTGTTCCGAAAAGAGATTGCACATAGTAATAATCTCATCTTGGCTCGAAAAAAAAAATCGCGGAGATCTAAGTAATCTTCGTCTACAAGAACATCGGTGCACTCACCCGGAGCAAGAACAAAATCCCGAGATCTAGCAGGACAAGTCACCACCGAAATTGAGCCTGCGCGGCCAAAAAAAACAAGATAATTCGAAAGTGTGGTCAGACGTGGGGTGAGTGTCTACAGCAAGCAAGGTTGAATTGATAAATTGATATTAGAGCTTGAGAGTAGACAATGCACCAAACATGCGAAAAAAGGCGCGCCGATCACGACCACATCGTCTGGCGCACCAACGTAGGCCGACTCTGTCGCCGCTGGAGACGAGACTGGGTCAAGAGCACAGTAAGTGGTCCGACGCGGTCCCTGCATCTGCGCGTATCGCCTGAGACTACCCCGATTTCCATTCTCCCAGTAGGAGGCGAGTTCCAGACTGTCCCAGCGTCGGAATGCAGTGAAAAATCTTGAAGAACGACTTCAACGTCGTGCTAGAGGACTATATGCCCTCCCTGGCGAATTAGAGCATAGCGTGTTGACAAGAGCAGCGTCTGTTCGGCGTCAGCGCTTGATCTCAATAGATACAAACATGGGGGCCCGAAATGGAAACTTTCTCGACTCTCACCCTGTACACCGTCTCTGTCTCTCTGCGACCCAACAACTAGCTGGCATGGGAGGGCATCCAGCCCTCTAGCACGACGTTGAAGTCGTTTCTCAAGTGTCGGACACTCTGCATTGGAGTTGCTACATAGCGAATGTCTCTAATTCGGCCTGGACCGTCAGCGAGGTCTGACTCTGAGCAAATATCACTTTGTAATCGGCATTGAAAACCCTACGCACAGGCACATGGCTGGACTTAACCCAAGGCTCCCGTCGACTGATTCCGGTGTTCGTGGTCTTGTCTCGTGCGACGACGAAGTCGGTATACGCTGGCTGTATACCAATATCAATGTTGCCGTGCCAGGCAACTTGGGCGGTACATCGTCTGCTCTCATTGGAAATGAGAGCAAGCTTGTATTGCGTCCTTAGCTCTCAGTTTGCCAACTTATCGGTGATACTGAGAGTCGTTGCTACACAGGACCCTCTGCGCGTCGTTCTTCGTCGACATCCAAGTCTAAGCGGCGACTGTTTCCCATGGATTCAAGGCAAGCACCTCAGGCTCAGCTTAGTAGATCGTGTACCACATATGATTGCTTTATATGTCGGCTCGAAGAAATACATTTTATATCTGTGAGATATAATTGCTGAATGTTCTGCTTTGGCGGTGGTCGCCAGAATTCGCCCGTGTCGTTCTCATCGACTTCAAACCGCACATTACTTTCCCATCGAAGACCTCTAGTGGCAGGTCTATGGTAGGACCCAAGGCGACCAGATTGGGCAATAGAGATTGGCAGGTAGCCCCTTGATGTGCTGCTCCGTGCGCTTGGTGTCTTTTCCGGTGGGAGAACGAATTCTGGGATGAGGACTAGGTCCCCACGAAATGTCGCTCGCGGTGAGTTTCTTGTGATCCGCGTTGTATTCCAGCATTTCAGCAGGTTTGAGAACATCGTGCCGCCCATCTTGCGGGATAGCTCAGCAGGTTCTCCCCTCTTCTGAGATCTTACTTACTCGTCCGATCTCATGACCCCCAATCGCGTCGAAAAGTACGCTGTGGAGTCTATTTAGATCAAGCGCTGATATAGATGCTGTAGACGCAGCTCGAAGGCAGGCAGAGAATACGGACCGACGTTTTGAGGCATAACGCGGGGAGAAGCGACGGTACGACGGAGATGATCAATATCGGACACGGTGAAGAGTAGGGACAAATCTGGATAATTCTGCCGTCCTTGAATTATTTACGAGAAGTTGGCACGGTAGAAAACTTGGAGGTGACCATCTAACTGTACGTGTAAACATATGACCATTGAGGAACGTGGTTATTGCGTCTGCCAAGTAGTGTAAACAACCACTTAATTCGCAGTCAACGTCCCCCCAGCAAGACGTTGAAGCTTCCAAACAACGGAGGTCATACAAGGAGGTGGATGGCCTGGATAAACCTCCTGACTATCGAGCCTCGAGCTATAGAAAAAGCAGCTTTTTGGTATTCGGTGTTGGAGACAAACGGTACTTGGGTCATCAATATGGGTAATGTACATGCTATGATATGATAGACGTAGTACATGCCCAGTTCTTTCTCAACGGGAGCACACCGCTCCTCTAGGACACATCCTACGTCATTTCCATTCCGAGGGACTCATCTTACCGACCAGCACTACAGAGAACATCAGACGGCTTCCGAAGGCAAACAACCAGATCTCCGTACCCTCGAGGTATCCCTGCGCCCACCAAAATATAAGACAGAGGAAGACAAGAAAGAACGCTCCGATCTCGGATTCCCCGTATTTCAAGTAATGATTTAGTTCGACGGCTTCAGCTTCGTGACGAGCCTTGGCATCTTGGGCCGCCTTGACTTTTTCGGCGGCCTTGGCTTCGTCTTTCGCCGTTTGCAGGGCTTCAGCTGCCTTCATTTCGCGCTCTACGGCGTCGCTTCGGTCCCTGGCTTGCTTGAGTTCGGTCTAAACAAAAAATCGGACGAGTTGCATGGAAAAGTCTGCGTAAAACGTACAGGCTTCTTGTATATATATATAGCCGCCGGCATTGCGCTCCCACCACCAGCAATTAGGTGATATTCCTTCGTTGTGCATGTCTAAAGATGACTGAGGTCAATCACTCGGAAAGCAAGCTTGAATCTCGTACCGTCAGTGCATACACCGTGCTACAATCGGACGAAAGAGTCAAGCTCTCCCGTTCGACTGCTCCCACTGGCTTCAAGTCGAAGATGTGCATAAATCCGTCGTCACCCCCACACACCAGCATTTGGCCACCTTCGCCGAAGGCGGCCCCTTTGATTTTTCCCGAACTGGATACCACTTTAAGACTTAGTGGACTCGGGGAGCCATGTCGATAAAGATCGAATTTGTCAGCACCAAGGTTATGGATGGCCTTCATGCGACGATCGGGAGAAAGAGCAACGAAACCTCTATGACGTCTTAGTTGATGGTATGCCCGCCGGAGTGAAACGTACATCCCGCCGCGGAAGTCCCCGCGTGGCTCATGAGCCTGTTGTAAGGGCATGCGGCTGGTTGAATCCAGGTACAATCTATCTGCTAGTGAGCCAGTAACAGAATAGCGCCAATGGATGCTTGCATTGGCCCGGGTTTAACGTTAAACACAACGAGTTGCTCGTTGCAGTCTCCGAGGAAAAAAAGACTGCGAGGCACATTAGAATCTACGACGAAAGTCCAAACATGAGCGAGGGTCGCTGGAAAGAAAGGTGAGAGCGATCGTCGAGGATGAAGTTCACTTGCTGTGTTCTTCGACCTGAAATAGTTTTATTCGACCTGCAAACGAAGCGGCGGCATATTTGAATCCAAAGGGATCGACACATTGCGTTTCTATGGGATCATCCAGTTGAAATACAGTAGTCAGACTGCTAGACTGTTTGATGAATTTCTGGGAAGTACTCAGTTGGAAGAATGTCAGTAGGAAATTTCATACGTGGGTGTGTTTGTTTGACGGATAGACTGAGACTACCCCTCGCCCGGTTCCTATAAAGAGAGTTTGACCCAAGGAATCTTGGATCCAGTCGAGGCACGTAATCTGACCCCAACGAGGGTCGCGGAGCTCTTGTTGGCAGTCGCCTGATAAAATGTCCCAAATGCGGACAACCTGATCGTCGCCTGAGGAAACTTGAAATCGTGTTCAGGAATAGATCGTAATGCCCAAACCTCCGCTGGCCAACCGAGTCCCGTTATCAAAAAACAAAAGCGCGTTGATAGGGCCTGCTTTGTCGGGATGAGATGGAGTCAAAGTCTTGTGCAGAGAATACAAGGACATCGTTGGGAGTCTATGGCAGTGAAAGAAAAAGAGTTCAAAAGTTGTCTTTGTCTCGTTGTCACTGACGTGACTCTTTCGGATCAGCCGAAAGTACAAACGGTCGAGCGAGATAAAGCAACCACTAGATATATAATACTCGCGCTCGAATACGAGCCACACGAAAAGTACCATGGAAAAAGTGCCTTACATCGACCGACCGCTCCCTGTAATATCCACCCGCCGGGAATGGCGTCCTTTCTCGTCGCGAGGATTGCCCGTCATTTGTGCACGCATGAACAGGGAGGAGCTCGTGCAGCTCATCGGGGGGGACGTGGGCCCCGAGGGCGACAACGACGGGGTGCCACGTATACCCACATCAAACGAGCCTGCCTCAGACAAACCGGATTCCCGCAATGGCGAGCCTAATTCGAACGAAACCGCCACGCAATACGACCCAGGCTCCGCAGCACCGGGAGGTTCGAGCACGTCGCCTGCCCCAAACAAGCCCAACTCCAGAATGAAACCGCCTGGCCAACCAAACAGACCAGGCTCAGGTGGTTACAATCTGGAAAAGCACCTTGCACAGAACTGCGGGTGGACACATGAAGGATTTCTCGAAGTCCAGGTACGTATCCCGATCGCGTATGTATTCAAAAGAACTGAATTCGTGCGCCAGAACAAGGTGCATGTGCTGGCGGAAGAAAAACTAGACATCAGTCTCAGCTACCAAAAACAACCGAAGCGTACCATCAATTCCATTTGCGAGGCGGTGAGAGCCTCAGTACCCGGCAACCATGCCATCTCATTCTCTGCCAGGTGAAACAGGAGCACGCCATTGCACGGGGCTTCGACCAGTGTTGGGTGATAAAAGACATGCTGATAGTCTACCTCAAGAACACATCCGAGACAGCTCGCAGGCGCAAAACGAGGCGAAAGGTACGCCGTGGTGTGTGTGTTGGGGTTGAAGCATGGCTGACAATTGAGCTAATTAGGAAGGGGAAACCGGTGTTGACGACTAGCCAAGAGCATACGATGAGATTGGAAATATACGTGGAGGATGCGGAACTTACATTATTAGCCAGACATAGACAGTGTATAATTATATTTGATTCGTCGCCTTCACTTCCGAGACATCCTTGCAAAGAGGGGCAGATGAATCAGTGCGAGGGTAAAGAGTCGAGAAGGCTAGCGAGGTTACCAAGTACGAGAAGGAAGCGAGGCTCAAAGATTGGGGATCCAGCGGCTCGTTGCATTGGCAAGTGCAGACTTAGGCGAGTTCGCAAGCCGAAATGTCGCCAAGTTCGATGCTTCAGAACGACATCAACGTCGTGTCGGGGGACTTAATGCCCTCCCCGCTCAGCTATTTCGGCGAAGTTGAGGCGCAGAGAGACAGAAGAAGACGAGGTACAGGCGATGAGAGGGACTTTCTGTTTTGGGCCCGTTCATATTTGTATCTATTGAGATCAAGCGCTGACGCCGAACAGACGCTGCTCTTGTCAACACGCTATGCTCCAATTCGCCAGGGAGGGCATATAGTCCTCTAGCACGACGTTGAAGTCGTTCTTCAAGATTTTTCACTGCATTCCGACGCTGGGACAGTCTGGAACTCGTCTCCTACTGGGAGAATGGAAATCGGAGTAGTCTCAGGCGATACGCGCAGATGCAGGGACCGCGTCGGACCACTTACTGTGCTCTTGACCCAGTCTCGTCTCCAGCGGCGACAGAGTCGGCCTACGTTGGTGCGCCAGACCAACAGTGCTGGGGTACACATTATAATGTGCCCTGCTTGGGCCAGCGGTACGCGTTAGGATGCGCACTTAGCCTTGCCAGGCCTGGTACGTGTTATAACGCGCACCCTGGGCGGGCATCAGGGCAGCGCTCTGCGCTTCCCACGGCATCTCGGCATTCTATTATCTGTGTTGTCTTGTATTTATTCACCTCTCGGCAAAGGATCTCTCGGTGCCTCCGCATATTTATTAATATTCTCATTTCCGTTAACTATTTTCTCGTGTTTATATTAGACTGCCTACCCTTTTGGGCACCACTTCGCCAAAACACCCAATAAGGAAAGAATCTGCATTTGGCAATTAATCTAGTAGATCATCGTCTGCCTCCCCCTCTTCCTCCTCATACTCTCCATAAGCTACCTCCTGTAAACCCGCCGCTATATGCACGTTTACTTACTGACCTACTCATTACTTATACGCACGTGAGCGTGACCGTTACTTATCTTTTCTCTTCTGTACGACGACCACTCTTGAAGAATATACGCCGATTCTATCTTATCCTGTTCGACTTCTGCCTAGTGTTTCGAGCCGTGGATAACACGGTGCGTTTCCACTTTTTTTAAGATAACAATCGTCCGTATCGCACACAATTGCCTCCGTTATCGATCGACGGTGATCAAGGGATCCTCGTCGCGATTTGCCTCCGTTATCCCCACCAGGATATTCACCGTACCCACCGAACGAACTGAACGACTCGCTGTTTACCGATTCTCCGTACTGTGCGCGAAACTGACAAAAAAACAGTTTTAGTGCAGCACCATCGTACCACCCCCAACAACGTTCAAGCTGTCTCGTACTCCATCCACCCCCACCCCCCTGCTCACGCGAGGCGCCGCTAAGACGCGTAGCGATAGTTCTCCAACGTCACCCTTGACATCGCCGCC
Organism: Mycena haematopus; assembly: GCA_029281435.1. Taxonomy (NCBI): domain Eukaryota; kingdom Fungi; phylum Basidiomycota; class Agaricomycetes; order Agaricales; family Mycenaceae; genus Mycena; species Mycena haematopus. The sequence goes on from JARJCV010000071.1 coordinate 192,196, forward strand.
GCAATCTTCTTCGCCGCCTCTACCTCCATCTCCGCCCTTACCTCCACCGCCTCCTCCTCGTCGTCGCGTAGTGTCCGACTCCGACTCCGATTCAGACGACAAACCGAGCCGTCCCCCCACCGCCACTATGTCCAAGTTCGCTGTAGTCGAAGAGAACTCGAATAAGCTGCCTACCATGACGAAGGGCGAGGTCACCCCCCTCTGCGCCAACCAAATGGAGCAGGCGTGTCTCAATTACTTTGCGGCAAAGGACACCGCCCCCGAGAAGCAGGTCGCCACCATCCTGGGGTGCTTTCGCGACCCCCGCGTCTCGAACTGGACTCGTCCCCCCGCTGAACGAAAACGCGTTACGGCGCTGAGCTTCGACGAGTTCTTCACGGAATACCGCAAGAGATATCTTCGTAAGGACTGGGAGCGCACGACGCGCGCTCAAGTCCTCGCTCTCCGTATGACTGAAGACGAAACTTTTGAAGATTATTCTACCACCATCCTTTCCCTGCATTCCCTTCTCATCGGAACACCGTCCGAGCTCGATAATGTTCGCATTCGGCACACGCTCGAGGCCAACATGCTCCCGAGTCTGGCGGTCGACTACTCCGACGACAAAGACGCCACCGCCGTCGCGGCTGACAAGCTGGACGACTGGGTCGCTGAAGTCGTTCGGGTGGACGAGAAACGGATTGCGGACATACAAAAGATTAATCTACGCATCGCCGCCGAGACCAAACGCAAAACGAATACGGACGTAAACGAGCGCCCGGCAAAGAAGACCAAGACCCCCGACGCATCGACGAAACCGAACTCGACGACGTCGAATGCCTCCGCGAGCTCGTCGAAGGCCCGTTGCCCTCCCTTGACAGAGGAGGAACGCAAACTGCTTAACGAGAACTCGGGTTGCAACAAGTGTCGGCAGGTTTTCGTCGACCATACGTCTCAAAACTGCCCCAACGAGTTCCCCTCCGGCGAGAATTATAAGCCTATCACCGCCGCCACTGTTGCCGCCGCGGCTCCGAAGAAAGGGAAGTCCGTCGCGGCTGTGATGCCGAACTTCGAGGACGACGACGACAGCACGACGGACAACTCTTCCGAAGTGAGTGTTTCGTTGTCCCGGATACCGTCCCACCGTGGCGAGCATTTCTTTTGGAATTGCTTGTTGGAGAACCCCGCCGGTATCTCATTATTGTTAAAAGCCCTTATTGACAACGGTTCGCATCTAGTCTTGATCGACGAACGTTGGGTTGTGAAGCTGGGTCTCCGCCGTCGAAAACTACGCGTACCCGAAGTTATATCGCTTGCCTTATCCGACTCCGAAAAAGAAGAATCCACGACATTGAACGAATATGTGAAAATGCGTTTGACTTCGCCTGATCAGGCATGGACCTCTACCTCTGTACGCGCCGTGATTGCGCCTAATCTTTGCTCTCCCTTGATACTTGGTATGCCGTGGTTGGCACGTAACTGTATTGTAATTGACCACGCCGCGCGCACCGCCGTCGATAAGCGGTGTAAATTTGATCTTTTGAACCCGTGCGCCCCGAAGGCAGCACCAAAGAAACGCGTGAAATTGAGAGAGAAATTGCGTGCAACGCAGATGGACCACAAGAAAATGATAAAGGAACTTGAGATGATCTGTAACGCGCGTCGCCTAAAGCTGCTTCAGACGGGGGGCTTTGAGAAGGTTAAGCAAGTTGATGTCGTCGCCGCAGTACGTGAGCGCGTTGAAGTTTTGGCACATTGGGAGGAACTACAGAAACGTGGGGATGCGCTGAGGCAGGAATATTCTTGTCTTTTTGAGCCCATGCCACATGTAGACGATCTCCCAAATGATGTACTGTGTGAAATAACTGTTAAAGATGCAGACGCGTCTTTCAAGACGAGGACTTACCAAAGCCCTCGGAAGTATAAGGAGGCGTGGCAAGTGTTGATCCAGAAACACTTGGACGCAGGCCGCATCCGCCCTTCGTCCTCGCCCTATGCTTCACCTGCTTTCCTGATCCCAAAGGCGGATAAATCAGCGTTGCCCCGTTGGGTAAACGATTTCCGCCCTTTAAACGTGAATACCGTGAACGACTCGTTCCCCCTGCAACGCATTGATGATATACTGTCAGACTGTGCTAAAGGAAAAATATGGTCTACTATAGACTTTACCGACAGTTTCTTTCAAACCAAGATGCATCCAGACTCAATTAAGTACACGGCCATAACGACGCCCTTGGGCCTGTATGAGTGGGTTGTAATGCCTCAGGGCTTGAAAAACGCACCGTCTGTGCAACAAAGACGCGTGACGGCGGCGTTGCGCGAGCTCATCGGCAAGATTTGCCATGTGTATTTGGACGATATTATAATCTGGTCCGAGAATGTGGAGGAACACGAGATGCATCTGAGAATGGTTTTCGACGCGCTGAAAAAGGCGCACCTGTACTGTAACCCGAAGAAAACGAAACTGTTCTGTTATGAGGTGGATTTTCTGGGGCACCACATCTCCCAGCGGGGTATCGAGGCCGACACGAATAAAGTTGAGCGTATAATAAATTGGCCCCAGCCAAAATCTTCCACGAACGTCCGTGCGTTCCTGGGCCTGGTCCGTTACATCGCGTACTTCCTCCCTGCGTTGGCGGACCACACAATGGTCTTGGAAAAGTTAACGACCAAGGAATGCGACCGGGAATTCCCAGCCTGGACGAAAACTCACCAGGCCGCCTTCGATGGCGTAAAACAAATTGTGGTCGGGCGCGACTGCTTGACCACGATAGACCACGCGAACCCTGGAGATAATCTTATCTTTCTGACGACTGACGCAAGCGACAAACGGTCGGGCGCGATGTTGTCTTGGGGTAAGACGTGGGAAACAGCGAGGCCCGTCGCCTTCGACTCCATGTCGTTTAAAGGCGCGGAGCTGAACTACCCCGTCCATGAGAAAGAGTTGCTGGCCATAATGCGCGCACTCAAACGGTGGAGGGTGGACCTTATTGGCTCGCACTTCTCCATCTATACCGACCATAGAACGTTAGAAAATTTCAACTCACAAGAACACCTCTCACGACGCCAAGCCCGTTGGATGGAACTGCTAAGCCAATACGATTGCAAAATTGTTTATGTCCGCGGCGAAGACAACACTGTCGCGGATGCTCTCTCCAGAACGGAATTCGAAGAAAAACCAGCCGTGGATGACGCCGCATCGGACCTCCGCATAGGACACGAGGAACATGATGTCCCACCGACTGCCGCCGTGGTACAAGCCAAGCTACACTCGCCGCTTCTGGCCGTCAAATGCTTGGCGAGTACGCGGATCAGATCCCCAATTGCCTCCGTGGCGGCGGCGATCATGTCAATCTCAACGGATGCAAAACTGGTGGATCAAATACGCGCCGGCTACGCTGAAGATCCTTGGTGCAAAAAGCTCGACACAGTCAGTAAAGGTATGCCGGGACTGGAGTTTCGCGAACCGGAAGGCCTCTGGTATGTTGGAGGTCGCCTCATCGTCCCGCGCGTGAACAAGATTCGAGAACTTCTGTATCAACTGGCGCACGATAACTTGGGCCATTTTGGCTTCGACAAGTCATACCGGGCGTTACGCGATGAGTATTATTGGCCGAATATGCGCCGTGACTTGGAGGAAGCTTATATTCCTTCTTGCCCACAGTGCCAGACGAACAAGTCCCGCACTACGAAGCGCGCCGGTCCTCTACACCCTCTCCCGATACCGGACGCCCGTGGCGACTCAGTCGCGATAGATTTTATTGGACCCCTGCCAGTCGACGAAGGGTATAACTGTATCGTAACCTTCACGGATCGACTCGGCTCCGACATTCAGATCGTGCCCACGAAAACCAACATCACCGCGCCGGAACTAGCTCTGATCTTTTTCGACAAATGGTACTGCGAGAATGGACTGCCCTTGGACATCGTTTCCGACCGCGACAAGTTGTTTGTGTCCGACTTCTGGAAGGCCTTGCACAAGCTCACGGGCGTGAAGCTCAAGATGTCTACGGCCTACCATCCGGAAACCGACGGAGCGAGCGAACGAACGAATAAAACCGTCAATCAGGCCGTCCGTTACCACGTTTCGCGGAACCAGCGTGGTTGGGTGCGTGCGCTGCCGCGCGTGCGTTTTGACATGATGAACACAGTTAATGCTTCCACCGGATTCTCGGGGTTCCAGCTCCGAATGGGACGCTCCCCGCGCATCATACCACCGCTTGTGACTGTACCGAACGTTAACCTACCGTCCGAAGAACAGCTGGCTACCGATATCATCGCGCAACTCCAATCCGACGTCGAAGAAGCTCAAGATAACTTGCTAACAGCAAAAATCGCCCAGGCCGAGCAAGCTAACAAAAAACGCGGTCCCGACTTTGCGGACCTGAACGTCGGGGATCGCGTCAAATTGTCGACCGCTCATCGGAGAGCTGCGTATATGAAAAAAGGCGAGGGCCGCGTCGCGAAGTACATGAAGCGTTTCGATGGGCCATATATGATTACTGGAAAACACGATGAGTGCTCTACTTTTACACTCGATCTTCCGAACCAGCCTGGAGTTTTTCCTGTTTTTCACGCCTCTGAACTAGAACCTTACGTCGAGAACGACAACGAACTGTTTCCTTCGCGCAAACTACCCGAACCAGAACCCATTATCAACGAGACGGGCGAAAAGGAATGGTTTATTGAGGACATCATCGACGAACGCCCCCGGGCCGGGGGAAACAATATTTGGTCCACTTCACCGGCTACGGCGACGAAGAAGACCGATGGCTGCCGGGCCGCGAACTCGCAACGTGTGAAGCCTTGGATCGATGGCTCGCGCGCACCCACTGAATACCCGAACCGTACTCCGATTTTCGAGGGAGGGGGAGGGTGTAAACCCGCCGCTATATGCACGTTTACTTACTGACCTACTCATTACTTATACGCACGTGAGCGTGACCGTTACTTATCTTTTCTCTTCTGTACGACGACCACTCTTGAAGAATATACGCCGATTCTATCTTATCCTGTTCGACTTCTGCCTAGTGTTTCGAGCCGTGGATAACACGGTGCGTTTCCACATTCATCTTTAATTCCGGCTGACTGACCCAGAAATCGCTAATTATAGCCCAATAACGCCGACTAGCCCTAGCTAGTCAGCGAGCCATCCCCATCTCAGAGTTTGTTTCTATTTTGTTTGTATCCGCGTTTGGGTTCTTGAAGTGTATAAAAGGCAATGTAATATTCTAGTTTAGACAGTGAATCTCACCCCGTCTCGTTGGACGTTCAAGCACCTAGTGCTTAGCGCCTAATCTGATAGTTCTTGGGAGACACTCGGAGAACCATTAGAAGCTATTAAAGTTTCGTTTGGGTTTCTTGCAATATATTGGTTTTGTTGGATCATATCAGTTTGCGCGCGAGATATTGTGATATAAGGACACGAGAACGAACGCGAGAACACGGATTTGATAACAACGGACTTGTTGGCAACTGTCTTGAACGTACGAGGCTATTCGCGAATAATATTTGCACGGAACTTGGACTTGAAACTAAGTCGCTCTTGTGGAGTATTTCTCCAAAAACCCTCAACAACTACCATATTGTTATAAAACCCACTTTCTTGTCTTTCTAGTCGCTTCCGCGTCTAGTACAAGCCTTGATAAGTCGAACTTCAGTCTTGCAGAGTTGAAATCACACTTCGCTCACACAAGAACTAAGTCCAAATTGCCATAATCTATACTGGATTAGAACCCCGAACCCGCACGTAGATTGCAGTGTGTTGTTAGTGTTGTGTGTTGCATATAGGACTTGGATATTCCAGTTCTGTAAAGCGCATATTTCACATATAGCCCCGCAGTCAGCGTTTCATCGCGGCGGGTCCGGATCCCTGCCTCAAGAAAGTCGCCGCCGAGATGCACCAGCGAAGGACGAAACGACTCGAGAAACTCCTGGATCTCGTCGCACTTGACGTCGGCAGGGGCAGACGTCTGGGAGCATCGTGGCGTGGCGTCAGGTAATGCGCAAGGGTTTCGTTAGTGTCGTAGGAGCACGCACCACAGTCGGGTTGCTGTCTGAGTTGACGCCGCCGCTGTCGTTGTCAACGCTGCCGCTGCTGTTGTCGTGCACTGTACCTGTAAGTCATTTGTCCACTTCCGTGGTATGACAAGTACTTACTTTCATTGTGGGGGTCGCCTGCAGCGTTGTCTTCGATATACGAGTGCGTTCTGTAACGTGTCGCCGTCGTTAGCGTCGGTGACTCAAGTCCGCAGCATTGTTGAAAAAAAAAATTCGTTCGGGCGCTCAGGATGGCGGGCGGCCTGGACGGCCTTGAATTCACTTCATTTTACTATTTACTCTCTACTACCTATGCTAGATGCTCTACAAAACAAAACTCACCGCTGGGACATGGTGGCAAGAGCCAAGAGGGAAAGATTTCCCACAGGTGTCAAGGTCACTGCCTTGATTTGTCGCTTCTCGGATAGCGGACCGCTATCCGAGAATCAACAAATCAATACAAGCAGACTTTGACGTGCACAGCTTTTGGCCTCTTGCTCCCGACCACCACGTCGGTGACGGGACTTGAGGCGGGACGGTGGGCGGTAGTATGGGAGCAGGGGTCTGGGTATCGTAGACCAATAAATAATATTTAGTACCATTACCGAGTGTTTTAGCGCATTGAAGAAAAGGAAAGCATGGGAGGGTACACGAGTGCAGGCAGTGTCGAAGTGCAGGGTGGCCGCCATCCACGCGCGCGCAGAAACCCGGAATCCAACTTTCTGTAGCAGGCCGGCCCCAAAAGACTTTGCAAATAAGCCAGCCAGTCGGTCAAAGCGTGAGTCTATTGTTTTATTTAATTGGTGCCACCCCTAACTAACGCGCCGCAATATGCCTAGTGGACATCGTCGCAAGCTGCCTCTGAAGCGTCGAGAAGTGCCCTCTCGGTCCTACACCCCTATCACGGGTCCGCCTCTCCCACACCATAGAGCAAAGTACCCGCCAATCCAACCGTTGGTGTACCTCGGTGATGGGAGAACACTAGCGCAACCTGTGTTGCCGCCTCTGCCCGGCCAAGTTGGGTTTGCGGGAGACAGGCTTCAGGAAGGGTCTGCACATCCGCGTGCAGCTCCAGATAATTTGCGTCGGGCGGATGACCGCGAGTACGATTTGGATCCAATCTACTACGACCATGGAGACACTGGGGAGACTGCACAGGGGAGCCGACACGCACGCAAACGAGAGAATCAAGCTACTCGTTGGCTTGGGACAATTATTCCTATTCTCATTCCGATTTACATGCAGCTTGTCCACAAGACGGACAACCTGCGCACCCTGGACGGCGTTTCGGTGGAGCGGCCGGCGTGTACGTGCAGTGCGGAAGATTTGAGTGGGCGGGCGAAGGTGAAACATCTGAAGGTTCGACTGCTGACCTGGACCTGTAAGTCGCCTTTCGCCCTCGCCGTTTTTTTTTTTAACCAGAGACTCAGGTTTGAATGAAGTCACCATCCGAATTTGCCCGTGTTCTTTGGCCGCACCGCAACTCCTGCAGCGCGGATTTTTCCCCTGCGCGCCGTTGGAGCCGACACTGGCGATCGAATTGCGAGTGTTAGAATTCGTAATGAGGCTATTCCTCAACATGCCTCCCAACAACACCGCTCTGTCGACCGCCCTCGAAGGATATATGGATAGCATGGGTTATAAACTCGATAATCGCGTAAGTGGGGGCGCGTTCACTTCCAGATTTTCAGAGCCTGACATTTCCCCCAGGATGCACTACGCCGACGTTTCGGCAACGCCCTGGAGTGGTATACTGCCATGCGACACATTGCGAACGCCAAGATCGACGACATAGTTTCAATATCTCGCAGTGCGCTCCCTCAAAACCGATCCACCGTGCCCCCAAGCCAACCCGCCGTCGCTGCGTCCACTCCAGGTCCCACGTCTCCGCCCTCTTCTCCTATGGAGCGCGGGAGGGCGTGGTCCGAAACCACTCCCCCCCCCGACTCCTCCCCGCCTTCGTCCCCGACCAAGCGGGGGCGACAATCATCCCCTTCGCCGTCCCCGACCAAACGGCGTCGACATGCGACCCCTTCCCCGTCCCCGACCAAGCGGCGGCGACAAGCATCACCTTCTTCGTCCACGGGCCAGTCTCCTCCAGCACACGACCACCCCCCCAACCCATTCCCCGAGGCCGAAGACAGACAGCGGCCCAGCGACTACCTGCGTGCCAGGTGCCCAGCATGTTTTGGGGGCAAATGGGAGGACCCGGCGATGATCCTAGCCATTATAATATCAGGCGACGCTTGCTTTACCCAGAGACGCAACAAAGGCAAAGGCAGTGGCACGGACCCTCCCCAGCGCATCCAGAGACGGTGTTCGTGCCGGACGATGTCGTGCAAAAGATGGATGCCTACGTTGACACCATACGCCCCCCTCGAAAGCCTGCCGCCAAGAAGTCGAAACGCGCTACAGTAGTCGAGGTGGACGAGGAGGACAAAGAAGTCGACGATCATTTCGAGCATCCAGAACTGCCTGTGCCGAAGTCGGTCTTAGATGATTGCGAGGCGTCTTTCGTGGCGGCTGATGAGAAGCGAGCGAAGAGCAGCACCCAGTTCTTTGACGACACCGGGCTCATGGCTCTGAACTGCCGACATGACCATGTCCTTTTTGTGGTCAACATGAAAACCGCCGGGGAGAAGCAGTCCAACATGTTCGCGCTCCTCATGACTTTCCTCAGCCATCTCCCCTTGGCGTTTGTGGTCGGTTTTTTGTACGACATCGCCTGCCAGACAGAGCGGTCTGCGCGGAAGTGGGGCTTTCTACCTCCTGAGTATCTGGCGCGCCTACAATTCGCTGTGTCTGTACTCCACGCATTTGGACACCACTGGCTGTGCCAGATGAAGTACCACCCGCGTCGACGTACGCTGTTTGGATTGTCAGATGGCGAAGGGTGCGAACGCTTCTGGCACTCCATCAGCAAATTGATATCCTACCTTCGTGTTTGCGGGGTAAGTGTATCCACTGCTCTGGATGATCCTGCGTTGACTAATATCCACTCCAGTACCACCGCCGCCTATACACGCTAGACTCCCAGATTCATCATTTGCAGCAAGCCAGCATACGACGCTTGTGTCAGGTCCCGTACCGGGACCGGCCGGACCCGGGTTGCTATTCCACCGGCCGACTTATTCCGCGGATCCGTCTCTCTAATCTTTGCCATCCTATTGGATCTTATTGTTAAAGGTCATCGTTATTGTCTCTACATCTTCTTCATCTCCGGATGACTCACATCCCTTATTGTCTTTATTGTACTTCCGGATCAATCTCGGATTTTGACTTTAGTATAAATATGTAGTATTGTATAGTAGTAGTCTCAGTTCGAATATCGACTTAGTTGGTTCCCTATTGCCTTCTCCCTCTAGTCTTTGTCTCTTCGGAAATCGGGCCTCGGGCGTACTGACGGGCGCAGCGCACGAGCTGAAGCCGAGCCCGCATTCAGTCGGAACCCGTCTCGGCCGCCGGACCCGGCGGATCCGGAACACCGCACTTGACAGTATATTCGAACTCACCGATCATTACGCCCTTTCATGTCCGGAAAGCTCACTGCTGTTCTAAGTACAGAAGAACGTGCAGCCGAGCTTCGCAGGCAACAGAACAATCTTGCTCGCGATTTACGGGCACAGCGCCGCACCCCTTCGGAAACTATAACTCTTCGGGAATTGTCTCCCGCTCCACGTACAAATACCACAATCCCAACCGATCGCACCACCTATAACCAACAACTCCGCGACAATTCCAGTCGCTTCATCCAGGACGCTCACACTATTCGACAAGCGGGGCATATATCAGGCATGGCTACATTCACCACTACACAAACTTACGCTACTGCACCAGAACATGCGGCCGACTCTGTTTCCCAGGGCCGCCGGGGCAGTATTTTTCCGGTAGTCGAGTCCGTACCCCCAATCGCTGTCTTTTCCCGGCACGTATCCCCGGCCACTCAACGCAGACCGCGGCATTCCCGCTCTCCTTCTCGCGGTCGTTCCCGCACCACTCGACACTCGGCTAATACTCCTCCCGTTTCCGCTCCGGCCGCTGGCGGCGGCTCCGGCGGAAATGGTGGAGATGGCGGAAATGGTGGAGATGACGGAAATGGCGGTGACGGAAATCAATCCCATGGTCGCTCACGCAGTAGGTCGCCTCCTAGGGATCGTGCAGGTAACACAGGGCCATCTGGTGGATCACCCCCTAGTGGTGGACCCGGTGGTCCGAGTGGTCCCGGTGGACCTAGCGGTCCCGGCGGACCCGGTGGTCCTGGTGGTGGTGGCGGAGGTGGTGGTGGGGGCGGAGGCGGAGGCGTTCCTCCTCGTGGTCCTTCTCCAACGACCCGAGGGCAAATGGAACACTTCGCTGACGCTCTCGGCGCTAGCCTTGGTCAAGCACTCTCGTCCCTAGGTAATGGCGACAAATCTCGTGCCCGCGTACGGGATCCGGACACATTCGACGGCAAGGATCCGGAAAAACTCCGGACGTTCCTCTTCCAAGGCGTCCTCAACTTCCGTGATCGCCCGGCGGCGTTCCGCCTTGACTCCCAGAAGGTGAATTATATGATTTCATACCTTACTGGTGATGCTCTCGGCTGGTTTGAACCCGCCCTCGTAAACCCGGACCCGGACAACATTCCCGCCTGGGTTGACAGCTACGATCACTTCGTCACTGAGCTCCAGCTCAATTTCGGCACATACGATCCCCGCCAGGATGCCGAAAACGAGATCGTTGCGCTCCACATGACTGAAGGCCAGACTATTCAAAAGTATCTGGTACGTTTCAACAAGCTGTCCCAACTTACCGGGTGGAATTCCGTCGCACTCCGCAAAGTGTTCTACGACGGACTTCCGGAGCGCATCCAGATCAAGCTCCGTGATCTTCCCGGTGGCAAGCCCACCTCGCTCGACCTCCTTAAGGTCTCCGCTCAGGCTATCGATGCCTCTCATTGGGAGTGGATTAAAGAGCAGAAACTTCGCCGGTCTCGGAACCCGGCGGCCGGTAAACCCGATCCTCCCCGCACCGACGCTAACAAGTCGGGTCCGTCCGGACCCGGCAAGACTTCTTCCCCGCCTAAGGACAACGCCAAGGGTGACAACAAGGAGAAGAAGAAGTCCGGGGGGAACGGTGGGAACGCCGGTGGATCCCCCGGTAAATCTTCGCCTCCTGTGATAAACCCTGGGCGAAGTTCCTCGGAGCCGACGGGAAACTGTTGGAGTCCGAGAGGAAGCGGCGGATCGATAACGACCTTTGTCTGTTGTGCGGGGATTCCGGCCACAAGGCCAACGAGTGCGACAAACGTCGTGCCCGCGGCCGCGGCGCCCAAACGACACCTCCTCCGGCCGCCTCCACTTCCGATTCAGCTAACAAGTCGGGAAACTAGTTAGCGACTCTCGGCCTTCCGCGCGACCCGAGGGTCGCTTTGCTAGTCTGGATCGCGCGGCCGACTTGTTTGTACGACTTAATGCCTCTGCCTTGATGGACCCTCATGCCCTTTACCTCTCATTACGATCTCCGCTCCTCCGCGCCGCGTTCCGGGCCCTAGTGGACTCCGGTTCGTCGCATTGCTTCATAGACTCTGTTTTTTGTACCACCAATAATCTCACGCGCGTTCCTGTTTCTCCGATCGGCCTCCGTCTGTTTGACGGATCCTCCGGATCCGTCATTACTGAGTGCGTTTACCTTGACGTTCTCTTCCCTTCTGGTGACTCGATGGCAATCGAATTCTATGTCACAACTCTGGACTCCGCCTGCTCTGCCGTTCTTGGATACAACTGGCTCACCCGCTACAATCCGTTGATTGATTGGGTTTCGGGCCATATCTCTTTCCGTTCGCCTAGCTCCGTAGGATCCGCACCGGCTCCGTCTGGTGTTCTTCCGTCAGTTTCAGCTGACATTCCGTCTCCGGCTCCCGCCGGATTTCCGCAGGTTCCTCTGTGGAACCTTCTGTCGCTCCTCCGGCCGACGATTCTCCTCCGTCGATCTCCTTCATAGGAGCAGCTGCCTTCGCTCGTGCGCTTCGCGCCGAGGGCAGTACTATGTACCGCCTCACTCTCGCTACGGTTAACGGCCGCTCGGCCTCCGTCGATGAATCGCCTCCAGACCTCAGTCGGCTTCCGCCGGAGTATCATGACTTCGCGGACGTTTTCTCCGCCTCGGAATCTGAGAAGCTGGCTCCGCATCGGCCGTACGACCTCAAAATTGACCTCGAGAACGGCGCCGTACCTCCGCCCGGTCCCATTTATTCCCTTTCACAACTCGAGTTGAAGGCCTTGCGCGAGTTCCTCGACAAGAATATCAACAACGGTTTTATTCGTCAGTCCACTTCTCCGCACGGCGCCCCGGTACTCTTCGTTAAGAAGAAGTCCGGTGAACTCCGGCTTTGCGTCGACTTCCGCGCACTTAACCGCATTACGCGCAAAGACCGCTATCCTCTTCCGCTCATTGCCGACCTCCTTGACGCCGGCCGTCGGGCAAAGGTGTTTTCCAAAATTGACTTGAAACATGCTTACCATCTCGTTCGTATCGCAGAAGGCGAGGAATGGAAAACCGCTTTCCGGACCCGGTACGGGTCCTTCGAGTGGATGGTTATGCCTGAAGGTCTCACCAACGCCCCGGCTGCTTTCCAACGTTTCATGAACGACCTCTTTTCCGATCTCCTCGACGTCTATGTCGTTGTCTACCTCGACGATATACTTATCTACTCGGAGGATCCGGCGGAACACCGGAACCACGTTCGAGAAGTCCTTCGCCGGCTCCGCTCGGCCGGACTTTTCGCCTCCTTGAAGAAATGTGACTTCAGCGTCGACACTGTGGAGTTTTTGGGCTACATTATTTCGCCCGCAGGTCTTTCTATGGATAGCTCAAAGGTTAAGGTCATACAGGATTGGCCGGTTCCCCGGAAAATCAAGGACATCCAGTCTTTCCTTGGTTTTGCCAACTTCTATCGGCGCTTTATCTCGGACTACTCGGATATTGTTATTCCGCTTACCCGCTTGACGCGGAAATCTGAGCCTTGGGTTTGGTCGCCCAAGTGCCAGGAATCCTTTGACGCTCTTAAAAAAGCGTTCACTTCGGCTCCGATCCTTTCCCACTGGGTTCCCGGTGCACAACTCATTCTTGAAACCGACGCTTCTGACTACGCCATTGCAGCCATTTTATCCCTTGTCTCGCCGGCCGATGGTGATATACATCCCATTGCGTTCCACTCCCGGACGCTTTCGGCCGCCGAACTCAACTACGATACCCACGACAAGGAACTGTTGGCAATATTCGAGGCTTTCCGCGTCTGGCGACGCTACCTCGAAGGCGCGGATCCGCCGGTTGACGTTGTCACCGACCACAAGAACTTGGAGTATTTCTCGACCACTAAGCTCCTGACTCGCCGGCAAGCCCGGTGGTCGGAACTTCTTTCCGCTTTCAACTTCGTCCTTCGGTTCCGCCCCGGCCGTCTCGGTGGCAAGCCCGACGCTCTCACTAGACGATGGGACGTCTACCCGAAAGAGGGGGATAGTGGCTACGCCAGTGCAAATCCGCATAATTTCCGTCCGGTATTCACTCAGCATCAGCTTAATGCATCACTCCGCGCTTCGTCCCTTTACATTCCAGTTCTCCGCGCGGCCGAGCTGATAGATATTGAGCAGTTGCATACCGACATCCGAGACGCGCTTCCCTCCGATCCTATTGCTTCACTTCACCTTAATTCCGACTCGGACCCGCGCTGGACCACTCATGACGGTTTACTCTACCACGACAGTCGCATTTGGGTTCCGGATTCCGGTCTCCTCCGGGTCCGTGTACTCCGCGATAAACACGATCATCCGCTTTCCGGACACTGGGGTCAGAACAAGACTCTAGCCATGGTTCGTCAAGAATACGTTTGGCCCGGCCTCCGGGAATTCGTCAAGAAGTATGTGCGTTCATGCATTAATTGTCGTCGTAACAAGTACGTCCATCACCGGCCGTACGGACTCCTTCGACAGCTTCCTATTCCCGAGCGGCCGTGGAACTCGATTTCCATGGACTTCATCGAACAGTTGCCGGAATCCGACGGATTTACCACCGTCCTCGTAGTCGTGGATCGCCTTTCAAAAATGGCTCTATTCATCCCCACCGTCAACGAAATCACTTCCTCTGGTCTAGCCAACCTATTCGTCCTTCACGTTTTCTCTAAACACGGAGTCCCTAGCCATGTCACTTGCGACCGCGGCTCCGAATTCGTATCCCATTTCTTCCGCTCACTGGGTGAAGCGCTCGATATGCGTCTCCATTACACCGCCGGATATCATCCTTCCGCCGACGGACAGACAGAGCGCGTTAACCAAACTCTGGAGCAATACATCCGGATGTACTGCAACTATCAGCAGGACAACTGGGCTTCGCTGCTACCTCTCGGTGAATTCGCCTATAACAATACGCCTAATGCCACTACAGGCGTCTCTCCATTCTTCGCCAACAAGGGTTATCACCCGTCCATTTCCGTTCATCCCGAGCGCGACCTCGTCTCCGCCCGGGCCCGCGAGTTTGTTACCGATCTCGATGCTCTCCACCAAGAGCTACGGAAACAAATGGCCGCCGCTCAGGCTCGTTATCAGGGCCCGGCGGATGCGCGGAGAACACCGGACCCGAAGATCAATATAGGTGATCAAGTTTTTATTGCCGAAGACGCGTTTAAGTTCGCAAAGCGGCGGCCGACCAAGAAGTTTTCCGAAACATTCTACGGCCCTTACGAAGTCATCGCCCAGCCCGGACCCGCATCCTTTACCGTTCGCCTTCCCCGCGACATGCGCCAGATTCACCCAGTCTTTCATATTTCTCAACTACAGGTTGGAGAACCTAACACTATTCCCGGCCGCGTTCAGCCGCCGCCTCCACCTGTCACTGTCGATGGCGAGCTCGAGTACGAGATCGCTGAGATACTATCCAGCAAGCTTGACCGTCGGCGGAAGCCGCCTTTACTCTATCTTGTTCGCTGGCTCGGGTACGCCGGAACCGACGAGGAAACTCAATGGCTCCGTGCGGACGAGCTTGAACATGCAGACGAGCTTGTTGCTGATTTTCACGCCAAGTATCCACATCTTCCTGGTCCACTTTAACATTTCGGCGGCCGCATGCGGCCGCCGTCAAGGGGTTTTTACGCAATGAAGGTTTTCTGAGCGTTTCCCCTTATTACTTACTATTCTTTCCTCTTTCTTATCACTCATCATAAAAAACACCAAGAAAATTTATATATCTAGGGGTCACGGCCCCGCAACGCGTCCGTATGTACACTACATTTTTTTCGCGTCCGCTTTCCTACTCCCCATTCCCGGATTCCGCTGCAGCTCCGGCCTTGTCCTCATCCTCGTCTTCATCCTCGCTTTCGTCGCTCTCCGCATCCGCCGGCGTCTTCTTCACCGGATCCGCCTCGGACTCCTCGTCGCTGCTGCTGCTCCCGCTGCTGCTGCTGCTAGCGGGCTGCGGCGCCTTCCCGACCGGACCCGGCACGGCTGCGCTACCGCGGGTCCTGTCCCGCTGAACCGGACCCGGCACGGCCGCACTACTTTGCGCCGTGCGCTTCCCGACCGGACCCGACTCGGCCGCTCTCCACCGCTGCTCCAACTCCCATTCCTCCCGGGCGTTCTTCGCCACCATACAGTCGGCGATGGTCTTCAGGTGGGCGGAGGCGTAGTTCACCGCCTGAGCAACAACGCGCAACTCTTGCAAGAGCTGCACGTTGTGCTTGCGGGACTCCTCGGCGCGCGCGGAAATCCCGTAGTCGGTAAAGCCACTGAGGGCATTCAGCGCGCCGGTGAAAGACTCAACAGCGGCGGAAAACTCGTCCGCCGCCATCGAGCCCTTCCCGGATCCGCACCCCTAGGTGTAGTAATTTGCCTTCACTGTACAATGCAGCCAGGGGTTTGGTTTACATTATGCCCGAGTCCAGCCAGGGCCTGGCTGCCTGCATATCAGGGTTATTTGACAGCCTAGCGCCGCCGTAGCACAGCCATATAAACGGCCCAATGTGTATACATGCTCCGGCAACCCACCGGTCCCCGGCGGCTTCGGCGTTTCCTCAATTAGGCCAATTCTGATTTGTCTATGTTAATGTACAAATAAGGAAACTTCACTACCAAATACAGTAATTAAACACCGTGTACACGACCTGCACCGCCCGGTGACCCGCGCCTACCCCGCCGTTTCCTCTGCTACGGCCTCCTCCACGCCCTCTAGGCCCAGTGCTGGCTCATCGTCCGCCACACCTTCCAACAAATCCCGATAAACAGTTCCATCTTGGCGCATCACGTCGCGCACCGCAGTCGCAACAGAGCGGCTCCACCCGTGTGAAATCCCTCACCAATTCTCGGTGCACGTACACCTGACAAGCCGCGTACGCCTTCAGACCCGCCGCTACTGCTGCATCCACGTTCTCGTGCAGTGCCGCGCGCCTTCCCACTCATCTCGCGTCCAACGCAGCATCCGTAGCACACGCCTCATCTCCTCCCGCAGGATCATAACTTCCTCCTCCCATCGATCGCGGCGCGCCTTCGTCTTCGACCATTCTACTCGCAGCTATCTCGCTCTAAGATAAGTTTAATTATACCATCGAAACCTCCACTTACCCTCGCATAATTGCTCCTCGTCTTCACCAGGTCCTCCACCCGCCGTCCAGATCCACACATCGTGGCCTTCTTGATCGACGGCTCGTTCCGCGCGCGCTTCGACGATCCCAGCCTATTCAATTTCCTCCGCGCCACCTCGTCGCTCTCCGCCTCCAACGTCGTCGTCCAAATCCGACTCACGCAGCTCCTTGAATTGCGGCGCAAAATCTGGGCCTTTCAGCGCCATGAGCGCCGCTCTGCATGGCGGTATTTCGCCGCTATCCTCCCAATCCGATCCCCAACCCGCCCGATAAGAGTAGCGGAGCGCGTCGCTGCCCGTTGGCCCGTGCTATTGGAATTCCGCCACATAATCAGGTGGCTCTGCGAGTGTAAGCGGCTCCGGAGGTTGTCTAGCGCGTCCTGACATTGACCGCGCCGACCTTGGCCTCGATTTCTGATAGTCCTCTGCTGCAAGCTGCCCGCCGCGCCGTGTCCGAGAGCTCCGACGGCATCCACAGCTTGATATCTTCCACCTTGGGCGGAGGAATCTCGGGGTCGCGGAGGTCTCGGCCTCCTCTCGCAACGCGACAACGCCGGGCATGTACGTGCTCTGTAGCCTCTCGAAGGTTTTGAGCTTGCGCGCAGTAGCGAGATCCGAAGCTCTTGAATCTGCGACGCGCGGTCGGCAGTGACGAGGGTCGTGCCTTTTAACTCGGCCTTGATACGACGCCTGTGGTATGTCAGCTATTGTTTTGCGAGACCTGCAGAGTGCATACTGTGCTTCTTCTAGTTGCAGCCCCGCCTTAATGAACGCCGATGCTGTCTGTCGTTTCATAATGGGTGCGCGACCCTCCGCAGCCTCCGCAGCCTCTGCGTTCTTCAGTTCCAGGAAGACGGCCGCCTCACTCGGCCCAGCTGTACCAATGGCATCCAAATCAGCATTTCTATAACATAGAGCAGGGGAACGCACCGCTTTTACCGCCCGCAAGGCAGTATGGGTTCGGCTGACTTCTGTCCTCCGTCCACGTATCAATTTCTTCTGCCATTCCTTACGCAATCTGCTGCTTATTCTGTCGACCTCGGCGAAGTCTGCGGCCTGTTTTATCGCGCTCGGCGATCGCGACGATCAATTCCGCGCAAGTGTATCCCCTACGCAATCACTTAGTCTCTTTCGAATATAAAACGACACGAGACTCACCCTGCCCCAGATTTTTTTCCAATTCATGTGGTCCACCTTATTCTCAATAGCGTCGTGTCGTGCACCGGATCCCATCTCCTTGGTCGCAAAACCCAATCGATTAAGTACCGCCCATGTCCTCTCGATCCTTCTCCATCAGTCCTCCCCACGCCTCCAGCGTAGCTGAGCGAGTTCTCTGTCTGGCAAATCGTCTCGTGCGCGCCCGCGTGCCACACTGGTAGCGCGTACTGTATCTCGAGGCTGTCGATGGCTGGCGCTCCTGGCCACGTTGTCGATTTGATCTTCTTGGCCGCTCGAGGAAATGGACCTTCCACTGACAGGCGATGTCATAGGAAATCATGAGCAGAATCAGCGTGACCCGAGGAGCGAAGCGAGCGCGATGAAGTCCATGTTTGCAATACCTGGCCTTCTGATCAAAACTTGTTCCAAGTGAGATCATGAATACGCACTGTTCCCCCTTTTGCAGGTCCCCAAGCCCTTGCGGTCTTACCACCCCGTGGCGCGCGCACACACATCCCCCGACCCCCGAGCATCGAAGCCCGGTCGTAAGACGAGTTTCCTTTTGAAGTAGCGCGGCGAATGCTATACAGGTGCTTACCTGTGTCCGGTGGTTAGCCCCATGAGATTATTCGTCAAATGGAACACCACGTACATCTGATTCAGCAACGTAGTTCTTGAGGTGCTCTTTATACGCCGTGTCCTCCACGAAATAACCAACCCGGAGCGAGACGGATCTTGATGCTCATTGGCCCGCAAGCGGTTTTCAATCTGAAGTTGGCATCGAGAGCCAAGAGCAACATGTATAAAAAGCTGCGACCATAGCATCAGCGTGACATCTCTGTATAAAGACG
>JARJCV010000710.1:0-14883 GCA_029281435.1 Mycena haematopus
AAGGCGGCGCTGCATACCCGTATGAACAAGTTCAAAATTCCCTGAACCAGTGTAAGATGTTCTCGCAATATTCATAGCTGCGACCGGGGTGGCAATAGTGTGGTGACTCGGTCCCTCAAATAATCAAGGGCCCTCTTCTCAACCAATTTTCGTTAGCATCGCTACATACTCCCCTCGTCTCAAGCACCCTGTGAGCTCTGGTCGAAGATCATCATGGCTGCAACTGCAATCACGGTCTTCGGCAGTCTCCAACAAGTCGCCTACCGGATCAAGAAGTTTGACTGGTCGAAAGTATAGTTCAGTCTAGAATTGGTCGTTCGCCCACTCACAGCCGCTTCAGGTGGATGTCAAGGATTCCACTCGCGACGACAATCTTCACCTTCATCTCGCTCCGTCGTTTGGTGAATTGACCCCGAACAGCGTCAAGGACCTCGACGAGAACCTCAAGATCATCACCGCCGGAACCATGCGGACTCGCCCACGCCCTCCCCCACTCTGACATTGCCTTAAAAGGCATATCTAATCTAATCGCATCACGTGAAGGGCTTCGGGTAGCTCTACACGGTTCAGTGACGCCCACCTTCAAAGCCAGCTTGCCGTAGTGGTTACCTCTGTGTATCCTTTACGTCATTTGCTTGCCGCAAGCCCCTGGGTTCGACCCCCACTACAATTTTGGCAGTTTCATTTTTGTATTCCGCATATTCCGACTTCCACACAGTGCGCCCGTTGGGTGATAGTAGCGCCGCAAAGCGGTCCCAGCAGGAAAGAGTTGGGCGTCCTTGTGTTTAAATATCCTTGAGAAAACCCGGAATAAGCCGTGAAAATAAATACACAGAGAGAAAAATCCAAGGCTCCGCCCCTGTGAAGTGACTGCGCCACAATAATGGGCTCTAGGGTAAGCGTCGTGGGGTCTGTGCGGTGCCAAATGATCCAATATACAGAATAAGTTGAAAAAACAAATAAACTGCGAAGAAATCTCGAATTAATGGACTGATATGTGCCATAAGGCAAAAGAAGTGGGCCTCAGGGAACATTGTTCTTCCCAGCATTGATTGTGACTGAAAATAGCATTTAAATTACTCTATGTTACTGTACATGTATTAGACTCTAAGTTATCTCTGACATGCCTCTGACATGCGCGTCTACACGTGATGGGAATGTGTCATGTGATGTCAGAGTGGGGGAGGCGAAGGGGGGTCCCATGGACGGATCTTCTGTCCAGGATTTTGCATCCGTCCCGCCGTCCTGCCTCCCACTTGCCTCCCGGAGTCCCAGGGCCCCCTCTTTCTGTGGACGCTCACCACTCCCCGAGCCGCATCGAGCTTCAAGTCCCTCGACTCGGAGCTACTACAGTACTTCGATTGTTTCGATATCAGGCGGCAGCTTGCGTGGTCTTGTGCACGTAGTGCAGCATCAGGCAAGCTCCTTCACCATGGAGCGCGACCCCGCCTCCAGTTTACTGGCGGCAATCTCGTCCTCTCAGGCTCTCTGCCGGACGGCGTCCTCGTGTTGTCCTTCTCCATGATCAGAGCGACGCAGAGCCCGAACTCGCGGCAAGGTATAGCTGACACCTTCAACGGCGATGCAGTCTCTCTCGCTAACTTCGACTCAGTGAGTACCTTCCACCGACCGCGCTCCAAGTGCGAATCAATACCCTCCTCCAGGTTCCCGCTGATCTCGCGGTGAGTGTGACGATCCTCTGCTATCCTCGCCACTAAATATTTCTACGTGTCCTGTCTGCATTTACTCCTTCGGTCTTGATGTGGCCCCTCCTATTCTCTTTGCCCCCCTTTTTACCCTTTGTCATCCTATCATATTCTCCTTCCCTCTCACCTTTCGCTTCCCTCTTCCGTCCTATGTTTACTGAGTGCTCTTAGCTACCCAGCGCGCTAACACCCTCACTTAGTCATCCCCTCTACTCTGTGCACCCTCATTGCGTACCCCGCCCTCTCACCACATGTCGAGCCATCCGCGCACGCGAGGCTACGTCCCCAGCGCGTGGGGATGGAAATCCGCTCTCCTGTCTCCCGTCCCTGCGTTTTCCGTTCCGCACTTTCAAGGGCACGCGCGAGCTCAAGGTCAAAAGGAGTAGAACGGCGAGTGGACGTGCAACTGCGGTGTTCTCTCCGCCGCCGCCGCCTTCGTCTCATACTTTCCCTCACACCCACCCCACACGCCGGCATCGACCCTACCCAATCTCGCATCACCGTGACACCGACGCCGTGCTACGCAGTGGAATGGCAAGCCCCGCTTCCGGACGGTGCTTCTTCTGGTCGCGACGCTCAGGCGATCGCGAGTGGGAATATCGCAAGGTGTTTGGAGCCGGGTTGCAGGCGCCCGTTTTAGCGCCCGTTCGGGTTAGGATTAGCGATATCGTCATCCCGTCCCCTTTTCTCTTCACTCGCACTCTGCTTCCACTCGCTTGCTCACACCACGTTCGCAGATCCACACACGCTCCTGGTAATCCTTTTTCGTGTTCTCTGTCAACCTTCACACGCACGCGAGTTGCCAGCGCATACTACCCGGGCCGTTTGCCGTTGTGCGTGCGCCAAAGTCAAATGCTGGATGCGATGATTCTTGCCTACTTATCTTTCCTTCCTCTTTGCTTTTATTCCATTCATTTCCCCTGACAGCGAGTTCTTTCGCAAACGAAAGGTGTACGTGCACGACCACGCAGAAGTGCTGATCATGTAATATTATATCCGGTACACACAGCGAGTCCTTTCTTTTCTTTCTTTTCCTTTCTTTCTGCCTCGTATGATGTTCTTGGTTACGTTCCCCCGCTCTTTTGCTTTTACTATTCAACTTACTTCTTTCCCTTCGGTGTCCGTAGCGTCGGCTCGCTTTGCGAGAAAAGATTTTATACAAAAAGCAGAAAATAATACATAATGATCTTTGGCCAAAGAAGTTTTTATGTAGTGGACCACGTTCAGGATGTATCAGCTTTATCGAAGGATACGATAGTTGTGCGCAAGGCATTAATCACCTCATTAATCTCATCTCTGGTGTTGTAATGGAAAAATGAAACTCGGACCACACCAGATTCTGGATTGACCCTCGGCTCGAGAGCATCGATAAGTCTATACGCCCAACAATTCCCTCCTCGGATCGAAATCTAGCATCCAGATGGTTAGATGATAAAATCGGAGCAAAGACGGGCTGACATTACTGTGCTGTTCGGTAAATTTCTCGGCGAACAATTCACTTTCCACGCCCAAAATCACAAAGCTCACTGTTGGTAGTCTGCCATGATCCACGGTGTCGATCCCTACCACACGAACACCGCGATTCCTTTGCTCCCGACTAGTGAGAAATGTCAAAAGCAGATCCGCGAGGTCTTGCTCATGCCTCTGAATGGCTGCAAATGCACTGTCCAAACTCTTTTCCGGAGTCAAAGATTCGTAGTACTCCACGAGACCTGTCGTACTCCAAGCAAGCTCATACATTGCCCCAGGACGTCCTAGCACAAGTGAGGCTGAGTCGAACGGGAGGAAGGCGTGGTTTATCCTGGAGATAGAGCTGAGCAACGCCGCTTTCCGCACATAGAGTGCCGAGATATGTGGCCCTCCGATCTGATTTCATATGAATCTAGTGGTTGAATTCGAGGGGAAAGGTTGCGTACCTTGTAAAAGGAGAAAACTGCATATTCAATATCCCACTGTTGTACATTCATGCGTCTATGGGCGGCGTACGCTACGCAGTCCAATGATATTTCAACCTTCCGGCAACCAAGGGTTTTGGCGGTTTGTCTCACAGCGGAGACAATTGCCTCGATGGGAAGCACGGATCCAAAAATGTTCGAAGCTGCAGGAAATGCAACAAGTCGGGTGTTTTTAGACATGAGAGCCACGAGGTCTTGAATGGCGTAGGCGATCAGATAGTCTTGAGCGGTGTCGCCAGCGAAGGTCTTCTTTGGCTTCCAGATGTGCGCCGTGGCATTGCGACGAGCCGCGAGACGTATCCAGGGCCCGCAGTGAGCTAATGTCGGTAAGTCAGCACTGCCAGTACGATTCCAACCACATATGAAGAATACCTTCGTGCTCCGCAGCCACAATAAGTTCCTCGTGGGGAAAGACATCCGCCTCCAAACCATGAGCGAGATTGTCGACATTCTGCGTAGAACTGGCACTGAAGACTATCTCGTCCTTAGATGCAGCATTGAACAACTCCTTCGCGTGACTGGGAGCCACGTCAAATAACAGCTGCGTAGTTCCCCGAGATAGAGAACACTGTCCGCCTGGCTGGACGTTATATTGTGATAGATATCTGTGGATTTTCTGGATAACGCTCTCGTGAACCTGGGCTCCGCTCGCCGCATCAGCAAAAATATGGCGTGTTGGCCGCGTCAAGGACGGAAATTGGGAACGAATGACGTCCAGATCCAGTGCAGCCATAGATAGGGCAAGATAGCGATACTCACAGTATTGACCGCTCAAGTATTAAAGCACGAATCCACAATCTGGGTAGGAGGTTACAACGACAGCGTGGATACGCGCTAAGGAATGAGCGCTTAATCCAACTCTCAAGATCCGGATCAGAATCAGACGGACAGATGTATTGAATGCGGTCCATCGTCTTATGATGAATGCCAACCCAATTCCAACTACACGTTGTCCCAGGTATATGGATACAAATCAGAAACAGAGCTTCAGGCGCTCAAAAATGGATAGATGTAGTTTATTTACAGCTCCTTCGCCAATCCGCAGCGTTTCTATACTAGCGCTTAGATAGCAGAACATCATACAGGACTGAGGAAGCTCAGAGTAAACTCGCCAGAGCGCTGGGACTTGGCCGGGACGCAGAGACTGTACTGAGCACATAACTGACTCCGGCCAGTTGAACAGTGTTAATAGGACAGGCCGACTCCGGGCGCTTCTGGGAAATTTAAAACGAAGAAACTCAATAGAAAAGCATTGCGAACATGTAGGTAGTGCAAATTTGGTTTTAGGACAAGTTTTATATTTGAGCTGAGACGAAATTTAGCGAAGTCCAGACAACTTCGGGAACTTCCGTTCTCCAGTTAATCGGGCTGATTTTCTTCCAGTTCAGGTCTGATCGATCACTCATCAGCCCAGGTGAAGCTGACTGGTTTCGAGTCTAGTCCGAATCTGGGGAACGGTGTATCAACGGAACATATCGCTACCTACTGCCATGGTCCCTTGATGAATGTTGAACCGGGGCGGCAAGAGGCGGGTAATGCGCTTAGCACCAGCGTTTCAAGCTCCAATTGACCTTCCCAGAGCATTCAAAATGCGGAGCAGAGAGGAATACCGGGCTGGCACTTAATCAAATATATCAGTGGCGTCGTGGGCATGAGGAACGAGGCGTCTATCTGACAGCTTACAGGTGTGAGAACTCAACATGTACGGCGCTACTAACGCATTTTCATTTCTCACGCCGCCATCGGAGAAAAGGTCAAGTATGCAACACGAACTCCTTTTTCTACAATAAGTAGCAGCATTCTGCCAATCAGGTTGATTCGGTGTATGTGTGGTGTTCTTGGCGGTAATGGAACAATTTACTAGTAGCTTCTACCACGCTGTTACGAAAGATCGAAAGACCCTAGGCTGGCGCTTTTAAGCCACCGTAACATTAGCACCCTGGGCAATTATGTCGATCCAGCTCAGTGAACAGCCCTATCATTACGCTCATCTCCTCCCCAAGGTACCAATCAATGGTTCAAACCCTCCTATTCTGCCGTTCATTCATCATGAACCTGGTGTACGGGCATTGTCCCATCCTGATCCCCGCTCTTTCCTCGCATCTGCGGTTCTAGATAATTTGTCTCCGTCATTTGGGACCGAAGGTAAATTTCCCTTTGCCAAATTCTGGATATAACCTATGTACACACTGCTCAGTTCATGGGGTGAACCTTTTTCGGTTGAACAATGATGATTTGGATCAACTCGCTCTGGAAGTGCGTAGTGCTCACTTCTTTCGTCCAGATCTTATTCCACCTGACGTGTGACAGGTTGCCCGTCGAGGGATATTGGTCTTCCGCGACCAACAAGATTTTGTGAATGCGAGTCCGGACTTTTGGAGTGAGTGTTGCCAGTCTTCATGGAGATATTGGCTTACCAGTACTAACCCTTATCGTGATAGAGGAGTGGGGGAGCCATTTTGGACCCCTCCATCTTCAGCCTAGCTCTCCACATCCTGAAGGACATCCCGAATTTCATTTGGTATATCGCGATACCACTACCTCATTTGCGTACTATCGGCCGGAGAGTATCAGTACCACTGCCTGGCACGCAGATGGTTCTTATGAGGTACAGCCTCCGGGATTGACTACATTCTTTCTTTTTGACGGTCCTGATACGTGAGTCATATATCTCTAAGTCCAATATTTCAACGATCATGTGTTATGCAGTGGCGGAGATACCATTTTCTCATCCCAAGTTCTAGCACTCAAGAAACTTTCACCCCAATTTGTCGAATTCCTTCGTACCCTAACGGCGCTTCATTCTGCTCACGAGATCGTCCAAGACGCCAAAGAAGGTAAATGGGGGACTAGGCTTCGGCGTGATCCGGGCGAGTGTGTACATCCTGTCATTCGGATTCATCCCGCAACAGGCGAGGAGGCTTTATTCGTCAATCGGGCCTTCACCAAGAGGATTATAGGATTAAAGACAGAAGAATCCGGTATGCAGCTTTGTCATTGAATGATTTGTCTACCGTGGTTGACTTTATACGCAGATATGATTCTCAACTTTCTGTTCCAGCACAGTGCCCAAAGTGCCGACATCCAGGCCCGCATACGCTGGCGGCCCAACACGGTTGCGGTGTGGGATAACAGAATCATAGCACATGTGCGTTGTTTCTGATTTCTGACGGCGGGTTTTCTCATTGACGCATTGTTAGTCTGCAATTCTGGATTACCTTGGTACTGATGCCCGTCGCCATGGACTGAGGATCACTGCACAAGCTGAACAGCCCATTCCTGCAATGGAAGGACTTGATGTGAACAAATGAATGATCGGAATGAATCTACATGTATTCTGTTTCAGAGCGACAGTGTCTGAAGTCGGATATATTGAATGTACTAGTACCTTCGCTGAATCGCCACTCTTCTGGGATATTTTGATATCAATGGAGAGGCTGAGGTTGACTATTTTCTATCCGATTTGCTAAGTATTAAAGGAAGGAGCTCCGAGTATCAGATCACAGTTCAATATCCCTACCGCAACCATGTCAAATACCGGAGAACCACGATGCTCCATTGTTGTCATCGGTCCTTCAGTCTGTACATTCACCGAATATTGGACATATCCAACTCATGACATTCCCAGTGTGCGGGTAAAACAACCCTCTGTAATGCCTTGTTGCAGACTCTCACGAGCTTCGGCCGTCATACGGTTCTTCTCCCTGAGCTCGGTGGAGACATTATCTGGGCGATGGCGACTGCCCAGGCAGAAGAAACTGGGTTGCCCATCAGTCTTCACAAGGACGAGATCGTGAAAACTGTCGAAATTCAACTGACGGTGATTGATGAGATCTCGCGACACCAACAGGCTGCAGAGAACAGCGTCAACATAATTGAAATCCACGATAGAAGCGCGGTGGATGCGGTTGTTTATGGAATGCTGGAAGCTGCAGGCAGTCCAGAGGAACGCAGTGCGCGTTGGGAAGCGATGGTCAACCAGTCTATTGGATTCCAAGCTCTCCTCTGCCGATACAGATCAGCATCCACAAAAATCATCTTACTTCATCCCGTGCATGTGTGGTTGGAGGAGGTCACTGCAACAGATCACAGACAGAGGAGAGGTCGGGATGGCGAACACACAGTAGATATGTTCCGGAGCGTCCTCGGTACTCTTGGGTTGGAATTTTTAGAACTCACTGAGTTGACAAAGGACATGGACGAACGAGTGCGTCTGGTTTTAAAGTATGTGGGATTGGAAAACGGAAAGTAACCCGGTTAGACAGTGATTCTGTTGTACTCAGTTCAGTAGTCTGTTAATTACCGCGTCAATTAGCGATGGCCTGCTTAAAGTTAGCTGTGTCTGTTCAGTTTTTTATTCAGCAGTCAACTTACGGGTGGGGCCGCTGCTGGTGCACGGCATGTAACGAGTAATATCCGCGGGCCGGTCATACGAATCCACCGCAAACACATGCACTGTCCGCCGTCTCGTCGCAAGCGTCACGAACCGTAGGACAGATGCACTCGGTTCGACGACCACGCGGGGCGCAGCGCGTACACATGCGTCAATGCACATGGCGGTCGACTCACCGAGGGCGCCGCGCGCTTCAAAGATGTGACTGGCCGAGTGTGCAGCCCTGCTGCGCCCGCGCCCATATCAGAAATTCCTGAAATGGTGCAGCCATCGAGAACGCTGACCGGGGGATGGTGACGGGCACGGCGCGAGGAAAGCGAGGAGGGGGCCATGCAGGGTCAAGTGGCCAAGAAAGACTGTGGCATACTTCGCATTGGGGCAGCGAGAGAAAGAATACCGAAGCTCTCGCGATCAAATGTTCGCATCGTCTATAAAATGGTCAATGTCTCGCTCCGGGAAGGCCACACGTATTATGTACCGAGCAGCAGCCCGCCGTTCAAGCAGAATCTTCAGGGGCAACATCAGTTATCCCATTTCTCCCTTAGCCCCACGGCGTGTCGACCTTCAGCGTGCGCGGGATCAGCGCGCTCAGCTCGGGGTTGCACTGAACGAGCCTGAGGCGCGAGGTGACTACCATCCATTCATTGTCAGTGCCTATACATAAAGGAAAGAAAAGGAAGGACGGAAGACGCACTGTCATTCGTGGCATTGCCAAATCGATGTAAGCAGGGTTCCTGCTTTGATGAGGCACAAGACAAAAACAACGCACTCTCATAATCGCCAAAGTCCTTGGGTATAGTCGTCTGGACCAGGTCAATATGCAGCTGGCTATGAATTAGAAGTGTATGCTCTTCGACGAGGAGGCGCACCACAAGACTCATCTCCGCGACTCCCTGGACATTCCAGCTCCCAACCTCAATCGCCTATGGCCGACATCGTAGGGCGTCCCAAGGATCAGTGTAGTTCCGTTGAACAATCGAAATGGGCGAAAATAAGAGGGGCGCGGCCCCTGTTGCCCGCACCATCAGGGTCAAGTACCCCGGGATCAACGACACGGGCCAAAATTTGGGCCCGGGTGTGAGAAAAAGACCTATTGAGGGCGGGATTCGGAGGGCGCAAGAGAGAAGTAACGATTCGGAAGACGTGATGGTGAGAGCAGAGGAGCAATGTCACGGTGTGACACGGTTTGATCTGCGTTTCTGGGCGTGTTCTGGGCCATTTGTAGTTAATACCTGGAGGAACTATTGGTGAAAAGCGGGAGTGTCCAGAGTTGCGTGTTGATTCCAGAGCCCTTGGAGGCCATATATGGCCAGTGGAATGAAAAAACGGATGTTTTGAAGGTTCGGCAAAGGTTCGGAAGCAAATCGGACAAAACCGGTTCGGACAGAGATCGGCCGATTTGATTTAGGTTCGGCCGGGATACCCGCTCAAGATAAATTAATACAGTGATCAAAATTTTGCATTGTATTTCATTTACAGTAAATTGACAATCACGCGGAAGACGCCAAAAAAAAACCTATCGATTTTCCATTACATTCATTTTGGCTCCGGATGTCGACATTTTGCCATGATTGTGGAGGGTGTCGAAATATTCAACCCGGTACCAGGTCACGCGTCACACCCCAGTGTCGATGTGAACAAAATAATACAGTACAGTGACGGTCAAGCGAGTTGTGGTTTGGAGAAGTGTGTTTCGTGTCTGGACCCACTCTCTTTCTCGTGTTTAGTTTGACGTCGATAATCAAATTGAAAAAGTAGTCAAGTTACACAATTGCATTTACAGACAAAATACGCGTCCGAAAAGGAAGTGTTTATCGAGACTTGCGCATACTGTATCCTTGTGCTCCATTGTCTCATTCACGTCATCTCAGCGTGACTTGGGTTCAATGGCCAAGTTGTGTGCTTCTTCAACGGACATGGGTTTGTTAGCGATGGCTGATATGATGGCGGCATGCCGTTTCTCGGGCCAACTATTCACATATCAATATTGGATAGAGAATTGTTGAAAAACAACCAACGTACAAATTAAATGTGGCGGAATGGAACTGTAGGGTATGTCCAGTGTCCAATCCACCAGTTCAAGTAACGAGCACTCACAACACAACGATTGTCCCAGAACACAATAGTCTCTTCGTCCCAGCGAACCCGGATTTGGGAGTTAATACTTTGCCTATGGATGCGTCAATTGTGGCGAAGGGGAAGCCGATGCGGTCATCCTACATGGCAAGAGTTCCGAGGTACTCAATCAGCATGTCAGACTCCTCCAGCGGAATACCAATGACAGACGACGTCCTGTGCTTGTCAACAAAGGTAGACTTCCACCCAGTGACCGGATGAACGCAGACAACAGGATGTATGGCTGATGTCTAATCAAGTAAGCATTGAATTTCACAATATAAACGCTCATCATACCAAGGGACGCCGTTGATGAAGGACCATCTTTAAGGGATCAGTGTAGCCGGGGCGATGTTCCGCCTTCAGGGGCTCAAGATATTTTTTTGAATCCCTCGGACAAAAAATCATGGATATCATATCTGTCGTGGGGGAAAGGATACAGATAAATGGACCGGGAATGCCCGGAGAAACGGAAGAACTCGCCCGCTGGTGAACACAGTATCACCGCCAGTCGGCGGGGCTGATAAAAGTTGCATCGAAACTATACCCGGTGGGTTGAGTTCAAAGCTGGAGCTGAAGTTAAGTAATCTGGGTTCGCAATCGGCCGAGTTGAAAGACTTGCCCGCTGTCCACGTGCCAATGTCTGGCATAAGACATCGACGCCGCCGGTGGTCTAACATGCTCGCCCTGATACAAAACACGGATATGATCCAAATCTTCCGATGGGATGCCCCCAGATGGGTGTTTGTATAATGGTCCGAAGTGACGTACTAAGTCAGTCTGGTCGTGAACGGTGAAGTCGGGCTGTCCGCGGAATATGACCACCCCATGTTCAGCAACCATACGGCCGCTGTCGAATACTAGTCAGTCTCACGACGATTCTGGCGAGAGGTGACTCACAGTTCGTTTTTCTCCATGAGAGTCAACTCACGGAGATCAACATTGAAAACCTCTAGACCAATAGTTGGACTCATGGCTTGATATTTGACTCCAGGACGATTAACGAGTGTCCCATTTCTCCATCCAAGGCTGAATTAAACGTCGAGGAAGATCAGATGCCAGAATATCTATGACTTGCCTGGAATCAACCTCCAACCCGCGCTCGGGAAGCCCCGTCTGCAATTTCAAGGGTTCCCAATTGATTTTGGGATAGGTGGGAAGCAGAGAACTGTGCTTATATGACTCGTGTCTTGCAGCATCGGCTACCTTGGCAGAAGACACAAACTCATGACTATGCAATAAATATTAGATATTCTGTCTCCGAGGCATTCAGGGTGCAACGAACTAGTCATTGACAAAGCCGTTGGAGCCTTCAGAAGGCCGCGAACTTTCAGTCGGATTGTTCTTGACGTCGGATGGCATCGATAGGAGGCGGAAGCAACCGATTACATTTGAGATCGTTCACGAAAGTTAAATACCGGCAGAGACCGCCCAAGTACCAGGATTAGACGCCGAATAAATTCAAATCGTATCCAGGTCCTGATGTATAGATCTTTTCATCAACGAGCCCAAAGTTCAACTAGGGTTGGAAGCAACCGATGTGCCGGTTACCTTTCAGATCACCCACGAAAGTTACATAAAGACTA
This sequence comes from Mycena haematopus, assembly GCA_029281435.1. NCBI lineage: Eukaryota > Fungi > Basidiomycota > Agaricomycetes > Agaricales > Mycenaceae > Mycena > Mycena haematopus. The sequence goes on from JARJCV010000710.1 coordinate 11,756, forward strand.
CCCCACAGTCGTACCAGGATTAGACGCCGAGTTAATTCAAATCGTACCCGGGTCCCTGATGTATAGATCTTTCCATCATCGTAGTGCTTCAGCGCCCGCGCTAGCGCTCATCTGAGATCAGTAATCACCCCGTGTCGGGCGCCAACCAGGTGTCAAAGAAATTGTATCAGCTCTCGATATCTTTCCATATCGGCCAAATGAATAGAGAGCGTCTTGAAACCGAGGTTACATACTATGATGGTGGCCCACCACCGATCAGGGCTAGGTGAAACCCAACAACGCCGTCTGATGGGGTAGGTAGGTAGGTAGGTAGCATTACACGGCACGGTCCCGCTCAGGAACACCGGTTTCAGGAAGTATCCCGGAGTAATACAGGCAATTATTTACTCCTTCGTCCCTGACTCCCACATAACCCCCAAGCCGAGCTGACGCACCCGGTCTCCCGTCGCGCTGTAGAACTTGGTTGCTACGTAGAAGCACAAAGTTAGGAAACGGAACAGTATCACCTCAAATCAGTCAGTATACCGGAACACTGGGACCGCATAGAAAACTTCGAGGACTTCATATGCAAATTTTGCTACGAGAGGAATGGTCAGTCGTTCATGAACCATGGCTTTGAAGAACTCAATTGAATCAAGTTCCACCATGCGACGGCGGAGGGTTGGTGCATCACGGAGTAGTTGCTCCACAAACACCGCTCTCAGGGACGAAACCTCTTCGGAGGCGTCACAAACCAAGAGTGCGTGTTCGGGAGTTTCAACCTCGGATTTACAGAACCGACAGACGCGTCGCGAACGATCCTCTTCGCGCTTGTGCAAATGATCTCCGTAGCGCAGAATTTCGACGGCCAATAGGTGCGTAGACAGCAGAAGAGAAGTCAGAGCTTCTCTGTGCTTCTGGGTTTTCACCATAAACAGATAATGCCGTAGTCGAAGAGTCTGTGGCGCAGGAGGTTTGTCCTTTTGTGGTTCACGACGGCCCTTGAGTAGGTATAACTTCTCTGATGAGTCGAGTTCCCCTTGAATCCATTGCATACTCAAACCTTCCACAGATTTTGCATAATCAAATATAGATTTCGGCGTAGCCGTTGCAAGATCGGGGGGCGGGCATGGAAATGGGAGCTTGGTTGCAGCTGTCAGTAAATCTCTCGCCCAAGATTTTTTGCCCATCACAGCCAGCTTGATTGAATTGTTCAAAGCCGCATTTGCAAAATGGGAAGGGTGGAGTCCAATCAAGTACTGCAGGTAACCAAGGGCAAGGATGAATCGTCTGACTCGGAGGGGTACAATGCCAGTTTCCGTATATAACGAGATGACCATGGATCGGCTATGGAGATTGAGCATTTGCCGGATAAATGAGACTTGCACATCACAGAGATGTTTGACATGAACATCCTCGCAATCCGGCGAGATTTCGCAGCCGTGCGTGAGATGGCAGTCAACGCGCGCCATATAAAGTGTCTTGAGTTCTCTGGGAGTGAGTCTGCCGGTCTTATCCTCAATGGCCATGATTCGATGAGCACAGTATCGCGCGGTGCCTGCTTTAGCTTTGTAATGATCTTCGAACATATTTTGCGTGTCCGTGCGGAAATTTACACCAACATATTTTTCCTCTGTCACAATTCTGAGCATGGCGGCGCCGAGCATGAAGACGGGGGGTGGAGTGGATGTTGTGCCAAAGATGAGGATAACAGTCTTCAGCATGTTAATCAGAATGAAATTTATGGCACACCACTCTTGGAGAGTTTTGAGTTTAGCACGAAGCCCCCGAGCAGATAGTGAAATCAATAGTACGTCATCTGCCTGCGCCATTATTGCCATTCTCACGTTCTCCATAACCACGTCGTCGAGGTCGGGAAGCATCACTAGGTCGGCCATGAACAGATTCCAGAGCACCGGCGAGGCGGGATCACCAGTCAAGAGTCCGATTAGAGCTTTGAACTCTCCAGAGTTCGCATCACCGTGCTTGACGTAGTAACCCATGCTCATATATGTTTTTCTCAGCCAGTCGAATACCGGGCCAGCCATTCCCATCCTCGAGAGTTTCACCCACAGTGTGGGATGATCTGTCGAAGGAAATGCGTTCGTGGCATCAATGGCTGCAACATAGATGGTTTTGCCATGGGCCCGAGCCCAATCTCGGATGCATCGGAGGACAAAAGGATTATTGTTGGTACGATATTTCGCCCTGAATCCATTTTGCCAATCAGGAATCAATCCGCGCGCTGTTGCCCATTGTGTTATTCGGCGATGGATAAGCAAGGTCACGACTTTGAGAAAGCAGCTTTCTAGGGCGATGATTCGGTAGCTATCAGGAACTTCCCCTGGCTTACCCCGTTTCAACAGGCCTATAATTGCTGTTCTCAGCCAGATCGACGGGCTACCGCCTCTGCGTACGCATTCATTGGCCAGACGCGTCAAATCCTCGTTGGGAATTCCCATGATATCCGTGTACGTCGTCGCATCTTCCCCTGATGCACTGTCGAGTGAGTGATTAAGGAGATGATCTTTTACCCAGCCCCCATCGTCTTCGTTCCATTCGGCAGAGAAGAAACCCTCCGGCGTAGTATCATGGGTCGTCTCTGGAATCAAGGAGCATAAAGTTTTGTTCAACTTGTGCTTGATTTCATCGAACGCAGTGGGTAAGACTGCCGGCGGATTCAGTCTTTTTTCGAAGACTTCTCGCAGACTGTCCGCGGTGACAGCTATTGGATCAGGTTTCGGGTCAGCAAGGCGCTTAACCTCCTTCCAGAACGCGCCACTAGAAGGTGCGTTGAGAAGTTTCTCTCGATTAGCATCTTTTGATTGCTCCTAATCTGTCTCTTCCGCGGTGCGTTTCGGGGTACTCCTTCCTTGGTACCTTTTGAGCAGGTTCCGCGCTGTCATCCGGTATGTCGGCCGTCACCTTTTCGACGTCGATCCTGGGTCTCTGCACAACCGAGTACGGTGGGGGATTGCTGTAATTGGGAGGGGTATTGACACGTCCGAGTTGAGTCCCTTCCTTCGCTAGGGCTTTCGCAGCATCCAGATGACCGTTTCCAGCTTCTGTTTTGATGTGCAGGAAGTGCACCGGCGCGATACGCTCCTTAATGAGCGAAGTCAATATTTTAAGCATATCTCCGTTCTTGC
>JARJCV010000711.1:0-14882 GCA_029281435.1 Mycena haematopus
GGCGATATGAGTGCGACGGGGTATAGAACAGCACAGACTTGGTAAGGGTTTCGTAGGGCGAATATACATCCGCCGGAGTGAAAATAGATGGCGATATGAGTGCGACGGGGTATAGAACAGCACAGACTTGGTAAGGGTTTCGTATGTCGGGGACAAGAGAATATATATCTGTGGATGATCACAAAGGCGTCCAAGTTGAATAGATGGTATGTCGAGGTATCCCAGAGTTCACAGTCACCATACCAGAACCAAATGGCTGCCGCTAGGCCGGCCGAAGGCCGTGGCAATGTAAGTGGGGGACATGTGCAAGAAAGCGGAGGACATCCGAATATACATCCGCCGGAGTGAAAATAGATGGCGATATGAGTGCGACGGGGTATAGAACAGCACAGACTTGGTAAGGGTTTCGTAGGGCGAATATACATCCGCCGGAGTGAAAATAGATGGCGATATGAGTGCGACGGGGTATAGAACAGCACAGACTTGGTAAGGGTTTCGTAGGGCGAATATACATCCGCCGGAGTGAAAATAGATGGCGATATGAGTGCGACGGGTATAGAACAGTGAAAATAGATGGCGATATGAGTGCGACGGGGTATAGAACAGCACAGACTTGGTAAGGGTTTCGTAGGGCGAATATACATCCGCCGGAGTGAAAATAGATGGCGATATGAGTGCGACGGGGTATAGAACAGCACAGACTTGGTAAGGGTTTCGTATGTCGGGGACAAGAGAATATATATCTGTGGATGATCACAAAGGCGTCCAAGTTGAATAGATGGTATGTCGAGGTATCCCAGAGTTCACAGTCACCATACCAGAACCAAATGGCTGCCGCTAGGCCGGCCGAAGGCCGTGGCAATGTAAGTGGGGGACATGTGCAAGAAAGCGGAGGACATCCGAATATACATCCGCCGGAGTGAAAATAGATGGCGATATGAGTGCGACGGGGTATAGAACAGCACAGACTTGGTAAGGGTTTCGTAGGGCGAATATACATCCGCCGGAGTGAAAATAGATGGCGATATGAGTGCGACGGGGTATAGAACAGCACAGACTTGGTAAGGGTTTCGTATGTCGGGGACAAGAGAATATATATCTGTGGATGATCACAAAGGCGTCCAAGTTGAATAGATGGTATGTCGAGGTATCCCAGAGTTCACAGTCACCATACCAGAACCAAATGGCTGCCGCTAGGCCGGCCGAAGGCCATGGCAATGTAAGTGGGGGACATGTGCAAGAAAGCGGAGGACATCCGAATATACATCCGCTGGAGTGAAAATAGATGGCGATATGAGTGCGACGGGGTATAGAACAGCACAGACTTGGTAAGGGTTTCGTAGGGCGAATATACATCCGCCGGAGTGAAAATAGATGGCGATATGAGTGCGACGGGGTATAGAACAGCACAGACTTGGTAAGGGTTTCGTAGGGCGAATATACATCCGCCGGAGTGAAAATAGATGGCGATATGAGTGCGACGGGGTATAGAACAGCACAGACTTGGTAAGGGTTTCGTAGGGCGAATATACATCCGCCGGAGTGAAAATAGATGGCGATATGAGTGCGACGGGGTATAGAACAGCACAGACTTGGTAAGGGTTTCGTAGGGCGAATATACATCCGCCGGAGTGAAAATAGATGGCGATATGAGTGCGACGGGGTATAGAACAGCACAGACTTGGTAAGGGTTTCGTAGGGCGAATATACATCCGCCGGTGAAAATAGATGGCGATATGAGTGCGACGGGGTATAGAACAGCACAGACTTGGTAAGGGTTTCGTATGTCGGGGACAAGAGAATATATATCTGTGGATGATCACAAAGGCGTCCAAGTTGAATAGATGGTATGTCGAGGTATCCCAGAGTTCACAGTCACCATACCAGAACCAAATGGCTGCCGCTAGCCGGCCGAAGGCCGTGGCAATGTAAGTGGGGGACATGTGCAAGAAAGCGGAGGACATCCGATATACATCCGCCGGAGTGAAAATAGATGGCGATATGAGTGCGACGGGGTATAGAACAGCACAGACTGGTAAGGGTTTCGTAGGGCGAATATACATCCGCCGGAGTGAAAATAGATGGCGATATGAGTGCGACGGGGTATAGAACAGCACAGACTTGGTAAGGGTTTCGTATGTCGGGGACAAGAGAATATATATCTGTGGATGATCACAAAAGGCGTCCAAGTTGAAATAGATGGTATGTCGAGGTATCCCAGAGTTCACAGTCACCATACCAGAACCAAATGGCTGCCGCTAGGCCGGCCGAAGGCCGTGGCAATGTAAGTGGGGACATGTGCAAGAAAGCGGAGGACATCCGAATATACATCCGCCGGAGTGAAAATAGATGGCGATATGAGTGCGACGGGGTATAGAACAGCACAGACTTGGTAAGGGTTTCGTAGGGGCGAATATACATCCGCCGGAGTGAAAATAGATGGCGATATGAGTGCGACGGGGTATAGAACAGCACAGACTTGGTAAGGGTTTCGTATGTCGGGGACAAGAGAATATATATCTGTGGATGATCACAAAGGCGTCCAAGTTGAATAGATGGTATGTCGAGGTATCCCAGAGTTCACAGTCACCATACCAGAACCAAATGGCTGCCGCTAGGCCGGCCGAAGGCCATGGCAATGTAAGTGGGGGACATGTGCAAGAAAGCGGAGGACATCCGAATATCATCCGCTGGAGTGAAATGATGGCGATATGAGTGCGACGGGGTATAGAACAGCACAGACTTCGGTAAGGGTTTCGTAGGGCGAATAATTTACATCCGCCGGAGTGAAAATAGATGGCGATATGAGTGCGACGGGGTATAGAACAGCACAGACTTGGTAAGGGTTTCGTAGGGGCGAATATACATCCGGGAGTGAAAATAGTGGATAGATGGACGGGGTATAGAACAGCACAGACTTGGTAAGGGTTTCGTAGGGCGAATATACATCCGCCGGAGTGAAATAGATGGCGATAGAGTGCGACGGGGTATAGAACAGCACAGACTTGGTAAGGGTTTCGTAGGGCGAATATACATCCGCCGGAGTGAAAATAGATGGCGATATGAGTGCGACGGGGTATAGAACAGCACAGACTTGGTAAGGGTTTCGTAGGGCGAATATACATCCGCCGGAGTGAAATAGATGGCGATATGAGTGCGACGGGGTATAGAACAGCACAGACTTGGTAAGGGTTTCGTATGTCGGGGACAAGAGAATATATATCTGTGGATGATCACAAAGGCGTCCAAGTTGAATAGATGGTATGTCGAGGTATCCCAGAGTTCACAGTCACCATACCAGAACCAAATGGCTGCCGCTAGGCCGGCCGAAGGCCGTGGCAATGTAAGTGGGGGACATGTGCAAGAAAGCGGAGGACATCCGAATATACATCCGCCGGAGTGAAAATAGATGGCGATATGAGTGCGACGGGGTATAGAACAGCACAGACTTGGTAAGGGTTTCGTAGGGCGAATATACATCCGCCGGAGTGAAAATAGATGGCGATATGAGTGCGACGGGGTATAGAACAGCACAGACTTGGTAAGGGTTTCGTATGTCGGGGACAAGAGAATATATATCTGTGGATGATCACAAAGGCGTCCAAGTTGAATAGATGGTATGTCGAGGTATCCCAGAGTTCACAGTCACCATACCAGACCAAATGGCTGCCGCTAGGCCGGCCGAAGGCCATGGCAATGTAAGTGGGGGACATGTGCAAGAAAGCGGAGGACATCCGAATATACATCCGCGGAGTGAAATAGATGGCGATATGAGTGCGAGGGTAAACACAAGACGGAAGGCAGCGAATATAACCGGATAAAAAGTGGCGATATGATGCGACGGGTATAGACGCACAGACTTGTAAGGGTTTCGTAGGGCGAATATACATCCCCGGAGTGAAATAGATGGCGATATGAGTGCGACGGGGTATAGAACAGCACAGACTTGGTAAGGGTTTCGAGGGCGAATATACATCCGCGAGTGAAAAGATGGCGATATGAGTGCGACGGGGTATGAACGCACAGACTTGGTAAGGTTCGAGGGCGAATATACATCCGCCGGAGTGAAAATAGATGGCGATATGAGTGCGACGGGGTATAGAACAGCACAGACTTGGTAAGGGTTTCGTAGGGCGAATATACATCCGCCGGAGTGAAAATAGATGGCGATATGAGTGCGACGGGGTATAGAACAGCACAGACTTGGTAAGGGTTTCGTATGTCGGGGACAAGAGAATATATATCTGTGGATGATCACAAAGGCGTCCAAGTTGAATAGATGGTATGTCGAGGTATCCAGAGTTCACAGTCACCATACCAGAACCAAATGGCTGCCGCTAGGCCGGCCGAAGGCCGTGGCAATGTAAGTGGGGGACATGTGCAAGAAAGCGGAGGACATCCGAATATACATCCGCCGGAGTGAAAATAGATGGCGATATGAGTGCGACGGGGTATAGAACAGCACAGACTTGGTAAGGGTTTCGTAGGCGAATATACATCCGCCGGAGTGAAAATAGATGGCGATATGAGTGCGACGGGGTATAGAACAGCACAGACTTGGTAAGGGTTCGTATGTCGGGGACAAGAGAATATATATCTGTGGATGATCACAAAGGCGTCCAAGTTGAATAGATGGTATGTCGAGGTATCCCAGAGTTCACAGTCACCATACCAGAACCAAATGGCTGCCGCTAGGCCGGCCGAAGGCCGTGGCAATGTAAGTGGGGGACATGTGCAAGAAAGCGGAGGACATCCGAATATACATCCGCCGGAGTGAAAATAGATGGCGATATGAGTGCGACGGGGTATAGAACAGCACAGACTGGTAAGGTTCGTAGCGAATAACATCCGCCGGAGTGAAAAAAGGAATAGTCCAAACAGCACAGACTTGGTAAGGGTTTCGTAGGGCGAATATACATCCGCCGGAGTGAAAATAGATGGCGATATGAGTGCGACGGGGTATAGAACAGCACAGACTTGGTAAGGGTTTCGTATGTCGGGACAAGAGAATATATATCTGTGGATGATCACAAAGGCGTCCAAGTTGAATAGATGGTATGTCGAGGTATCCCAGAGTTCACAGTCCACCATACCAGAACCAAATGGCTGCCGCTAGGCCGGCCGAAGGCCGTGGCAATGTAAGTGGGGGACATGTGCAAGAAAGCGGAGGACAATCCGAATATACATCCGCCGGAGTGAAAATAGATGGCGATATGAGTGCGACGGGGTATAGAACAGCACAGACTTGGTAAGGGTTTCGTAGGGCGAATATACATCCGCCGGAGTGAAAATAGATGGCGATATGAGTGCGACGGGGTATAGAACAGCACAGACTTGGTAAGGGTTTCGTATGTCGGGGACAAGAGAATATATATCTGTGGATGATCACAAAGGCGTCCAAGTTGAATAGATGGTATGTCGAGGTATCCCAGAGTTCACAGTCACCATACCAGAACCAAATGGCTGCCGCTAGCCGCCGAAGGCCGTGGCAATGTAAGTGGGGACATGTGCAAGAAAGCGGAGGACATCCGAATATACATCCGCCGGAGTGAAAATAGATGGCGATATGAGTGCGACGGGGTATAGAACAGCACAGACTTGGTAAGGGTTTCGTAGGGCGAATATACATCCGCCGGAGTGAAAATAGATGGCGATATGAGTGCGACGGGGTATAGAACAGCACAGACTTGGTAAGGGTTCGTATGTCGGGGACAAGAGAATATATATCTGTGATGATCACAAAGGCGTCCAAGTTGAATAGATGGTATGTCGAGGTATCCCAGAGTTCACAGTCACCATACCAGAACCAAATGGCTGCCGCTAGGCCGGCCGAAGGCCATGGCAATGTAAGTGGGGGACATGTGCAAGAAAGCGGAGGACATCCGAATATACATCCGCGGAGTGAAAATAGATGGCGATATGAGTGCGACGGGGTATAGAACAGCACAGACTTGGTAAGGGTTTCGTAGGGCGAATATACATCCGCCGGAGTGAAAATAGATTGGCGATATGAGTGGCGACCGGGGGTAAATAGAGACAGCAGCAGACTTGGTAAGGGTTTTCGTATTCGGGACAAGAGAATATATATCCTGTGGATGATCACAAAGGCGTCCAAGTTGAATAGATGGTATGTCGAGGTATCCCAGAGTTCACAGTCACCATACCAGAACCAAATGGCTGCCGCTAGGGCCGGCCGAAGGCCGTGGCAATGTAAGTGGGGGACATGTGCAAGAAAGCGGAGGACATCCGAATATACATCCGCCGGAGTGAAAATAGATGGCGATATGAGTGCGACGGGGTATAGAACAGCACAGACTTGGTAAGGGTTTCGTAGGGCGAATATACATCCGCCGGAGTGAAAATAGATGGCGATATGAGTGCGACGGGGTATAGAACAGCACAGACTTGGTAAGGGTTTCGTATGTCGGGGACAAGAGAATATATATCTGTGGATGATCACAAAGGCGTCCAAGTTGAATAGATGGTATGTCGAGGTATCCCAGAGTTCACAGTCACCATACCAGAACCAAATGGCTGCCGCTAGGCCGGCCGAAGGCCGTGGCAATGTAAGTGGGGGACATGTGCAAGAAAGCGGAGGACATCCGAATATACATCCGCCGGAGTGAAAATAGATGGCGATATGAGTGCGACGGGGTATAGAACAGCACAGACTTGGTAAGGGTTTCGTAGGGCGAATATACATCCGCCGGAGTGAAAATAGATGGCGATATGAGTGCGACGGGGTATAGAACAGCACAGACTTGGTAAGGGTTTCGTATGTCGGGGACAAGAGAATATATATCTGTGGATGATCACAAAGGCGTCCAAGTTGAATAGATGGTATGTCGAGGTATCCCAGAGTTCACAGTCACCATACCAGAACCAAATGGCTGCCGCTAGGCCGGCCGAAGGCCATGGCAATGTAAGTGGGGACATGTGCAAGAAAGCGGAGGACATCCGAATATACATCCGCCGGAGTGAAAATAGATGGCGATATGAGTGCGACGGGGTATAGAACAGCACAGACTTGGTAAGGGTTTCGTAGGGCGAATATACATCCGCCGGAGTGAAAATAGATGGCGATATGAGTGCGACGGGGTATAGAACAGCACAGACTTGGTAAGGGTTTCGTATGTCGGGGACAAGAGAATATATATCTGTGGATGATCACAAAGGCGTCCAAGTTGAATAGATGGTATGTCGAGGTATCCCAGAGTTCACAGTCACCATACCAGAACCAAATGGCTGCCGCTAGGCCGGCCGAAGGCCGTGCAATGTAAGTGGGGGACATGTGCAAGAAAGCGGAGGACATCCGAATATACATCCGCCGGAGTGAAAATAGATGGCGATATGAGTGCGACGGGGTATAGAACAGCACAGACTTGGTAAGGGTTTCGTAGGGCGAATATACATCCGCCGGAGTGAAATAGATGGCGATATGAGTGCGACGGGGTATAGAACAGCACAGACTTGGTAAGGGTTTCGTATGTCGGGGACAAGAGAATATATATCTGTGGATGATCACAAAGGCGTCCAAGTTGAATAGATGGTATGTCGAGGTATCCCAGAGTTCACAGTCACCATACCAGAACCAAATGGCTGCCGCTAGGCCGGCCGAAGGCCATGGCAATGTAAGTGGGGGACATGTGCAAGAAAGCGGAGGACATCCGAATATACATCCGCCGGAGTGAAAATAGATGGCGATATGAGTGCGACGGGGTATAGAACAGCACAGACTTGGTAAGGGTTTCGTAGGGCGAATATACATCCGCCGGAGTGAAAATAGATGGCGATATGAGTGCGACGGGGTATAGAACAGCAACAGACTTGGTAAGGGTTTCGTATGTCGGGGACAAGAGAATATATATCTGTGGATGATCACAAAGCGTCCAAGTTGAATAGATGGTATGTCGAGGTATCCCAGAGTTCACAGTCACCATACCAGAACCAAATGGCTGCCGCTAGGCCGGCCGAAGGCCTGGCAATGTAAGTGGGGACATGTGCAAGAAAGCGGAGGACATCCGAATATACATCCGCCGGAGTGAAAATAGATGGCGATATGAGTGCGACGGGGTATAGAACAGCACAGACTTGGTAAGGGTTTCGTAGGGCGAATATACATCCGCCGGAGTGAAAATAGATGGCGATATGAGTGCGACGGGGTATAGAACAGCACAGACTTGGTAAGGGTTTCGTATGTCGGGGACAAGAGAATATATATCTGTGGATGATCACAAAGGCGTCCAAGTTGAATAGATGGTATGTCGAGGTATCCCAGAGTTCACAGTCACCATACCAGAACCAAATGGCTGCCGCTAGGCCGGCCGAAGGCCGTGGCAATGTAAGTGGGGGACATGTGCAAGAAAGCGGAGGACATCCGAATATACATCCGCCGGAGTGAAAATAGATGGCGATATGAGTGCGACGGGGTATAGAACAGCACAGACTTGGTAAGGGTTTCGTAGGGCGAATATACATCCGCCGGAGTGAAAATAGATGGCGATATGAGTGCGACGGGGTATAGAACAGCACAGACTTGGTAAGGGTTTCGTATGTCGGGGACAAGAGAATATATATCTGTGGATGATCACAAAGGCGTCCAGTTGAATAGATGGTATGTCGAGGTATCCCAGAGTTCACAGTCACCATACCAGAACCAAATGGCTGCCGCTAGGCCGGCCGAAGGCCGTGGCAATGTAAGTGGGGGACATGTGCAAGAAAGCGGAGGACATCCGAATATACATCCGCCGGAGTGAAAATAGATGGCGATATGAGTGCGACGGGTATAGAACAGCACAGACTTGTAAGGTTCGTAGGGCAATATACATCCGCCGGAGTGAAAATAGATGGCGATATGAGTGCGACGGGGTATAGAACAGCACAGACTTGGTAAGGGTTTCGTATGTCGGGGACAAGAGAATATATATCTGTGGATGATCACAAAGGCGTCCAAGTTGAATAGATGGTATGTCGAGGTATCCCAGAGTTCACAGTCACCATACCAGAACCAAATGGCTGCCGCTAGGCCGGCCGAAGGCCATGGCAATGTAAGTGGGGGACATGTGCAAGAAAGCGGGAGGACATCCGAATATACATCCGCCGGAGTGAAAATAGATGGCGAATGAGTGCGACGGGGTATAGAACAGCACAGACTGGTAAGGGTTCGTAGGCGAATATACATCCGCCGGAGTGAAAATAGATGGCGATATGAGTGCGACGGGGTATAGAACAGCACAGACTTGGTAAGGGTTTCGTATGTCGGGGACAAGAGAATATATATCTGTGGATGATCACAAAGGCGTCCAAGTTGAATAGATGGTATGTCGAGGTATCCCAGAGTTCACAGTCACCATACCAGAACCAAATGGCTGCCGCTAGGCCGGCCGAAGGCCGTGGCAATGTAAGTGGGGGACATGTGCAAGAAAGCGGAGGACATCCGAATATACATCCGCCGGAGTGAAAATAGATGGCGATATGAGTGCGACGGGGTATAGAACAGCACAGACTTGGTAAGGGTTTCGTAGGGCGAATATACATCCGCCGGAGTGAAAATAGATGGCGATATGAGTGCGACGGGGTATAGAACAGCACAGACTTGGTAAGGGTTTCGTATGTCGGGGACAAGAGAATATATATCTGTGGATGATCACAAAGGCGTCCGGAATAGATGGTATGTCGAGGTATCCCAGAGTTCACAGTCACCATACCAGAACCAAATGGCTGCCGCTAGGCCGGCCGAAGGCCGTGGCAATGTAAGTGGGGGACATGTGCAAGAAAGCGGAGGACATCCGAATATACATCCGCCGGAGTGAAAATAGATGGCGATATGAGTGCGACGGGGTATAGAACAGCACAGACTTGGTAAGGGTTTCGTAGGGGCGAATATACATCCGCCGGAGTGAAATAGATGGCGATATGAGTGCGACGGGTATAGAACAGCACAGACTTGGTAAGGGTTTCGTATGTCGGGGACAAGAGAATATATATCTGTGGATGATCACAAAGGCGTCCAAGTTGAATAGATGGTATGTCGAGGTATCCCAGAGTTCACAGTCACCATACCAGAACCAAATGGCTGCCGCTAGGCGGCCGAAGGCCTGGCATGTAAGTGGGGACATGTGCAAGAAAGCGGAGGACATCCGAATATACATCCGCCGGAGTGAAAATAGATGGCGATATGAGTGCGACGGGGTATAGAACAGCACAGACTTGGTAAGGGTTTCGTAGGGCGAATATACATCCGCCGGAGTGAAAATAGATGGCGATATGAGTGCGACGGGGTATAGAACAGCACAGACTTGGTAAGGGTTTCGTATGTCGGGGACAAGAGAATATATATCTGTGGATGATCACAAAGGCGTCCAAGTTGAATAGATGGTATGTCGAGGTATCCCAGAGTTCACAGTCACCATACCAGAACCAAATGGCTGCCGCTAGGCCGGCCGAAGGCCATGGCAATGTAAGTGGGGGACATGTGCAAGAAAGCGGAGGACATCCGAATATACATCCGCCGGAGTGAAAATAGATGGCGATATGAGTGCGACGGGTATAGAAAAGACTTGGTAAGGGTTTCGTAGGGCGAATATACATCCGCCGGAGTGAAAATAGATGGCGATATGAGTGCGACGGGGTATAGAACAGCACAGACTTGGTAAGGGTTTCGTATGTCGGGGACAAGAGAATATATATCTGTGGATGATCACAAAGGCGTCCAGTTGAATAGATGGTATGTCGAGGTATCCCAGAGTTCACAGTCACCATACCAGAACCAAATGGCTGCCGCTAGGCCGGCCGAAGGCCATGGCAATGTAAGTGGGGGACATGTGCAAGAAAGCGGAGGACATCCGAATATACAATATACATCCGCCGGAGTGAAAATAGATGGCGATATGAGTGCGACGGGGTATAGAACAGCACAGACTTGGTAAGGGTTCGTAGGCGAATATACATCCGCCGGAGTGAAATAGATGGCGATATGAGTGCGACGGGGTATAGAACAGCACAGACTTGGTAAGGGTTTCGTATGTCGGGGACAAGAGAATATATATCTGTGGATGATCACAAAGGCGTCCAAGTTGAATAGATGGTATGTCGAGGTATCCCAGAGTTCACAGTCACCATACCAGAACCAAATGGCTGCCGCTAGGCCGGCCGAAGGCCATGGCAATGTAAGTGGGGGACATGTGCAAGAAAGCGGAGGACATCCGAATATACATCCGCCGGAGTGAAAATAGATGGCGATATGAGTGCGACGGGTATAGAACAGCACAGACTAGACTTGGTAAGGGTTTCGTATGTCGGGGACAAGAGAATATATATCTGTGGATGATCACAAAGGCGTCCAAGTTGAATAGATGGTATGTCGAGGTATCCCAGAGTTCACAGTCACCATACCAGAACCAAATGGCTGCCGCTAGGCCGGCCGAAGGCCATGGCAATGTAAGTGGGGGACATGTGCAAGAAAGCGGAGGACATCCGAATATACATCCGCCGGAGTGAAAATAGATGGCGATATGAGTGCGACGGGGTATAGAACAGCACAGACTTGGTAAGGGTTTCGTAGGGCGAATATACATCCGCCGGAGTGAAAATAGATGGCGATATGAGTGCGACGGGGTATAGAACAGCACAGACTGGTAAGGGTTTCGTATGTCGGGACAAGAGAATATATATCTGTGGATGATCACAAAGGCGTCCAAGTTGAATAGATGGTATGTCGAGGTATCCCAGAGTTCACAGTCACCATACCAGAACCAAATGGCTGCCGCTAGGCCGGCCGAAGGCCATGGCAATGTAAGTGGGGGACATGTGCAAGAAAGCGGAGGACATCCGAATATACATCCGCCGGAGTGAAAATAGATGGCGATATGAGTGCGACGGGGTATAGAACAGCACAGACTTGGTAAGGGTTTCGTATGTCGGGGACAAGAGAATATATATCTGTGGATGATCACAAAGGCGTCCAAGTTGAATAGATGGTATGTCGAGGTATCCCAGAGTTCACAGTCACCATACCAGAACCAAATGGCTGCCGCTAGGCGGCCGAAGGCCATGGCAATGTAAGTGGGGGACATGTGCAAGAAAGCGGAGGACATCCGAATATACATCCGCCGGAGTGAAAATAGATGGCGATATGAGTGCGACGGGGTATAGAACAGCACAGACTTGGTAAGGGTTTCGTATGTCGGGGACAAGAGAATATATATCTGTGGATGATCACAAAGGCGTCCAAGTTGAATAGATGGTATGTCGAGGTATCCCAGAGTTCACAGTCACCATACCAGAACCAAATGGCTGCCGCTAGGCCGGCCGAAGGCCATGGCAATGTAAGTGGGGGACATGTGCAAGAAAGCGGAGGACATCCGAATATACATCCGCCGGAGTGAAAATAGATGGCGATATGAGTGCGACGGGGTATAGAACAGCACAGACTTGGTAAGGGTTTCGTAGGGCGAATATACATCCGCCGGAGTGAAAATAGATGGCGATATGAGTGCGACGGGGTATAGAACAGCACAGACTTGGTAAGGGTTTCGTAGGGCGAATATACATCCGCCGGAGTGAAATAGATGGCGATATGAGTGCGACGGGGTATAGAACAGCACAGACTTGGTAAGGGTTTCGTATGTCGGGGACAAGAGAATATATATCTGTGGATGATCACAAAGGCGTCCAAGTTGAATAGATGGTATGTCGAGGTATCCCAGAGTTCACAGTCACCATACCAGAACCAAATGGCTGCCGCTAGGCCGGCCGAAGGCCATGGCAATGTAAGTGGGGGACATGTGCAAGAAAGCGGAGGACATCCGAATATACATCCGCCGGAGTGAAAATAGATGGCGATATGAGTGCGACGGGGTATAGAACAGCACAGACTTGGTAAGGGTTTCGTATGTCGGGGACAAGAGAATATATATCTGTGGATGATCACAAAGGCGTCCAAGTTGAATAGATGGTATGTCGAGGTATCCCAGAGTTCACAGTCACCATACCAGAACCAAATGGCTGCCGCTAGGCCGGCCGAAGGCCATGGCAATGTAAGTGGGGGACATGTGCAAGAAAGCGGAGGACATCCGAATATACATCCGCCGGAGTGAAAATAGATGGCGATATGAGTGCGACGGGGTATAGAACAGCACAGACTTGGTAAGGGTTTCGTAGGGCGAATATACATCCGCCGGAGTGAAAATAGATGGCGATATGAGTGCGACGGGGTATAGAACAGCACAGACTTGGTAAGGGTTTCGTAGGGCGAATATACATCCGCCGGAGTGAAAATAGATGGCGATATGAGTGCGACGGGGTATAGAACAGCACAGACTTGGTAAGGGTTTCGTATGTCGGGGACAAGAGAATATATATCTGTGGATGATCACAAAGGCGTCCAAGTTGAATAGATGGTATGTCGAGGTATCCCAGAGTTCACAGTCACCATACCAGAACCAAATGGCTGCCGCTAGGCCGGCCGAAGGCCATGGCAATGTAAGTGGGGGACATGTGCAAGAAAGCGGAGGACATCCGAATATACATCCGCCGGAGTGAAAATAGATGGCGATATGAGTGCGACGGGGTATAGAACAGCACAGACTTGGTAAGGGTTTCGTATGTCGGGGACAAGAGAATATATATCTGTGGATGATCACAAAGGCGTCCAAGTTGAATAGATGGTATGTCGAGGTATCCCAGAGTTCACAGTCACCATACCAGAACCAAATGGCTGCCGCTAGGCCGGCCGAAGGCCATGGCAATGTAAGTGGGGACATGTGCAAGAAAGCGGAGGACATCCGAATATACATCCGCCGGAGTGAAAATAGATGGCGATATGAGTGCGACGGGGTATAGAAAGCACAGACTTGGTAAGGGTTTCGTAGGGCGAATATACATCCGCCGGAGTGAAAATAGATGGCGATATGAGTGCGACGGGGTATAGAACAGCACAGACTTGGTAAGGGTTTCGTAGGGCGAATATACATCCGCCGGAGTGAAAATAGATGGCGATATGAGTGCGACGGGGTATAGAACAGCACAGACTTGGTAAGGGTTTCGTATGTCGGGGACAAGAGAATATATATCTGTGGATGATCACAAAGGCGTCCAAGTTGAATAGATGGTATGTCGAGGTATCCCAGAGTTCACAGTCACCATACCAGAAACCAAATGGCTGCCGCTAGGCCGGCCGAAGGCCATGTGCAATGTAAGTGGGGGACATGTGCAAGAAAGCGGAGGACATCCGAATATACATCCGCCGGAGTGAAAATAGATGGCGATATGAGTGCGACGGGGTATAGAACAGCACAGACTTGGTAAGGGTTTCGTATGTCGGGGACAAGAGAATATATATCTGTGGATGATCACAAAGGCGTCCAAGTTGAAGATGGTATGTCGAGGTATCCCAGAGTTCACAGTCACCATACCAGAACCAAATGGCTGCCGCTAGGCCGGCCGAAGGCCATGGCAATGTAAGTGGGGACATGTGCAAGAAAGCGGAGGACATCCGAATATACATCCGCCGGAGTGAAAATAGATGGCGATATGAGTGCGACGGGGTATAGAACAGCACAGACTTGGTAAGGGTTTCGTAGGGCGAATATACATCCGCCGGAGTGAAAATAGATGGCGATATGAGTGCGACGGGTATAGAACAGCACAGACTTGGTAAGGGTTTCGTATGTCGGGGACAAGAGAATATATATCTGTGGATGATCACAAAGGCGTCCGAGTTGAATAGATGGTATGTCGAGGTATCCCAGAGTTTCACAGTCACCATACCAGAACCAAATGGCTGCCGCTAGGCCGGCCGAAGGCCATGGCAATGTAAGTGGGGGACATGTGCAAGAAAGCGGAGGACATCCGAATATACATCCGCCGGAGTGAAAATAGAT
>JARJCV010000712.1:0-14880 GCA_029281435.1 Mycena haematopus
CGAGTTTTCGATGTACTCTTTCATGGTGTCTAATCTCAACCGCCACAGGCAAACGAAAGGGCTCCTTCTTTGGAAGTTTGGATTCTCCTCGCGCAAATAAACGAGCTAGAGAAGAATCCGAGCCGGTCGACGACGACGAGCAAGGTAATTGGGTCTTCCTCTAAATCTCGACAAGATTCACGCACTCTATTCCAGGCTCAACATCGGCTGCATTCCGTCGTCGGCCCACTGGTCGTACTGAAGAACAAGTGGCGCTGAAACGTTTCCAGACGGTGATCACCATGGTCCATTCGCAAATATCTCAACACCGGAACGGCAACATATTCCATAACCCAATCAAGGTCTCCGAAGCTCCCGACTACCATGACATTGTGAAACGGCCCATCGATCTCAAGACAATTAAGGCGAAGATCAAAGACGGCGTTATCGGCAATTCGCTGGAGTACCAGCGAGATATATATCTCATGTTTGCGAACGCTATGATGTACAACAGGCCGGGTTCGGACGTGCATGTTATGGCAGAAGATGTAAGACCCTTTCCTCTCCCTTTCGATATTTTCGCTGAAGATGAGCAATAGATGATGGTGGAAAGTGACAGCCACATAAACACCTTCCGACAAACCGAAGGCTATGTGAAAAGTAGATAGTATAGTACATAGTGTGTATATGTATGCGAGCTCTCAGGCTTCATGCAGTCGAGATTCTGACAGTGATAAGTAGCGGATGGGGAAAAAAGAGCTAACAGGGGTCGCGACACAAACGAACAACGTCAAAGACCAGGCTGCTACGGTATCTGCGACCGGATTTAGAAGGTGCACATTGCGCCTGAAATCAATATCAAGACGTGATTTGCCGCTATTGAGATACATTGTATGATACATATAATTGGACCGCCGTCTACATCCATGGTGTGTACATTTCCCCATCTTTGTTAACTGAATCGGATTGGTTGCGCTGGAGATCAAGTTGGCGACAGTTTGGACAACTGGGCCAACACCGGAACGGTTGGGTTGTTCACCGCCTGTTCACGTTCGATTTTACAAGCCATGGTTTCTGCGCGCTTCACAACGCCGTCGATGTTAGCCGCGACAAACTTCCTGAAGTTGACATCATTGCTTGTCCCGCGTCCCCGCATCCAGGTCATGACTTCATCGCGGCTGAAAAGACAAAGTTGTTGCTCTAAATCGAACTGTTTGGCATTAGTTATGAAAGACATCTACGTAGCAAGGGCACAAACTTCTGGCTCAGTCAAGCTTCGTCCAATGGCCATGATACCCGACGTTAAGATACCTTCCGTGAAGATGGGGCCCAGGAAATGTTGCAGATTCGGTGTCAGACGGAACGGAACAACGTCATTTGTCGCGAATATCGGTATCTGTTGAGACATCCCTGAAAGAAAGCTTAATGGATGCTAGCTTCGAAATCATGGGGATGTACCTGGAACCAACTCTGTCATGGTCATCTGGCCGGTAGCGCGAGAGAGCAAGTAGCGGTAGGGTGTACGGTGCGTTAGACAAAGCGTGTATGTCATGAAACTACAAGAAGCGATTTGCAGAGCAAACTGTTTTCGCATTCGCCACAACTCGCTCGGACCGTGCATGGTGCGGATCATATACTAGGGGAAAGACATCAGTGTGGTAAACAGCTTTGTTGTATTCCAGTACCCGCGTCAGAACATCTTCAGGAACCATCTTCACTGCGACTTCGTCGTAGATATCCTTCTTGAGAGTGAGATATTCGGTTTTGCCAGGCTGGAAAGCAATCAGTCATTAACTGGATGTGCACCCGGTTGATTACGACGTACCTGGGTACCGGTTTGCTGGAAAAACTCTCGCAAGACCTTCTTGACTTTCTCGCCTGCAAATAAGAAAGGGTCTTCTTTGGCAAACCCATTCTCTTCGCAGTGAAGGTCGTAGATATCTCCAAGGGATATGTAGGTAGACTCTGTTTGGAACAGCCGGAGACTGGGACTGAACGAAACAACGGCAGGAATATGGAAAGAAAGGTTCCGTTTCCGGCTTTCCTTCTTCCGAGCAAGCGCACTAGAGAATTCAATCAACCCCGGTTTAACGATCACCAATGGCGAAGTCCCACCCATTGAAAGTACGGAATATCTGCATGACCCTTTCCTCCCGGCGGGAGTTCCGTGTAGAATTTAGCTGAATCGAGAATCCTGTTTTGGTGTTATCGGTGCCATGAATGGTGATGCGCTTCCATGTGATCCCATGCGTTCGACAATTCTCAAACTTTGGCCCGAACTTTTGAATACGACTGAAGTTTTGATTGCTGTCCTTGTCCTGGAACAAACATCAACCACGCGAATAAAATGTAAATATAGGCAGAAACCTCCGTATACTGGCCTGGAACCTCTATCTCATCGACCTTGAGGTACTGGAATTCAGTGAGATAATGGCTCAAAGCTTCCAAAGGCTGGATTCGAGGCTTTGAATCAAGATTCTTTTCGTAACGCGTCCTCCACTGCTGGAGTTTCTGGATGTATTCATAAACCGTTTGCTTCGGTCCAAAGGCCTCATCAAAGTCCTTCTACATATCATGTCAGACGATGTATACCCAATGGACGGAGAGCTGACGAACCTTGACCTGGCCGCTCAGCGTGGCCCCGAAACGATTTAGGGTTCCCATCGTTTGCTGATTAACCAGTCCATCGTCATTAGGCATGTTCATCCGTAAAACATAATTCTGCTCCGTCGTGTGAGTGGCACTCCGGCAGGAGATGGCGACTGTACCTGAAGCGCATCCGAAATTAACATACAAAGGTGGCGGTATGTGTCTTCCTCGCTCGATGACTTGAATTTCCCCGCTACCTGGTCCACGATCGTTTCCAGGCTTAGCACGAGAAGGGGAAAGGCAGTTTTGAGCAACTGAACCACCTCCTCCACGTAATCCCAAGCCTGTCGAGGGTAAGTTCCTCCATCCGGTACTCCATGCGAGCCAGCACCAGGATTGCTGGGTGCAGACCGTTGAGACTCATCGGTAGCCGCAGGCATGGGATGATCACCACCAGTGGGGGCAGCGGGAGCATCGGGTTGAGCAGATGCGGCCTGAACTCGGGCTAATGCAGCCTTGCGTTGCATCACCTCTTCACGCGTAGTCCGTAGTTGAAAGAAGAGCGCCTAAATACCATGAGCAGGAGTAAATGCGAGGACGATAAAAAATCACCTGGGGGTAATGCCTGGCAAGATTGAGAAGCACGTAACGGGCCTGCTTTACTTCCCGACTCGATAGTGACATGCAGAGATGCGGAATGAACGTGATCCAATACCAATAGGCAGCATCCCCTTTGTAAGTGTCGAAGGCACGGGAAATCACCAAACTGTTATCGTCTACACTCAAAAGCCATTGGATACGGGCAATGAGTGGTCTACTTTTCCCGCTCTTGTACTGGCCTGCCGCCTGAAGATAGCAGCTGACCGCGTTGGCCGCGTACGATAAGTCACTGGGCACTTCCTTGAACATGTTGTCATTGAAGCGCCCCCACTCTGCCCATGCCTTCGCTTGAGTCATGTCCAACTGCACGGCCTGGCCGAAAGCGTTGTTGGCTTCTTCGTTGCGCTTGGCCCGAGCGTGAAACATCCCTTTGAGAGTGTAAAACTCCGCTTTCTGGGCCACGGAGAAGAACACGAGATTTGTATTATTGATGACTTCCAGCCCAGCCGCAAGATCATTCGGCTTCTGATAATGGCAGCGGGCTTGTTCTCGAAGTTTGAGGAAAGCCTCAGAAATCTCGATATTCGGGAGCGTGTAGATTTTGATTAATGATGTGAAGCAGGCTTCGAGCAGGTCATGTTTGCGCGCAACGTGAGCAAATCGATTGATATCCACGCCGTCTCGTGGTACCCGCGATATCCAAACGTTTGGGTGTTGTTGGCGGCTCCACCCTGGTTGGAATTGGCGATGAGGGGTATGTACGTATTGTTGATTGCATGGAAGACGTTTTGCCTCCAAGCGACAAGGTCGCTCCAGATGCTTATATCATCCTGCAGGTTGGGAAGTCGCTCGCGCCAGGCTTGAAGAACCATCTTTAGGTCGGAAGATTTTTTCTCCAGGTTCTGGGCAGTAGTTGTAGAAAGCGAACCAAAGATCTGAACGGCTTCCTGGAGCTCCACGAATTGCTGAAAGTGCTGAAGCAGAGGAACATGGGCAGGAGAGAGTTGGGGAGGAAGAGCGACCCATTTCCGTAGCGAGAGTTGCATTGCATCCTCTAGGATCCTGGTGAACTCCAGGTTTTTCTCAAGAGCAGCGGGCATCTTCAGCAAAGCTATGAATGCTTCAAAAACTCGGCGTCGAGGGTTGGTACTTCTGGAAGCTGGCTGATCTGCTCCTCCAACGCGTCCTTCTGCTCCACCCACTGCGCAGTTCGCCAGGCACACTCCAACATCAACTCCTGGTTACCCTCAGACTTGGCAAGCTCCTGCAAGATGTCCCATTGTTGCAATTTTTCCGCTGCCAGAATCCAATGATCCTCCCAGAGACAAAATTCCGCTTCTGAGAACGGAATGGTGCCATTGCGCGCTTTGCTCTGTGCAATCTCATAAGCGTTCGATGCTTGTTCCCACATGCCGTTCTGCTCGAATGCGAGCGCTATGTTTGTGTCTAGATGTAGGCACCGATGCCGCCACAAGCCGTAGAACATGTCGTCTTCCGCCAACTCGGCGTAGACATCTGCGAGCGAGTCAAAGACATATTCGCGAACGGTATGTTCATCGTCTTTGATATGATCTAAGGAGGTCCTAAGATCTCCAATGCGACATACCACGCTCCGAACGTTTTGGCGAGATATTTCACGAGGTGAGGTGGAAGAATCATAGGGGGTGAGCAAGCCTGGATGCCGGTGAGCAGAGTTTGTATGACATTAGGACGCATGTCGGCCTGCTTGATGTGATAATCCCGACTTAGCAGATTGATCATATACTGCGTTATGTCATTTTGCTCGCGCCTTGATAACGAAGCCCAGGCGGCCGGAAATACGGAGATCCAGGTGTCGTGCGCTGCTTGAGGGTCTAAGAACAGGAGTCTCTGCATCGGCTGGACGACGCTTTGCGTTGTTGGCCGGGGAATGGAAATGATTGTAGACATTCGACGTTCATGAAACACTGGCACATCTATCTCGGCGGTACTCAGCAGAAGATGAAGCGCGAGATAGATCCAGTTATGATCAGCGAGCGCATCCCAACTTTGAACCCCAAAAATGTAGGTGAGGCGACTGATGAGAGATCTTCGGAACGCTGACATCAAGAAGATCCAGGAATTTCTCTCGAAGTTCGGGGTCCTTGGCACGACACCCGAGAATGAAAGACTGCTCGAGCCGGGCCGTTAGATCACTGCGCCGTAGGGCAGGTTCAGTGTAGATCTGGTAGATGACGGAGAGATATGAATGATAGATGCTCTCTGTGCGGGACTCGAAAGCCACCATTTTCTGCAACAGGCTCGCTTTCTCTTTCATGGTCGATACGCATCCTGTTTCACCAGGCCCAAGATTTCGCTAAATCCAGGATATAGCTGCAGATCTGGGGACTTTTGGACTTTCCACGAGAATTACGAGGGTGCTGAGAAGCCCCGTCGTTGGTCCGCAAGCGAACGACAGAAAGTTGGCAGATATCGAGGATGTGGATGAGAAGCGGACACTGTTGTCAAAGCCAGTGGATGTTGGGACTGAAGTGACATGTTCCTTGGTCATTCTCCCCAGTAACTTCACCAAATTCGCGGCGTAGGCTCAATCCTCTCGGGCGAAACTTCGACAACAGATTTGAGCATCAAAAGTGTCCCACGCAAAGCGGTGGTGTTACGTAATCCATCGGAGATAGCCGTGTGGACAAACGCATGGAATTCCGACCGCTCGTCTTGAGGCTCCTCTTCTTCTTTGGGCAAGGGGAATAGTCGGATTAGATGGGCGAAAACAGGGTGCAAGGCATCGTGCAGTAATATTCAATCTGGACCATGCCTTTCCGCACGAGCTTGTAAAGCAGTTCGGCGTTAGTGATATACCAGTTGCCGTCTTGCTCCGCAGCTATGACCTTGTACGAGTCAGGAAGGATAAAGAATATTTCATAGGAGACTACCTGGAGCACTTTTGCCGAAGCAATGGCTTGCGCAATCAAAGGCTCGGAGTTGAGATCGTTCTTGTTGGATGAAAAATATAAGTGATTTGCTGCCAATGGATTACGGCGATGGATTTACCTGCTCCAAAGACTTCAAAAAAAACCGAAGCCAAATGCTACATCCTCCAACCATGCGGCCCCACCATTTTCTGTAGT
Organism: Mycena haematopus; assembly: GCA_029281435.1. NCBI lineage: Eukaryota > Fungi > Basidiomycota > Agaricomycetes > Agaricales > Mycenaceae > Mycena > Mycena haematopus. Next base: position 6,276 of record JARJCV010000712.1, read on the forward strand.
AAGGCTAAAGCTCTGGGTACAATGTTCCTCGTTGCGGGGTCCACAGTTGCGCTCAGGCGCACGAGATAGCTGACCAAGTTTTCGCGGTAGCTCAGAGGAGTCGCCAGGAATTGGTTCCGGAAGCGGATCCATTGACGAGCGCCTGAGTAGTCTGTTCTTCCCATTTGAAGATGACATTCAAGATCTCGATGGACAACAATCGTGAATCGGCTGTGGACGACGATGACATGCCCAACTTATTTAACGAATTCACCATGTGGGGGACGAAAAGACCGCGGACGGGATAGAAAAGAGCCGAATGTTTGACGATCAGATGGTAAATGGTGAGGGATTGCGAAAGGCTTCTTCGGCAAGGAGTTTTCGTGCATTTGTCGCCCACAACGGAAACCCCTTTTCGGCGTGATCTACGACTGTGAGACATGGTACCAACGTCGCCAATGCCTCCTGTCGGACGATGGGTCGCCCTTCTGCTGAAGGAGTGCGTAGTAGACCCAGCCACGTCTTCATCAGGAACTTGGGAGGGGTCGGAAACGCGACAAAAAATCGGGCAGTCAAAAGTATCCGGTCTGCTTGACTATGGTGTCCTCATTCCCGATTATACTGCCAAGCCTTTTGGATGATTTTTTTCTTGACATCCTCAAGGAGTTCGGGTAATGCTGAACGAGGACAGTTGTGAGATGTAAGAGCTCTATTTTGAATAGATCATCCACATTGGGATCTTGTGCTGGCCAGATGAGACGAGAGAGGCTGTTGATGAAGCCAGCATCAAGAGCTGGTATTTGGTGTCGGGCTGGTGAGCTTTGACAAGGAGCGTTGGTGTAACGACGTAACGGATGAAAAACATCTTGTGCGACCAAGTGTAAGAGGTCGTCGAACCAAGTGAGAACGCATCAGAACTAACGCTGGTAAAGTACGTCGTTGCTCAGAGCGACGTGCTTGTACAAGAATCGAGTGGTTCGGACGAGATCCATGCCTAGATTCCGCGTGTAAATGGCGACAAGTTCGAAAACAAGGTCAATGCGAGACGATGCCGCGAGGACCGTCTTAAAGATGGAAAGCATGATATTGTGCCGTTCGATGAGTTGTGGCACTATCTCGGCGCTTTGTTCAGATTGCGCAGATTCTGAACGCCACAGTTCAAGCAGTGTGTCGACGACGAACCCGTTTTCAGATATCCAGGAAGGTATGAGCTCCACGAGGTCGGAAATGAGGGAAAGTGGGGATAACTTGGAGAGGATCATCTCCTCTCACAAATCCCACGAGCGATAGTGCCCGCGAAGCAAGCTCCCGCTGAAGGTTAGGAGCAAGCTTGGCTTGCAAAATGCACCTCAGCGTCCGTAAGTGGGACGGCAATGCGAGATGGCGAAGGAGGAAGTCGATCCCTTCAGCAGGGTACCGATTCAGATATCTCGCCAACGGTTCGGAGAAGGGAGTCTTGCCAGAGAAATGCATCTGGGACTCTGTTTGGACGATCAAGTTGACCAATTGCTCGAGGAAGATATTGGCCGCAGAAGGAAGCAAATGGAAATATTAGCGAGGCGAACCAACTTGGTGATTCCTTCGTTCTCCCCCAAAGTCAGCCTGGAGGCGCTGCTTAGGAGTAGTGGATCCGCGACAATGCGGAAGTGATCCAACAGCTTATGGCCTATTTTCAACTTGAAATAATTGGTCAAGAGCTCGAGTAGGCGAGCGAGGCCTTCAAGCCCCGGGACCGAAAGGCGTTTCGGATCTGCGAGGTTCATAAGAATCGGGCGCAGGCCCGTTTGCAGAAGCTCCCGCGGCAAGCGACTCTGGTGGGTTAAAACCATCTTCAGTCCGTCGTATGCAACATCTTTGACGTCGGGGGAAGGCGAATAGAGCGACTTGAAATAAACCCCAGTGACCCTAGAGAGTGAATGTTATTCCCGTTGGTCGAATGCGCACGCACTATTTAATATTTACCTTTGACGAGTTTGATGCTGTCTGGAGAAAAAATCGGTCAACGGCATCGAAGCTGTCAATAGCTTGATGCAAGCAACGCGAAGTTTGATTATCTCCATATTGCCTTGTCGGACAGGCAGACTACCCCGAGGGAGGAGAGACGAGTCCTCTGCGTCAGCGAGGGCTAAAGTCTCATGCAGGAGCCGAAGAAGCTCGTCGTTCAGTTCCACCAGTGGAGGGTCCAGGGTAACACAATATCTGACGGCTTCAATCATTCCAATCTGAATCGGGAACGGCAGTGCTCTGAGCGGTTTCGTGTATATTCCGCCAAGCATGCGGTCGCGGTGTGTTTCCAGCAGACTGTATGCCGAGCGCCCACTGAGCTTGACCAAGAGAGCAATACAAGTTTGGGCGGCTTCCCGAACAACAGGATTGGGGCTCTGTAGCTCAGCACAGAAGAGGCCGCCGAGGGTGATCAACTTCTGGTGAGGGGCTGGGTTGTTCAAGTCCGACACGAAATCAAAATTGGAGTTGCTGATACGCAATACGGCCAAAAGGATGTCAACCACCTCGTCGACGTCTCGAGTGAGGCCCAGTGGGAGATCCTTGAGAATGCGAATGAGAATGCGAACAAGATCGAATTCGCGGTCGGTAACCCATCGAGTCCCCAGGTCAGGGGTGTTGGTCATGATCCTTATGCCACTGTAGCCTGCCCTCTTGCGTACCCAGGAATCATCCAAGCACAACGAGCTGAATCTATGAGCAATTTGATGCAAGATCATGATTATATCGAGGGAGGGGTTAGGACTCTGGCTGTTTAAACCAACAAGGTGCTGGATGAAAGACTTGACGATGGATTGCGCCTTTTCTGCCTGGTCTCGGTGGCTTCTCGCGCCAAGGCGTGCGGTAGAGCGTCGAGGAAAACATTCAGAAGGGTGCTCGGGATCGGGCGGGCACCTGCTTCACGCGTCTGACCTCGACGCATTTCCAAATCCAACACGCTCTGGGACAATTTGAGTAGATATTCTTCCGCCCGGTCTTTCAACTCGGGGGGCTCCGTTAGATAGAGCGCATCAAATATGCCCTCCAACGAGCTGATGAAAGTCGCTTCGACGTTCCGGCCGACGACTCCCTGCAAAACGGATGAGCGAATGAGTCAAGGGGAAGAGAGCGAGCACACCTCAATCAACAAGACAGATAGGCAATTCTCAAGATAATTGTATGCCTGAAGGCGGTCCCGTGGATGACCCTTCTCCAAGGTGCGACATGCCAATAATGCAGTTGGTCCGATATCGATTTTTTCGAGACTTCCTGAAAAAGATATCGGTACTTTGGCTGATTCGGAGTGGTCACGGAATGTCAGAGCAGGCTCCAGGGTTAAAAGCCTCCGGTTCCTTCCACCCAATTTCCCGAGAATTCGAATGATGCCATGCGCAAGGGATGTGATGCCGGCAAGGGTTTGAGGTGGCTGTGCAGCGCCTCCATCAATTCTCGGCAAAACAGTGCTGAGGGTAGGATCCAGAAAATCCGGCGTGAGATTGTCTATACACCAGCTCGAGTGTACGCAAACCTGGGCGACAAGCTCTTGGTTTACCACGCAACGCTAATGCCAATGGTTGCATCAGGTATGTGAGATGTGGGAGAAGATGGGTTAGCCTGAGAGGAACTGTGAGACAAAGCTCGACAATAACATCTCTGGTATGGCCTTCCGAGGCAAGAAGTTGAGCATTGAGGCTCTCGAGCATCTCGGGAAGAAGGGGAAGCACTTCCTTGTACAAAATTTCGAATCTGCCCCCACCACCACCAATAGCTCGGAATAGCGACCGAAGCAAGAGGAGGTAATGAGCCGGCTTAGTGGCCTTGGCAGCCAACGGGAAGCAATCCATCAGTAGCTTTGGAAGATGGGAGGCCAAGATGGGCTCGTTTGAAGCCTGGTGGGTAGAAACAGCGTGGAATGCCATTCTAAACAAACGGATGGTAGCACCAGCAGTTGCTTCGTCATACTCTCCCAGCAATGGGAGACGATCGACCAAGAACCAAAGGATAGTCGCGAGGAGTGTTGGGGAGAATGGTTCCTTTGTGAGAATAGCTTGACAAAGATTGAGAAGCGAAGAGCGTTTCTGAGCACACTGGAAGAGAAACTCCATGTTGTGCGCCCAGATCTCTTGGAACACGTGCAAGTTGAGTTCGAAGAGAACCACAGCGAACCATTCGGTAGGGTCCTCAGTGGTTGGCTCTAGGAGGGACATGCAACGGACAGACGCCACAAATAAACGATTCATACGACTGCCGTCAATGACGAGGTCCCCCCAGTCTTTCTGATGGCGGCTAGTACGCTACGGAATCCGTGGAGAAGCGTTTTGAATAAATTGCGTGAGTCTACTTCCATATTAGCAACGCAGTGACACGGAATAAAGCCAACTCACCCTGAATGACTTCCTCCGGCCTCTCTAACATGAATGCGGCACCGCCCAAGGGGCGAGCCTTTTCAATAAAGGCAGCGTCGAAAGATTCATCCTTCTTGCCATTCTTGGCGCGCTCCACCGAAGCGTAAACCTCCTCCAGCACCACGTTCAGAGCGTCGAGGCGATCTAAGCAGGTGTCGAGGATGTACACAAGAATTTTCGTCGCGGGCACGTTGTCTTTAGAAACGATAGTATCAATGAGGCTGATGAGAATCTTCGCGAACATGGGATGAACGCCAGTGGGTAGGGCGGGGTTGTGCATGATACGCGTATAAACGAGCACCACATGGGTGAGTTGAGGCAAGGATAGATCATTCCGAGTGTGGTGAAATAAGTCCGCAAGGGCACTGTAGATGTGCGACCTGTCCAAGAACATGTATGACTGGAATCACTCTATGTCCAAAGAAACGAACCTGAACATTTCTCTGCCTGTAACTCCCGTTCCCAAAAGTACACGTTCATCGAAGAGTTTATCCATCTGAGGAATGATTGCACGCCGGTGAACACCGGCCAGTAAATGACGGAAGACAACAATCAGTTCCTAGACAATATTGAGAATGGGAGCATGACTTCGAGCGAAAGACAAGACCTTGCGAGTTGCGATTGCCGTTTGCAGGGCAATCCTGAAGAAGTCGCAGTGTCGCAAGCAGCAAAGTGTCGCCATGTGCTGCCTGATTGGGAGGGTCGAAACGCATAACGTACGTTAGGTAGGAGAGTATCTAAAGTAGGGTAAGTACACGATCCAGATACGATACGAACGAAATGACCTTGGCTTGTGCAGAAAGGAAGTCAGAGTACGCTGTGGGATTCTGTATAGTCGGAGCCATTCCCGACCAGAACCTGCCCATGGCCTCGTGGTTCTCTCTCGCTGCTTGCTGTGCAGGAGACTCGAGCGCAATAATTGCAAAAGCAGGAGCAAGCGTCGTGTCCGGGGTCGCCTCACGCTGAACCTGCATGAAGGAAGCCATAACCTGTCCCATCTCGACGAGCACTTTGAAGCTGCGCAAAGAGGGTACGACATGATCCGGATTGACGGAAGCAGAGTTTTCAGAGAGGACTGTCGTGACAAGTCCGGGCATGTTCGTACAAGTTGCTTGGAACAGCGCAAAGAAGCTGTCCATGTTGGGGGCGGATGACACTCTGTAGGTTCGAATGAGGTCGACCAGAGTCTTGCAGCAAATCACTCCATTCTCCTCATTGTCCGTCTGGAGGACGTGGATCATACAGTTGAATATCTCGTCCACGCGCGGACGCACACTGTCCGCGAACGGCAGCCGGTTGATAATATCGACAAGGACGCGCCGGAATGAGTATTCCGAGGCGGCTCTGGTGGTAACGATCGGTACGGTACGCAGAAGATTGAGGACGGGAGGAATGAGGTAGACGAGCGAACGAAAAGAGTCGACGTCGCGAGGGTGTCGAGCATTTCGCGAATTTCTGTCGCGAATTTAATTTTCGCATTCATGTCAATCATAGATCTGCAATTTTGGACACCCGCTGCTCAAGTTGCGGAGGATGCGCCATGATAGATTCCTTCGGGCGTAGCCATGGCCGGACGGCTGGCGAGACCGACGAGGGGAGACGAATAGTGGCGGTTTGGGTGTTAGAATGTCACGGTGGTCACAGCCTGTCACGATCGAGGGAAGTCATCACATGACCGAAAGTCGGAAAGTTAAGGTTTCATTAATTTTCATTGACTGACAGGAGACTTTGGTAGGCTTCCTAGTTTCTGTGATCCTCGTTTCAATTTGTAGCACTCATCACCGTTGCAAACACCGTTAGTCCTGATTATTTAATGATTACACGCTTCACTGTAGTCGTTTGAGCTGCACCTAACGACCGGGCATCATTGTCAACAGCGGAATATTGTTTGCCTCGTCCCTCTTCCTTGACAGTGTCAGACAGGCAATCTTTATCGTTTTTTCTGGAGCAGGTCTCTCAGCTGGCGCTTTTACTGTTCCTGTGGAACAGTTTGTTTCTTTAAATGGCCATCGCGGGTTTGGACAACACCACAACAAATTTCGCCGTCCATCCCGACTAGTCCGTACCTTACTCCTTCTATGGTCACGTAGTTCTCAATCTCCCGCTCCAAACAGCCGTCAGGTCTCTACTTTGCATTGGGATGGGTCCTTTGTCACTAGGTACGCCTAGTTTCGCGCGGACGCACGCGACTTGACAGGTTACCGTACTTAGCCTCAGCTGCATTCATCTCGTCTGTCTTGATCCAGCGGTTCTTCGGTTTCATTCGGGGCTCCTCGGGTTCTCAGGATCTTGAGCGTTCTCTGGTGTCTGAAAAACTGTCAATACGCAGTTTGGACATTGAAAACAAGTGCGCCATGTATCCTTTATTTCTGGTATTCTCGGCTAATTCGGGACTTAGACTCGATCTTCGTCATGGATATTCCAACACTGCTCTCTTCGCCCTGCCATTATGTTTTCTCTTCGCCAGCGTCGCGCAGTTCGCGTCCCTGCTGGCATTCCCTTTGAGTGGTGATGCAACTTGCGGTGCGTCAATACAATCATAGCCGTGGCTTGCATCTCAAACTGTCTCCAGCATTCGTCGTTGCATGGGGTGGGATGGCTGCTCAATCCGGGCGTCTTGTCGGGGCACTCATAGTGCTCTTCGAGCTCCGTAAAATGGGCATAGGTGCGTTGATTAGTCCTCCGTCGGCTTCGCAGGTTGAAAGGCAACCCAGCACGATGGGAGTTTTGGGTCGCCATTGTGTGGCTCATCATTGGAATCGGTGCGTCGCCGCTTGTTGCCCGTTTTCACTGCCCGTCAACATCCTGTCAGCTTTCATATTCTTGAACAATGCTGTTAGTGTTGGGATCTTAACGTAAGTCTTTTTGTTAACCAAGTAAAATCCGTCCCTTGACCTCATTTTTAAGCCCTTTCCAACCGCTGGGCGTAGCATATTGCGATAGAAAACAGTTGGTCCGTTTCATTAGCATGATGTTTTTCTAACGCTCGTGACAGCTTTCTTCCAGCGTCACTCGTTTCGTCTATGCTCTATTTTTCGTTGGAGGTGTATGCGATTGCTCGGATGATGCTTCTCCTCTCGCCGAATTCACAAATGATAGCAGTTATTCGGATAGCCGAGTCGTACGACCGATCGCCCTCATCTTCGTGAGTTATTCCGTTCCGAGATGGTCCCTTTCATTAAAGGTTGCTAGCTCGAACTCTTGACCCTCGTTCCTTCCGCCGTTTTCACCAACACTGTCGCCGAATTCGTCCCTTTAGTGTCGGCGCCGTTGCTGTTCTACGTTCGTATATCTCTATTACTGCAAACTTTCGAGCACTAACATCAATCATGATAGTTGCTTTCCGTTACAGACCCTCTCCACCTCAAGTGGAACCTTCTTCCCCGCGCATGTCTTTGTCCTATGCCACTTACCCTTCGGTGTACTGAACATAAGACAGCAGTCAGCTGAAAGCAGTCAAGCTCAGACTCGAGACAGTCAGACTTTGCGGACAGAGTTGGGGCGGTCAGTGAGCTCGTCTCAGCGTACCTCGATTCGACCGCCTTCCGCCATGGCAGCGGCAGCTCCTACTAGACGTCATCCCTTCTCGGCCAGTGCGCTAAACGATCCCCACCCGCAAACCGAGGAATGGAATCGCACACTGCTCGGAGCACCGGACCTTGACACGGAAGTAGTAGCGCACAGTATTCATAACGCCGCGTTCAGGTCGGCAACGAGCCCGTGCTGTGTCGCGCAACGAAAGAGGGCCCCCAGTGGCCGGAATGATCGTGCGTCACAAGTAGCTACGCGAGCGTTTGGATCATGATTACCGGCGCCACCTCGCTGCCTACACCTACACCCCTTCGACCCACCATCCGACACGCCGGCGATGAGCAACTATGATGAGAGGATGAGAACGTATCCGACCTCTCTCCCCTGCTTCTCGCATTCCACGTTCCAACTTCAGGATTTCAAGATTCGGGGAGGGACCGCCGACAGTTGGACTCGAGACGCAACACCTTTCGCACGTCATTACCGGACGTCGTTCGCCCCTGAGACTCGCCCTTCGTCTCCGGAGTCGGAGGTATCTCGGGCGGAATACCCATTCCATTGCACGATTCTAGGTCATAACATCGAGTGAACGCAGGCGCAGCGCGTCCGTCTCCGGAACTGGAAAGTAGCGCGGATCATGTACGCAATGTTTCGATTCCTGGGCCTGCCGCGACGAGATGGCCGACATTCAATGGTGAGCGTTCCGC
>JARJCV010000713.1:0-14857 GCA_029281435.1 Mycena haematopus
TTCTCCATTGTCAGTCGGCGCTTATATATCCGGCCTTGGCTTGCCACCTTGAACATCCCTTCTCTCGCGCACTTGTGCCATTGCATCAGAAGCACCCGTGTCCGACGTCCGTCGCACAACATGCCCACATTCCCCACCCGCTTCCCTCTGTCAAGAGCACGCAGTCGTCGGCGTTCTCCCCGGCCGACTCGCAAATTGACGTTCGTCGCGGTTTATCCGACCTTACTCGTTAGAAAACTGATGAACGCGGCAAATAGGCGTTCTCATAACAAAGTGGCCACCTTGGCCGCCGTAGAGCTTGATCCAGAGCTCCAATCGATACACGTTGTTCGAAAGCCTCGCAACACCGTTAAGCGTCGTCTTATCATGTTTTGGAAACATCTCAGCACCCCCTCGCGTCCTCGCGCCTCCCGGCGGTTCTCCTTCATGCCTCCGGATTTTGACCTCGTCTCTCATGACGTTCACTTCAAGTCAAAGAGGGATTCGCGTCGCATATCTAAATATTTGGAGGCATCGACTGCTGTGCAGACGGACTTGTAACCTGGCTCTTCACAATTATTCTAGTGTCATGGCGCGCAATTGTGTACTCGTTATAATATTCTATTTCTCGATTTCATGCTATCTGCGTTATAGTCAATCGACCTTGGTCGACGCCAGATAATTGGGTACTCGAGTCAATATCATCACTTTTGATTTTTACAGCTATTGTCAGTACCGAAGGCGCGAAATGAAAATTTCCGTTTTGGGCAGTTTTTGATCGTTTGCAAAAGAATTGTCTCTACTTCACTCCGTTCAGCACGGATTGACTTGTGACATAGCTAGAACTTCTGGAGTAATTTGTGCGCAATTAGTGATAGAGCCAAATGCATGGGGATATCATGTTTTTGAGCCCTATCAAAATCCTGCCCCAATAGATGAGATTTCCGTCTATCGAGCTCAAATCACCTCTAATGGGCCTGATTTTTTTTGAGGGCCAACCTATAGCATTCCCAAAGATTGTAATTGGGGGAAAAGTGTATATGCTTGTTGAAATGTATACCTGAGTTTCGATGGGTCTCAATACATTGTGAACTGCAAATATATATTTGGCAGGCATACAAATACCTTTTCTTCAGTCAAAATCTCAAAGAACACTGTGCATCAGTCCTCGAGAAAAATCAGACCCATTAGAGGTGATTTGAGCTCGATAGACGGAAATCTCATCTATTGGGCAGGATTTTGATAGGGCTCAAAAACATGATATCCCCATGCATTTGGCTCTATCACTAATTGCGCACAAATTACTCCAGAAGTTCTAGCTATGTCACAAGTCAATCCGTGCTGAACTGAGTGAAGTAGAGACAATTCTTTGCAAACGATCAAAAACTGCCCAAAACGGAAATTTTCATTTCGCGCCTTCGGTACTGACAATAGCTGTAAATAATTTCTTGTGTGACTCCGAACACATTCTTTTGAGACAAACTGCCACTCAAGTGTTCTCCGCTTGCACGGCTCAAGGCCAAGTCTTCCTCCTCTTCCAAATCCCTATCCGCCATTCGCAACTGGGTTGTCACTACCTCAGTACAGGCCGACCTCGAATCCGAAGTCATGTCATCAAAACCAGAGTGGCCGTCCTCTGAGCTAATATTTACTGAATGGGACCAGGCAATGCGTTTTGCGCGCGACGTGCTGCTCAATGGCAAGGTCAGCGAGCGTGTACGGTTTCTGCAGGAGGAGCTCCTCCCTGTGTGTGACCTGGGTTCGATCTCATCGGATTGGTGGTAAACCCAGACTGAGAGAAAAAAACAGATCTAGGTTCTCGCGAAACGACCGATCTACTCTTTCTTCTCACTGGCACATATCCACGATATACGGATGCAGAATCGCGCGGAGCTGTGGAACGCGTTGGCACCGCACTCGCGAAACGCGACGCTGCTGCAGCAGAACAAGTTGTTGCCTGGCTTGACGCGCAATCGGTGCACGCCAGCGCACCGGGAGACCTGTACGCACTTCTCTGTTGGTCGTGTGCGCTGCTGCCTCTGGTGATCACATCTCCGCTTGTGGACGACCTCCTGCGCGTGCTTGCGAGTCTACTTGATGCACTCCTAGGTTCTCCACGAGCGAAGCCAGCGGTGCGGGTGGGAGCAGTTACCCGTGTTCGTAGGGTGTTGAGAGGAGTGAGTTCTATCGCTACCGCATTGAAAATATATTTATTCAATCTGTTAAGGTCTCGAACGAGCTGCCGCCGACCATGCGCCGACTCATAAAAATGCGCGCCATTCCACTGCTCGGCGTTACGATCGATGTGATGATACATCTTAAAACTTCCCCGGAGCCTGCAGAAGCGCGTCTTGATGGAGAGTTGAAACGCGACATACTAGAACTTTACTGCAAAGATATTCTTGAGTCCCGCACCGCACTTCCAGCACATGTCCTGGTGAGTATGGCGCCAACTATTTTCGTGGTTTGACCTGATTATTTTCCCAAAGAAAGCGCTCGACCTGTACATCCGAACATACGTTGACCCGTCGGCATTCGATGCCGTAGTGTTACCTAGTTTGGGGAGGGCTCTCAGCAGAGGTGTACTCATAGGTGAGCTCTTGCTGCTTTTTACTTCCCGCTCTCGTTTCTAGGAGAGTCCGTTTTTGACACTTCTTTCAGGTCCGCGCGCCTTTTTGTCAGTATACATCAAACCAGTTCCCTTGCAAGCATTCCGCGCGTTGCTGCCACATCTCATGACACTTGCGAAGAGTCCTAATGCTGTCCACGACATTGTGGAGCTGTTCCGAGCAGCGATTGACCGGCTGCGCGCGTCATCTGAGGAAGCAACGGAGATAGACGCAGAATTAGACCAGATGAGGGAAACCATCCTTGCCCTTCCTCGCGCACGTAAAACAGCGAGTGGTGGACACCGGGCCGCGCTTTACGGGATTTTGGGATGCTTGGAGGCGCCTCGCGACATCGATGAAGGAGTAACTGGGCTTCTTGCACTTCTCGCGAGTGAAACTGCGCCGGAAGCTGCAGAGGCTTTGGGCAGTGTGTTAGAATGGTGGATGAATGCGTTCCTTGCATCTGACTCACCAGTAAAAAAGGCGGAGGACGTGGGCGCCGCGGTGGTCCGTGGGATGGGCTTGAAGACAGGGGCTGGGGCTGCCGGCGTAAGGCGAGCGTGGTGGACGTTGGGTGCAGGGGTTCTTTGGACAGGTGCAAGAAACGCGGAGATGTACGCGGCTTTTGTTCGCGCCCTTGTCCCCCCTCTAGACGTTGCGCTTGGTGCAGTCGGGACCGGTCTCTCAGCGAAAGATGACGCACTTTGGGAAGCTTGCGTTTCTGCAGCCTGCTTGCTGCGCCTCGCTGCCGGTGGGAAATCAGGAGGAGATTTGGTGAAGCAGGCCTCAGGGTTACCTGCCGTGCGGGCTATCGTTGCACCTGCTTCGGGGATAAGCTTGTGTGGTTATTCAACGAACGGGTGTATTCGCGTATTGGGTCGGCCAGGACGGGGTGGGTATGGATGCCGTCGAGCAGGAGGCGTTATGGTTTGTCCGCGCTTTGGATGGGGTTTGGGCCACGGGAAACACGAGGTACGTGCTCGATTTTCTGCGGCTTCGAACAATACTGAGAGGATGTCAGTATGCATCTACGGCTCGGCGGCGCCTTGCTACATTTTGCGCTTCGTCCACAACCCGCGACACGCACAGCAGTGTTGGATGTGATCCGTGCACATTCAGATGCAGGCGAAGTCACACGCGCCGGTTTTGCAACGTATGTGGCACGCAATGCAGCCGTTGGTGGAACGGAAACACGGCTTGCGGCATTTCTCGCTGCAGGAGTAGGTAGTAGCGAAGAGACACTTACAGAGGTGGTTTGTGTTAGCTCATCATCGACTGGCAAGTGCGTATCAATCCATTTTCCTTCACCGTTTTCTATGCTAAGGGGTAAGTTAGATCCACCAGGTCGTCAGACTTGGATTGATATATGCCAAAAAGCCGAGAAAGACCCTCGGTGGATCGTCGAACGAAGGCTAGATCGTATTGTGGAGCTGATATTGACTGCAGCGAGCGAAGATATTAAGGTACCTAGTTCTAACTTGCCTCCTCATAAACCGTTGACATGTGTGCAGACGGGTTTTCCAGACGCGGCATATAGCGCCCTCACCACTTTAGTATTTGTCGCCCCCGATGTTGTCCTGCCTCGCATCGTAGAGCAGCTACGCGTCGATATCGATCCCTATACTCTCAACGCGCTGACAGAGGAAGACTTGGGGATGTGGCGCATGCCCGAGGGCAACACTTTCATTGATGGTACATCACTTTGATCCGCCTTTGATGCAATCAATAATCCTCTCCCACAGTCTTGACCTCCGTGAAGGGCGATGTAAAAGCTCTACACAAGGGAAAGGATTTCGAGATCGCGCGGTGGGACGCGGAAGTACGCGCTGCACTAGAAAAGAAGAAGGCGGGCTCTGGCGTGACATTAACGAAGCAGCAACAAGTCTTGGTGCAGGCCCAACTCGCGCGCGAGGCCACTGTTCGCCAACGCGTGGAGAGTATCAAAGCAAGCCTTGTTCGTGGGCTGTTCTTCGTTCGTAGCCTCGTTGCGGCAGGTGTACCCGAGTTCCGCGTCTATATTTCCTCAGTAGCGAGTTTACTGCTTGATGGTGCACTAAACAAGGGTGCGCTGCTAGTTGGACCAATAGCTTTCGAGACATATCTAGTTTGTTGTGCTACTTTTGCTTTACCTTCGCTCACCTATGACAGGACCTAGCAAAATGCAGTTCCGAGCGGCTGGACAATTTCCGAACATGGGTGGGAATCGCTACTCTACGTAGTTTGAATGTTGCTACATCCCAGATGAGCTGACGGCGGAACCATTGCATAGTATGCTACCATTTTTCTTCTCTATTTTAAAAAGAAATCACTCATTTTCACTCCAGGTTTGATCGTTCGAGTACTACACAGGCTGCGGTCTTTGTCTGAGCAAGCTCCCTTTGATTCCGCTACCTTTTCGTACACCTTCCCTCTCCTCGCGCAGGTGCTCACACGCGGCGGTATCGATCCCGAAGATGAGGAGGAAGCCCTGGAGCAGGTGGCCTTGGCCCTCGAAATCATCAAATACCACTGCGCAGAATGTCTGTATTGTCCCTTGTTCTCGTTATCATTTATTGACTGCCTCAGTCTCCGATGCTGCTTTCCCGCGCCAAGACACCATGACGATTCTTTTACAAATCATCCGACAACAACCGAAGCTTAGCAAAGAAGGCAGTTCGATCCTCATTGATCTCGGACAAGTCACTCACGCCAATGCCTCTCGCGCCGAAATTGATGTTCTTTTGAATGGGACTTTGATGCAAGAGGTCTACGTTCGGAACTCGTGCCTTCAGGCTCTACAGGTAAATTTCTCGTCTACGTCCTTGGATTGTGGTTGATCACGGATTTGAGCCCTTTGATCTTACTGACCTCGACTGGAGCCCAGAGCTATGGGTTGCTTGCCACGATGACGACGAGCAAAACGGCCGATTAGCGCGTCATGCATGGGAGGATAATGGTCTCGATGTTCCCGAGGCTTTCCTGGAGCAATTACTTCCCTTCTTGGGCAAGTCCAGCTTTCTTTATGAGCCAGGCCTTCATTTATCACTAATTTCAGGACACGACAACACGTATGTCCGGCGCGGTGCTGCTGCTGCGATTGTAGAGTCAGTCGAACATTGGCCTCAAGCCGTCTATTCTACGGTCACGACTCTGCGGGAGTATTATCGTGACAATGCCAAGATTCTTGCCCCCGAGTTCGATCAATATGTGTGCAGTTTCTCTTTCTTTGTTCAACCGCTGAATATACTCAGGGCATGGTCATTGCCGCAAGTTTGGACCGGTCAGATCCTTGGCAAGCCCGAGTCGCAGTATCATATGCATTTGAATTGTTGGCACCGCTGCTCCCAGAAGATGAGGTTGAGCCCTTCTTTACCTTCCTTATTCAGGATGAAGCTTTAGGCGATCGCACTGCCGAGGTCCGCCGAGGAATGCTCAGCGCAGGTACCGCCATAATCGACCTGCACGGCGCCGCCCGCCTTGCCACCCTCATATCCATGTTCGAGGATCATCTCGGACAAGCAAGCCCTGCCACAGAAACGGGTGATCACATTAAGGAAGCTGTTGTTATCCTTTTTGGTCGTGTTGCGCGTCATTTAGATGCAACAGATTCTCGTGTGCCATCTATTGTAGACCGATTGGTTGATGCCTTGAAAACCCCTGCAGAGCAAGTGCAGATGGCCGTATCCGACTGTCTGTCCCCGCTTGTCCAGGTTATGGGTTCAAAAGTTGCACAACTCGTCGATGGCCTCATGGAGCAGTTGTTCAATGCGCCCAAATATGCGTCTCGTCGGGGTGCTGCCTACGGTCTAGCAGGAGTCCTCAAGGGTACCGGCATTTCTGGAATGAAAGAATTTGACATTATTCGTCGACTTCGAACTGCCGCAGAGGACAAAAAGCATTACGAGCCCCGCCAAGGGACTATGTTCGCTTTCGAAACGTTATCAAGTACCCTTGGGCGAATTTTCGAACCCTACGTATGCAATCCCACCTTTTGGCTTGCTCAACGCTCACCACGCGCAGATCACATATGTTTTACCCCTTCTTTTGACATCATTTGGCGACTCAACCGTGGATGTGCGTGAGGCTACCCAAGATGCCGCTCGTATAATCATGGGAAACATGTCGGGTTATGGAGTGAAGTTGATTCTCCCCTCCTTACTCTCTGGTTTGGATGAGAAGCAGTGGCGGACGAAGAAAGGTTCAATAGAGTTGCTTGGCATGATGGCGTACTGTTCTCCGAGGCAGCTCTCGCTCTCTCTCCCCATCGTTATACCGCGACTGACAGATGTTCTGACGGATTCACATGCTCAAGTTCGGACAGCGGCCAACAAGAGTCTGAAGCAATTTGGTGAAGTTATTACTAACCCCGAAATCCAGTCGTTAGTTCCCGTGCTTCTTAAAGCGCTGGTTGATCCTGCCAAGATTCCCAATGCTCTTTCATCGCTCCTTAAAACTTCTTTCATGCACTATATTGATCATTCATCTTTGGCCCTAGTTGGTAATTTAGTCGGTTCCCTTTCCCTCGCTAATCATCACCGCAGGTGGTACCTATTCTTGAACGTGGTCTGCGAGAACGGGGCGCCGACACCAAGAAGAAAGCCGCGCAGATTGTTGGTAATCTTGCCTCGCTTACCGACTCCAAGGACTTCGTGCCATATCTGTCCAACTTGCTACCAATGGTCCATCAAGTTCTCGTCGATCCTGTCCCAGAAGCCCGCGCCACAGCTGCGAAAGCTCTTGGAACTCTCGTTGAACGATTGGGGGAAGTCCACTTCCCTGATCTTGTCCCTGGTCTCCTTCGAACACTGAAGACAGATACTTCTGGCGTGGATCGGCAGGGTGCTGCTCAAGGATTAAGCGAAGTCTTGTCCGGACTGGGAATGGAGCGACTGGAGGGCTTGCTTCCGGATATCATAGCCAATGCTCAATCCCCTCGCGCCACTGTTCGCGAAGGTTCATGTCACTCCTCGTATTCTTACCGGCTACTTTCGGCTCTCGTTTCCAACCTCATCTTCCCAAAATCATCTCTCCCATTCTCAGCGGTCTGGCGGATGTTGAAGAATATGTTCGCGAAGCCGCTATGCGCGCTGGACGGATGGTCGTGACCAATTATTCTAGCAAAGCCATCGATCTGCTCCTTCCGGAACTTGAACAGGGCATGTTCGACCCAGGATGGCGTATCCGGGTAAGCCTCTATGGTATCTCCTTATGCCTCTCAGCTCAAGAACTTGTAGCAATCATCGATCACCCTTGTCGGTGAACTCCTCTTCAAAGTCTCGGGAATATCGGGGAAAGCGTCTGATCTCGACGAAGATGAGGTTGCTGCTGAGGGGACGACAAATGAATCTTCGAAACGTGCGCTAGTGGAGGTTTTAGGCGTAGAACGCCGAGATCGTATCCTTGCTGTGCTCTACCTGGTGCGACAAGATGGAGTTGTCGTTGTGCGTCAATTATCGATCCAAATCTGGAAAGCTCTGGTGAACAACACACCACGAACCGGTATTCACATATTTTTTGAGGGAGATTGCGACTAAGTTGACCTACTAGTTCGCGAAATTCTTCCCGAGTTGGTCCGTCAAATCCTGTACCTCATCTCAAGCGACGATTTCGAGCAGCAAGAGGTCAGTTTTCTTCTCGTGCCCGATATCTCGACTCAAACCTTGGTTCAAGACCGCTGGGAGAACCGTCGGGGAATTATGCCGCAAGTTCGGCGATCGAACTATTGGAGAAGTTATGACCATTCTCCGCACAAATTCTACCTCTACGGATCCTAGGACTCGAGAGGGCGTTTGTCTGACTCTGAGTGAAATTATGTATGATCACGTGTTTTCTTTTCCTGCGACTCACAATTTCCGTAGGGAAAATTCGACGGATGCGCAGCGCGATGGCCA
Source organism: Mycena haematopus (assembly GCA_029281435.1). Classification (NCBI taxonomy): domain Eukaryota; kingdom Fungi; phylum Basidiomycota; class Agaricomycetes; order Agaricales; family Mycenaceae; genus Mycena; species Mycena haematopus. The sequence goes on from JARJCV010000713.1 coordinate 8,459, forward strand.
TGAGGATGATATCATCTCCATAGTTCGAATGTCATTGGTTGATGATGAAGCGAATGTTCGCTCTGCGGCAGCAAAAGCCTTCGATATTCTGCAGGAACATCTTGGACCCAAAGCCATAGACCAGACGATACCGACCCTACTCGATGCCCTTCGGCAACCAGGCAAAGGGTCGGGCACCGCTCTTCAAGCACTGCGGGAAGTGATGAGTGTTAGTAATGCCCTGATCATTGCCATGGACCAGCTAATGGTTTGCTATAGGTCCGCGCCTCGACCGTCTTCCCCTGTACTAATCCCGACCCTCACCGCTATTCCTATGACTCTCTTCAATGCGCGCGCGTTAGCTGCTTTGGTTACTGTAGCCGGTGGTGCTCTCAGCAGGCGCCTTAACGTCATCATGTCCGCGCTTGTGAGGGTTGTGGAGGAAGAAAATGAAGACGAGGAGCTCAGACAGCTGTGGATGAAGCTGTTCGGGCCCTCCTTGCGTCAGTAAGTGACGCTGAAGGTCTAAACACTTTGATGATGTTGTTATTGGGATGGTTTGTTCTCCGTCTCTCAACCATATTGTGCTCCTCACTGCGGATGATAGGGCCAAACACGAGACTCCGAAGCGTCGTGTCAGCGCCTGTAATTTCTTTGCCATCTTTTGTGAAGAATCTAGTCTAGACTCCTCACTTATCGTGTCGACTGGATCCGGCAGCTGATTTCCTTGTTTGAAGACTCTCAATCCCGGTCCATACCGCAGCCTGGAGTTCGCTAGATGTGTTCGTCAATCCATTCCCAAGGATGAACTCGAACCATTGGTAGTTCCGCTTCGTCGCAGCATAGAATCCACCGGCGGCCCCGGTCAATATGTACCGGGCTTTGGTCTTCCGAAAGGCGTTGCACCTACTGTACCCATCATCATTGCCGGTCTTACCACTGGCAACAACGAGCAGAGAGAAAACGCTGCATACGCTATCGGAGAGCTCGTTGAACGCACAGAAGAGAATTCCATCAAACCTTACGTGGTTCCTTTCACCGGCCCCCTTATTCGAGTCGCCACCCAGGCGACCACCTATCCTCCTGCTGTCAAGACAGCGATCCTCAGCGCACTCACGTCCATGCTCGAGCGAATACCCGCCTTTGTCAAGCCCTTCTTCCCGCAGTTACAACGCACATTCGTCAAGAGCGCTAGCGACCCGGCGAGCGTTGCCGTACGCAACAAAGCCGCGCAGGCTCTTGGCGTCTTGATGCGCAGCCAGCCGCGAGTCGACCCTGTTGTCATCGAACTGGTGACCGGTATCAAGTCGAATGATGACAGTATTTCGAGTAGCTTGATTCTAGCGTTGAGCAACGTAGTAAAAAGTGCTTCTCAGCACCTGGGCGAAAAGGCAAAGGAGTCGTGCGTCGAGCTTGCAACTGATGCATTCCGGGAGTCTCACGACGGTGAGCAATTTTTTCGTTCGTTGAAACGCTTACCTTTAAAGTCCTCCAGAAAATTATGCGCAGGCCATCGGAGAACTCGTCGCGGCATTGGCCATATATTCAGATCTCCTCCGACCGCTGGTAGAGTAAGTCCTGTTTGAGAGAGTGTCGTGCACGAGCTTGTCTAATGAATCTCAAGAGCATATCTAATCGGTGGTACCCCACCTTCAGTAGTGGCATCACACACGATTGTCGCCTTGCTCACACCGGAGGACGAAAGCCGTACCTTGGAGCCAAATTTATTCCAGAGGTTGTCACTACTAAAAAGCGTGGCACAAAAAGTACAAGAGAGTGCAGCCAACGACAAACCGTTCATTGCTCGGCCTGCGCGAGAGGCACGGGAGTTGCTGAAGGAGTTGGATGACGAGATTCTGCAAGGATTTTTCTGAAATTCTGGTCTACAGTCATTTATCATTCGCAATACTTGACATATTTCTCCATTTCAACTGCGAGTCTGCGACCGATGGAAACTCGGGAGAACGCACGTAGACCAGTGACTGTCTGTAAAGCCTACAATTCGGATGCATCGGAGTAAATGATCCCGTCACTGCTGTTATGTTCCGCCACCAGCGCGTCTTTCGCCCTGCGTTTGGTCGCGGCTTATTCACTCGTGCTCCTGCTCGCACCCCTGTTAGAAGCGCGTTGTACACCACCGTTTTCATCCTTTCCACCGGCCTTTTTACAATTTATTATCTTGATGCCCGCTCAGCCATCCACCGATATGTGATCCCGCCGCTGTTGAGACATACCCTCGATGCGGAGACTGGCCATAAAGTTGCCGTCAAGGTCCTCAAAAGTGGGCTCGGCCCTCGCGACCCTGCACAGGATGACGCGCGTCTCAAATCAGAGGTTTGTTCACTAGTCGCATTTCAAAAAAGCCAACACGCATGTCTAGTTTTGGGGGCAAGAGATGTCCAATCCTATCGGACTGGCGGCCGGCTTTGATAAAACGGCGAGGCGATAGATGGTATGAGGCTTTCCAAAGTTGCCGGCCAATGAACATGAATTTGTGCAGCGCTTTTCAATCTTGGCTTCAGTTGGGTAGAAATTGGGAGCGTGACGCCCAAGCCCCAGGTGCGTTCCCTGCTAGAACTTAACGTGTCCCTGAAACTGCTACTAGCCAGGAAACCCTCGCCCTCGCGTCTTCCATTTACCAGCAGATTCTGGCCTCATAAACCGCTATGGTTTCCCTTCTGACGGTCACGCCGCTGTTCTCTCACGTTTACGGGCAAGAATACCCAGATTCGTTGATGACAAAATTGAAACCGCCTCCTTTCGTCCAGGCGCAGTGCTCGCGGTAAACTTGGGCAAAAATAAAGAGTCCCCGGCGGACTCTGTCGATGACTTTGTGGCTGGGGTTCGAACGTTCGGTCCTTATTCCGATGTTTTGGTCGTAAATGTATCGAGTCCAAATACCCCAGGCTTGCGGCATGTTTCTGCACCCTTCGTGTGCCAGCGGATATACTGACATGTCGTTAGAGGACTTCAAAATCGTGACCTTCTGGAAGCATTATTGGCTGGCGTCACTCGGGCAGGGAGGAGCTGCCCGTACCAACGCACAAACCAAAAGTGGTGCTCAAGATAGCTCCGGACTTGACAGAATCTCAACTGGTTGAAATCGCCGAAGTCGTCGAAAACTCAGCTATCGACGGGGTCATCGTGAGCAACACTACCACACAGAGACCTTCCTCTCTGGTTAACTGTAAGCTATCGTATTAAATCTTTCACCTCAAGTTAACATGTAGCTGCTTAGCGAATAAAGCCGAAACTGGCGGTCTGTCTGGCGCGCCATTGAAGCAGCATTCGCTGTCCGCTCTTCGGACATTGAGAAAAAATCTTCCCGCGCACATTCCTCTCATTGGCTGCGGAGGCATTTCCACAGGGGCAGACGCCCTTGAGTACGCGAAAGCAGGAGCGTCTCTCGTGCAGGTTTATACCGCATTTGGCTACGATGGCGCTGGTGCTTGTCGACGTATCAAGGATCAACTTGCGGACGAGTTGGCAAAGGAGGGGACAACTTGGGCGGAGGTGGTGAACAAGGCAGTCTCTGAACTTAGCTTGGTTGGAGGTGCGCGGCTGCGAAAGGTTGAACAGGAGCTCACGGACGCGAGTCCGAGTATCCATCAACTAATTGCTGAAGCAGATGAACTCAAGAGGTTACTAGACCGATTGGGAGATAAGGTGGAGGCAACGGATAGTTAACACTAGAGCGGTTCATTCAATGGGGAAGCTTGCATTCAACCACATCTGCTTGTGTTGACGTACATAATGATAGAACACAACTTGAGCGACAGAGAAAGATATGTAAGGATGCCAAAAAAAAGGGTTAGTCACCTTGAAAATTATGGGCGAACCCGTTTGGCGCACGTTGGTGAACGTTGAACACCTGGTCCAGGAGGAGATCCGGAAGGTGTCGTATAAGTGCTTTGTGCGTTTTGCGTTCCACAGTGACCCTACGGCCGTATTGATCGCGCTGCTGGGAATACTTGAGGTGCTAATTCTTGTAATCCTTGGGCGGAGAGGGCTCGATGGAGCCAGCGGCCGAGTGTTCATTGCAAAGTAAGAATGTTCGTAAATAAGGTAGCCGCCAGCTCATTGAACATCTCCGTATCCCGGGACATTCGTCCGGTCACAATGGAAGGCGCTGACAACTAGGCACACTCCCAACGAGTTCCAGAACTCACGGCTCCTCGGGCTGAAGATGCGCCCTTCTTGTTGGCGATGATGGCCTCGTAAATCAGGTTCAAGTCGTTCTCCACATCGTCAAAGTAAGGAAACTCGGCGAACAGCGGCTACAGGTGTTTCGCGCCGTAATCCGTGGGTGGCCTTGGTGGGATACTGTCGAGAGGGTGGCGGCACTCGCGATCGGTGCAGACGCGTTGTGATGTAAACAGAGCCAAACGAATTCGTGCTAGATCACGTAACTTCAAGTTATCTCCCATGAGCTCTGAGTCCCTGGAGCGTCCTATAAAGACGAAGCTGCAGATCACCGCGGGTAACTCATCCCTCACAATCCTCCATGAACCTTTTGGAGCAGCCCGGCGTGTCGCTCAAGAATCCTGTTAAGACGATGCTGCCCAACTTTCGATACGTTCGATCAGGGTCCCGCACCGTGATACTCGACCCAGAAACGAGCAATGAACTCCAGCGGCACGCAGACTTATGGTTCAAGGACGGGTCTGTAATTTGCCAGGCTGAGAGTGAGTCCGAAAAATCATATCCTCTTTCTCGAGACCATACTTTGTCTTTGCTTAATACGCGTTCTAGCTTCGTTATTCCGCGTTCATATATCACAATTGTCGCGTCATTCCGCTCTATTTCGGGACATTTTCACACTCCCACAGCCGTCGCGACCGCGGTCGCGGTCCTTGTCCAGTTTGGACACTTTAGACGATACCCGCGTTGTGTCAGAGGAATGTGAGAACTGCCCTGTGATTGTTCTACAGGACAAGGCGGACGATGTGGCCAACTTCCTTGCCGCTCTGTACGATGGCCCGTACGTTTGAGGTCCCTTCTCCCCAGTGCTTCATTTAACACGCCACAGGGATTTCGGAAACAATGACCAAGAAGATTTCAGGGTCGTTTCCGGAATTCTGCGCTTATCCACGAAATATATCGTGGATTCGCTGAGATCCAAGGCTCTAGCGCATCTCTGCATCGCGTGGCCATCCACATTGAAGGTCATTCGGATCTCTACAGCGCCCAATATATATATTCTAACACTGTAGACCACAGGGATGGGATGCTCGAGAAGATGGTGACTTATTTTGTGTCATTTACTTTCTACTAGACACTCACTGGACCCCCCTTCTAGTGGCACGATCGTACGAAATGGCAACTTCCGCAAGCGCGGGCCACTACTATCCTTCTCCCATTGTACGTCCATTCAGTGTTGGGCACGCTTAGGTTATTTATGTGCGTGCAGGACGTGATCAGTCTTGCGCGGGAAATCAACGCTCCGTGTCTCCTCCCGGCCGCTTTCTATGACCTCTCTCGGTATTCATACTCACAAATATACGAGCCAGCGGAAGACGAACCACTATTTCAGTCTCCGACATCCGCATCTCTTCTCCCACTAGATATGCAGCGTCTCGCTTTGGGTAAAGAAGCCTCGCAGCATAATATAACCGCCCTAATTCAGACGATGGGCCACGCCCAAACGCACATTCGACATTCCCAGGTCCACACTCACATTCGCAAAAACTCCTCTGGGGGCATTTGTGTCTCCGCCGCCGCATGTCGCAAAGACTTCTCAGAGCTCGTCGATTTGGCGACGCAGCATTATCTGTTTGACCGCGAGCGGGGCCACTGCGACCCCTTGTACGTCTCCGAGGAGCTCGGACAGCTTAAGAGCACCGAATTCTCCAACGCCTCTGAGTGCAAGGCCTGCGCGCGGTCCTTGGAGACGTGGGCTGCTAAAGAGCGGGAGAAGATGTGGAAGATGATACCCCTCTGGTTCAGGCTAGAGTCCTCGTCGGAAGGATCTCCCAAAGTGCTATGAGCACTATTCACCTTTTCACGATTGACGGAGTCCGTCTAATAATAATCATGATTTGATTTGATTTGATGTTTCTACACTGTACCGTAACTGGCCATATGACTTATGTATTTTGGATCACTTGTACGCCGCTAACATGTATATGCACTAATAGAATGGAGACCTCAAGTTGTTTGGAAGCGTTGAGGGAATATTCGGGATGAGAATCGCTAACACAAGCTTACTCCCGCTGTGCGGTAAAGTCTATAATAGTGTGTTGATACGTTTGTCCAAGCCAAATGGTGTGGCCGAGCCACTGGGTCAAGGAGAGGAAAATAGTGCCGAAACGCAGAGCAATCAGCGTGGCAGGTCCCCGAGCGGATGGAATGCAGACCGCGACTGGCGGGGAGCAAGTAAAGGCTGGATTTGAAGGACGTGGCTAGCAACTACCATGGCAC
>JARJCV010000714.1:0-14849 GCA_029281435.1 Mycena haematopus
CCCGCATTACTACACATACAAAACAAGGAATATTAGAAAATATGTAGAGCAGAGAATAACATTCATAGACTTACGACTTGTGATATGTATACAACAAACCTTGATGGAAAGTACGCGCTAGTACGCCGATAACTGTTGGCTACAAAATGAAATAAGTCGCCTGACGAAAGTGAGGGAGGTACTGAACATACTATATCTGCGCGAAGATGGCCTTTGTGCATGTCGAAAGAGCGCCGCTTCAGATAATTGGTCGGAAGGGGTAGGCTCATTCTCGCGCTGCCCCAAATGATCAGCCAAACTGCAATTCACAAAAGAACAGATGCACACTTAACTACGAGGTCGTCAGTGGTGCGCGCACATGAGTTATCTCATCAGCAGGCCGGCATGTTGGGCTGGACAAAATTAGGTCAGTACCTTTACAGCAGCTATTGATTAAGCCTGCTTGCAAAACTATACAAACCCAAGAAGACAGGATGCGTCGAACGATAGCCACGACAGTTCCTTGTGATGGTCACCGTGCGCTTGACACCCGACAGTAGTATACAAAAAATCGCTGAAAAGCGAGGACGCAGACGAAGCATAGCCCAGCATAGAATTTTGAAGCACCATTCCAGAGAAGTCTTGAGGTCTTGAAAAGCCTTGAAGACAAAGATTGAGGACCATCTTGAGGAGTAGTAGGTCTGGATGGGAACAGAGGGCTTTGCTTCCGTTCGCAGCGCTTTTACAAAGAGAAAGACACAAGGGGGCAGAGACGCTGAGCAGGTATCAATATATCGATGGGAGAGTTTTGTTACACAGATAGTTTGAAGGTGACGAATTGGTAGCGAGCATTGCGAACGGGGACGCGGGACAAAGGGACAGAGGGAAGTGGGAGAAGGGAAGAAGAGACGACAAGTCCAAATCGTACGACTTTGATTTAATTATGTAGCCATTGCATCATGGTGATGTCATGTTGCGATTGACGCGTTGACGCAGAAGCGGCACAGAAATTCTTCAACTTGCACAAATTGCCTTGGAAATTGCTACAAGTTCGCACAAAGTTCGCACCAGGTTTATCAAGTTTCTCGATCTTGCCTCGATCTCACTCTTTTTCCCTCGTTTTCTCGATCTACCTCGCTCCAGCTCGATCTGTCTAGCTGGGATTCTATGAGATCATTTTTCGATGTTTAATCAGCTTTTTAGATTGAGCTTTGTACTTTTAGCCTACTTGGAAGTTCAAAATCAATAATTTCCGGCAACTTTCAAGTTTTACTCTTATGTTTTAGAGAAGTTCGAAGCATGAATTTTGTGGTCTGAACGGCCGATCACCTGTATATGTCCAAAAGGGGTAATGTCAAACTCCGAAGTCCGAACTTTCAACTTTGAATGTTCTCGTTGCAGTAGAATCTCATTCTAATGCATAGTTTTGCTCAATTTGACAGCTACAGGTCACGGTTGAACCTTTTCATTGCAGTAATAATTAAATTATATAATTTTATCTCAATTTCTCGGATCTCTTTGAACGAAATTATAACTTATAAACATCAGCACTGAAGCTCAACCCCCGAGGAGGGCCAGCTCAGTGTATGCCGGGTGCCCTCAGTCTGTGGCTCCTCCATTCACCATACTTATTGCCATCACAGATCCACATATTTGATGAGATTTCATGAACGAGAGGCTAGAGCCTGGCTCCCGAGTCTGTCAGCGGGCTGCGCGCTTGAATTAGCTTCCTTGTTTAGGTCGAGAAATCAAAAGATCACAGAATGGGTGCGGTTCACAAGTCTTGCCGTATTCGGGTCACTGTATGAGAACTGACGAAAGGTCGACCTACCTTGAATAATTTTGAGATTATCGAGGAGCATAAGACAAGTGTCACAATATTATTGTCAGTTTTGCCAACAGCACCCGAAGCCTCAGAACGACTGAGGACTTCAAAGTACAGCGTAAGAAGCAGAAAGCCCCAATCGGGAACTTCCGAGTGTCGCGGATCAATTTAGAGTGCAGCAAAAAAGTTCCGACTTGAGAGTATGTGACACGACTAAATAGTTCGATTAAACGACGATAAATAATGCCATAGGATTCTCACTGGGCTTCAAACTCGGAATGCCGGTTTTGATTGACAGGAACTGACGTGAATCCAAGCATGGAACGACTCGGTAGCGGATGGTCTGCGCCTGCTTTCTATGTTATGGTAAAAGCTAATTGAGTAGGCTCGAATCCAGCCTGTCGTATCAAAATCAGTTGTGTCGATAGACAGGCTGGTCGATCTGAGTTTAAAATCCCGTAACGCGCGGTATACCATATATGGTATATTTATAAGCAAGATCAAACCTTTGATGTAACACTAGTAAACACCACGACTTCTCGCTTCCACCCACCTTCTACCACCTTCGGGGCCTCAAAAAGAGTGTCAGTTCGCTTGTTTTACTTCTCATGAACCACCCTAAGGCCCTACTTCCCCCGAAACTTCAAGATCTTTTGCATGAAACGATGATTTGTCTCTTTTGATATGGATGACACGTCACAGTACTGCGATGCCCCCGAAGCATTACTTCAATGGCGGAATGAACCAGTGGCCAATACGTCAATTATAGGGCCAGTTTACACTTGAGATTCATGTTCCTTTCAAGCTCACACCTTTCTGGTTGTTGTTCACCCGCTACCATCACACCACCCACCCTGCTGTACGCACGCGTCGCCGCATGCACTCCGAGCGCTCCTCATCGAGCCACCGAGGGTTTACCTGCACGACATAGAACACGGCGTCGAAGGAAACACAAAGGAGAAGGAAAAGAGACTGGAGAGAAGGTGTGTCTGCTGCATTCACTCCCTTCGCCTTTCCGTGCCTTTTTTCTTCCATCTTCGTCTTGCCCCGCTACTGCGTAATCGTGAGCTGCGGAGCCCGCCGTTCCCCACTCCCAGAACTGGGAGTCTGCGGTGCGGGGACATTGAGAGTGTCGTTCGAGCATGTCGCAGCGGAGTACGCGAATTGCTCGTACCCTCAACTGGTGTAGTACATCGGTGGTCAGCAGCCCTGTCGGGTGTGACACCTGTGGATCGTGCAGCGCAGCGCAGAGGGCTCTAGCCCACCGGGTCAAGGCGCTGGCGAAGCGGAGCTGCGCACGGAGAGCACGAATTGCGTGCAGTGCAGGCTAGTTGGATGAATGTGAATGCCGTGCACCTCCTTTTCGCACACCGCTCGGCTCGAGTCGCGGGTGCGCGCGGCGCTGGGACACATCAGCGTCGACAGAGGCCTGGAGTCGTACTCGTGGAAGGAACACGCAGCGAACTGAGCTGCGGAAACGCGGGTCGGACAACTGAGCAAGGAGCGCGAGGAATGTCGGGTGTGAGTCGTGTAGCATCGAGTCCCTTCTCCCGGACAATCTGCTTGTAAATAGGTACTTTGGAATACAACGACATTCGATAAAAACATCATTTGGGTTTTGTCTTCTACTTAAGTTGCAAAATTGGCGTCGCTTATCAGTGCGCGAGTAAATGTTGTCACAAGGCGCTCTACACTGGGCCGAATTTGATAAACTGAAGACAGTAAAATGTTCAATTTCTTCTCGCGAATCCACAAGAGTTGTTTTTGTTGGTTTTCCGAGCGAGAGGACGACTGTGGAAGCAAGAAGTCATGTTGTTTACTAGTGTTACATCAAAGGTTTGATCTTGCTTATAAATATGCCTTTTATGGTACTGTAGCATTTCGACCAAGTGTTCACGTAACACGTAACAGGGACCTCTGAACTGAACACTTGCGACATTCGTAACGGTAACATCCAGATTTTGAGGCTCAAATAGGCTAAAAAGCGGCAAAATTTCTCTTCCGGCAAACGCCGGATTGCCTTTTATGGTAATTTTGCCGTGATTGCCGAGAAATGAACACTTGGAAAACTGAACACCTTGCGTAACGCGTAACATGGGGTGAACACTCGGTCGAAATGCTACAGTATACCGCGCGTTATGGGATTTTAAACTCAGATCGACAGGTCTGTCCATCGACAGAATTCATAGACAGACCTGCTCAGGTCTACTAATTGAGCAGGAGAATCCCAGTTCGATTCCGGGTCGAGTCATACAACGGTGGATTCTTTTTTTAAATTACTGCTTCGTGAAGTTTCCGGGTTGGCTCTGAGGCGGTCACGCCGCATGAAAAGCAACCTAGCATTCAACCAAGGGTAGGATGCGGATTACGTGGATATAGGATGAATATCACCGACCTCAGGTTGAAAAAGAACTGTTCATAGGTTATTTTCAATAGGATGAATAACCCTCTATAGTGGTCCCTTTCATCCTATCCTCCCGTCAGTTTTTTCGACTCAATATCAACCTATCTAGGTTGAGTGCAGCAACCTATGTTCAACCTTTATCCGATTGATTGCTTCGCGTCGAAATAGGTTGCTTTTCATTTGATTCTCGCCGAAATTTAAGCATAAACAGGGTGTATTGGGACAGTACATATTGGCACTATATCGGTGTAGTTATTGGGAACATAAGGAAGAGTATACGGAGTTTAATAATGTGTAGGTCGGCGGCGGGAGAATAGATGGATCACCGCTGTTACATAAAGCTGTCAGTGACGTGATGACTGCCAGCAAACGGCACTCACTCAGTCATCGTCCTCATCCATCGCGTCCTTGGCCTCGTAGTCGGTCATCTCTGCGTCTTCGTCTTCACTGCTGGCCACCGGCTTGGCCCTTCCCTTCCCTTTATTCGTGCCTGACGAGCTGGACTTCGAGCTGGACTTCGCACGAGAACCCGACACCTTCTTCTTCACCACCTGCGCCTTCCTTGCCGTCTTGACCTTCTCGAGCTTGTTCTTGCGACCCCGGGGAGCAGACGGGTCACGTTTAGCCGAATTATCTTTCAAGTAGGCAAACTTAGCGGGGACTTCAAGCCAATTGTTACGGTACGCGTTATTGCGCTTGTTTTTAATGAATTGCTTGATGATGTCCTCCGTCGCCCAGTCGTTGTGGAAGCGGGCGAGAATCGGGTGTCGCTCCCTTGCCTGTGACCACATCAGAAGGTGTAGATGTGGTAGGCATCGACTTACGACTGCAAATAGTTTACCTTTAACTTCAGCCGAAATCTCGCCCCACGGCTTCTCCCAGTTGACACCCGCCTGGAGCGTTAGATCCCTCAAGTTGCGCTGTGGGGCTACGGTGAGTAGAGAGCATTAGGTATATCATAATCTATATGCCGCACCTGAATGCCTTTGAATTTCTCTCCGTCCAGCGCCGACTTTCCCAGGCCCATCGCATCTCGAATGTTGTATTGCGCTCCAGCTGATCCATTGGGTTGACCACACTCCCGGGAGCGGGGCCCGCCGCGGTGCATCGCCGGCACCGGCGCGAGCTGCTGCAAGAAGCTTCCTGAGCTCGGCATTCTCGCGGGCCAACACATCTGCTTCATGTAGTAAGTGCACTTGAAGAATATATGTATTGTTAGCTCACCCGCCATCGCTTTGTCCCCGTCCATGATCATGTCCTCCTCCGCAGCACTAACGTCCTGAGGAAACACCACGTGTTCCATCTCGTCGGTGCGGGCCTGTTGCTCGCTCGTCATCGCGACTGAGGTCATGCGGCGCGTTCTGTAAGTGATGCCGCAGTCAGTGAGAAAGTTACTCACTGTCGCCCGCGGATTTCGCGCCACTGTGACCTGTAGCCTTCAAGGCCTCAAGTTGACGCGTCAAAGCTTCCAACTCGGCCGCTTGCGCAGTGAGTTTGGCTGCAGAAGTACATGGTCGCGTCAAGTGAGTCTGGCCGTGTCGACAGTCGACGCGAAACTCACCTTGAGCCTCGTCGTTCTCAATACGCTGATAGACGACATCGAGATAGTTGGAGCCATCAATATTGAACCTCTTCTCAAGCTGCTCGTAGAAGGCTTCGAAGTTCCCCGTGGTAAGGAGATCCTTCTCTTGGGTGGGCGGCGCAACGGCATTCTCCTTGTCGCCAAGCGGGCGCCTGGGTAGCTTCTGAGTGCCTCTTTCGACCTTGACACGACGAGGTGGGTTGGGCATTGTGTGAGATGGAGAGATACTGACGCGCGCTGCAGGAGATGATGGTGGTTCGAGTTAGAGGGAATTTCAAATAACTGTGGTCACACTTTGTTTATTGGCCCGTGCGCAGCACCGCCCCCCAGGCTCCGGCCTTCAATATACTGCCTTTCCTCACCTCTCCGTGCTCATGGCTAAGAAAGTTCTTTGTGCTTGCGGGTGCGGCGACAAGGTCACCTATGCACGCGAGAAAATCCATCTTCAAGGCCGGGTCCACCCATATCTGGTGCCGACGGGCAATGATCCATCCCGCCAGCGGCGAGTATTTGCTCGAGCTCAGAGGATGAAGATGCTGGCCACAACGTCGCTGGGCCATCTGGCAGCCATCACCATCCCGACAATGCTGAGATTAGTCCCGCATTACGTTGGGACGACGTCGACTTGACGTCGCCGGATTTTGATATGAGCGCCGCGGGGGAACTGGAAGAGCCCGAGTACATTATGCACGACAGCACCCGCAGTGCCGAATCGGGGTCTGATTCTGGAGACGATGACGACGACGATATGTTCTTAGACGAGGGTGAGGAACAGGTTCGGGGCGAGGATAGTGATGGAGACAATTCAGATGACGAACCCGACATTTTCGACTGGGACAGCTTCAAGCCATCGGGGCTCACTGCATGGGATCAGCTAGGAGAAGAATATGAGCGAGAAGCAGCAGCAGTCGGTACGTACTCTTACATTTCTGAATAAAATGCAACTAAATCTTTCTAGCACACAAACTTACAGCGTACGACCTCGCCATTTGCAGGGCCTTTTCGTTCAAAGTCCAGGCCAACCTGACAGACAAGGCCTTCAAAATGGCTCCGTTGGCCTTCCCACAAAACCCGCCATTGCCGACACTCGACACAATCCGCGCACAGGGTCAATTTTCTCGCCGGATTCAAACCGCAGATTTACGACTGCTGCGTCAACTCGTGTCTGTGCTTTGTCGGCAAGCACGAGAATCTGACAAGCTGCCATTACTGCAATGAGCCGCGGCGGAGAGCGAACGGGAAACCGTGCAAAAAATTCACTTACATCCCCATAATCCCCCGACTCATCGCTTTCGCTGGGAATCATGATATGGCAGAGAAGCAGCAGTATCGCACCCAACACGTACATGAACCTGGCAAGACGACAGATGTTTTCGATGGCCAGCACTACCGCTCGCTTCGCACGAAACACGTCGAAATAAACGGGAAGACATTACCGCACAAGTACTTCGAGGATCATCGTGATGTCGCACTCGGTGCTTCATGGGACGGTTTTGCACCCTTCAAACGCCGGAAAAAGACCGCTTGGCCACTGATTCTCTTCAACTACGACTTGCCTCCCGATTTGCGATTCCTTCTCGCTTACATCCTTGTGCTAGGTGTGATCCCGGGACCAAATAAGCCCAAGGATTCCGATTCGTTTCTCTGGCCTGCTGTGCAGGAGCTGTTACAGCTAGCCGCTGGCGTCCGTGCATTTGATGCGCTTTCCAACAGCGCATTTTCCCTTCGAGCTTATCTCATCCTTGTCTTCGGCGATATCCCTGCTGTTGCAATGTTTATGCGGATGAAAGGCCATAATGGAATTTCGCCGTGCAGAATGTGCAAAATCATCGGGTTACGCGTACCTGGTGCTCGTGGTACCGCTCACTACGTACCGTTGGATCGTTCATGCCATCCCGACGTCCGAGCTGATCGCCAGGCCATCAAGGTTTACGACGCCGCAAACCTCCCGTTGCGCACGCACAATGAAGTAATCTCTCAGGGGAAGGAAGTCGAGGCTGCGACGACTACTGCTGAGGCGGAGAGATTAGCCAAGAGTTACGGTGTCAAAGGTGTCCCAATTTTGTCTTACCTGCACTCGCTCTCATTCCCAGAGTCTTTCGGCTACGACTTCATGCATCTGATCTGGGAAAATCTGATCAAGAACCTTGTCCTTCTGTGGACGGGCGAGTTCAAGGGCCTGGATGACGGTCAGGAGGAGTATGAACTCGGTAAAGCCGTTTGGGAGGCTATTGGGACCGAAACAGCTGCCGCAGCTGATACCATACCTTCTGCATATGGGAGCCGTATCGCTAACATTGCGAAGGACCGTCCCAACGTATCAGCGGAGATGTGGTCATTCTGGACCCTATATCTTGGGCCTGTGTTGCTGCGGCGGCGATTCAAGCACATCAAGTTTTATCGGCACTTCATCAAGCTCGTCCGACTCTTGAACCTGTGTATGCAATTCGAAATCACTGCCGCCGAGATTGAGACCATCTGAACGGGTTTCATTTCCTGGGTTAAAACCTATGAATCGTACGTCTCAAATAATTTCTCGTCCACGTGTAAACTGATGGTCTGCAGTCTCTACTTTCAAAATGATGTCAATCGAATGTCCGTTTGTCCACTGACGATCCACGCACTTCTTCACATCGCTGCGGGGATCAAGTTTTGTGGGCCCGTATGGTGCTACTGGGCATTTCCGATGGAGCGCTATTGTGGAAGTATCCAACCCGGCATTCGTAGCAGAAGATTTCCGTGGGCCTCGATCGACAGATATGTCCTCGAAGTCGCACAGCTGACCCAGATCAAAACTCGCTACAACGTGGTGGATGAACTTGCGCTTCGGGTCACAAGCGGCAGCATTCAAGGCTCTTTTGCTGACCCTTCTTGTGAGCGCTGATTCTCTTCTTTAATTATGTCAATAAATTGATATCTGCCAGATCCATCGTGCATCTTGTTGCCCCCGAAGTCTCCTCATCGCCCGGATTCAAACCAGATTCGCACCATCGCAGCAGCACTGTCGACGAGGACCGGGGCAAAAATGGCGGCAGTCACCGCTGCACTGCAAACAGCTGATATAGAAGAGTGGGGAAAGGTACGCCGGATTGATTCTGAAGCCGGCGATACAATGCGTTCTTGTTCCCTTGGGGTTGTTGCAGAGGATGCGAGGGAGGCCACATATGTTCGGGCAAGTGTATCAATTTTGTTTTGTGCAGCCGACCTCATAAATTTGACTGTCCAGTACGAAATACTGGTCGATCGAAATGCGCGACACAGAAACCTCCCCGAAAACTTTGGGTTAGACACTTTTTACGGTCAGCTCACACACATTTATCGGGTCCATCTGCCCGCGGCATGCCCCTCACTTCAGACCAAGAAACCGACAACGTATATCCTTGCGGCAATTCGATCGTGCATCTTACAAGCCGCGGACAAAGAAATGGAAGGACTCGACATTCATTTTTATTCGTCCCAGGGATCGTTAGACGTGGTTGATATAACCACGGTTCAATCTCTCGTCGGACGAGTACGGCACGGGAAGATGTGGGCAATTGTGGATAGAAGTGGAGCTTTGGCACGAGCAGAGTGGTGCGGCGAAGAGGATTAGGTACTACGACACTCTTAGATCTATCCTCCGAGTACTTACTTGCACTATATATAATGGTTGTTACTTTTCATTCTATCTTAGGTTGATTCGCGCATAGGTTGATTTGCGGTGGAGGAGTTGCCGAATGAATATCATCCCAATATAGGTTGAAAACGGTTGGATACATTACGATTACTTTATGTAATCGTTCTTAATCATCACGCAGGGCCATTTTCGCGACCTCGTCAAAACGCTGAAGACGGATTCTCAATCTAATGGTTGTCACTTTTCATTACATTTTTGTGATGAAATTGCGAAATTCATTAGTTCGGGCCGTGATTTACCGGCGACTCAGTATCGTCTGTGACCCAAATAGTGGCGGTACTGTGAACAGCTTAGGTAACAGAATCCGATTTTCGTTTTCGCACTGGGTTTTTAGATTGTTCGTCTCCAAATTGGGCGGCTTTAGAATATTGGAACTGCATTTACCTATACCGCAGCTTGCGGTGCTTTGGAATTAAGTGAGAACATTTACAGTAAGTGATAGGTGTTTCACAGGGGCTTGTCCTTGGGGCTTGTCGATAGGCTCGATGGAATCGCGTCTAGATATGTGTAGTTGCGACTACGTTGAGATGTTTGGTATAAAACAGTAGATTTTGTGGTAACATGAGTTCTCGTTCTGTACATAGGGGGGGGGCGGGTAATAATGCCTGAGTATGATCTGTGCTTTCACTAGTTAGGCGCGGACCGTTCTCAGGCGTATTGCATTAGGTATGAAGGTGGATAAAAAAATAGCGGTCATGGAAATGCGTAGGACGGAGATGAAGTCGGTGGAATATTACGAGGGGAGTTAACCCTACGGCAGTACACCTCGGAGTTTCGGGGAACGACGAGGAATGATGAGCCAATAAGACGCTGCGGAGATAAACAAGTCCTCGTACGCATCATCGTTTTCCTCTTGATCATGCTCAGTCCTACACATTTTCGTTTCCACTAAGGATAGAGCCTGAACGTACCATGTTGTCGGAGCGCTCTTGATCGACGTGGTGAGTTCGGTGAGGTCGGCGTCTATTCGGACTTGAGCGTCAGACGGATGCATAGTGATTATGACCCCTGTCTCGAATGTCAAATTTAACTGTCAGTTTAGATTTTCAGCTCGTTGAGGTTGATAGGGCGAACCCGCGTGCACTGCTATTACCCGAGGGTGAAATTACATTCAAATAGCACCTGGGTGTCACTCACAGCAGCTATTGCTCATACATTTCCAGTTTAAAAGTTCTCGTTCGTTCTGGTTTTACATGAATGCGTCGGAGTTATCTAATACTAGCCTGTCGATGGTCAGGAAAGTGTTGCGGACGCCAAAGGGAGATCGTACATTACCACCGGCTGCCCAAGATCCCTCAGCACATTTTCGATAATATCTTTCATCCCGTCGATTCCGCCACATTTTCCGTAATCTGCGAATTCTTTGTGTCTCGCGCTACACCCGAGACATGGAGGCAGCACCAACTCCGCGTCGAGAAGTCGTAGTCGCAGGTGTACGAGGCGTTCTGACTCGAATCAAACGACTCATCTAGCGGCAGCAGTGTAGTACCCACCGACTCGTTTTGGCTCGTTGCATTGGTACGCAACTGCCCATATTATCTCCTGCTCGCTCGTCTCGCATTTTTTGTAACCGTTTCGCCTGCGAGTGAGGTTGGCGGTGCGCCCGCATTTGGGCATAAGTATCCCCGTTTGTAGATTGAGGTTCAGATTGAAGTACGCCATCCCTGGTTTCTCGGAGTATAACGATCGCGAGAGATGCGCCGTAATTTGGGCGTCAACGGATTGATTGTATCTAAATTCGATCGCGTTTATGAGCTAAATAATCGGCTGTTGGTCTTACAACGCTGCTCGGACACGCGCTAGCTGTATCATTGCGAGATACTGACTGACGGAACGATCAAAACTGAATTCTAAGCTACGTCTACGACCAACTTACCGAGAGACGAAGTGGGCGGAAGCAAGAGAGAAAATTCGCATTCTCGGCGGATAATCTACATAAAACGAGAAATTATTAGAGTATGATCCAAAGTGGGGACTGATTCACCGCTCACAAGGAGCACGTTATTATTGGTTTTGGTTTCGGGTTTAAGAGTCTTTGGGTTGGCTAGGAGGAGCAGGGGGAGGGGGGTAGGGCATTGCGTTGTTGGATGGGGGAGCTGTTTGAGTTGGGACTTGTTAGAACATGAGCAGGGAGTTCAAGCGCCGCATCCACATCCAAGGATTCCTTGTCGCAAATTCGCCTGAAAGGAACCTTCGCTTTTTCGCATAAGTTTTGGCCCTTCTGGAGCAAGGTAAAATCAAGGCCGAATCCTAGAAATTTATGGGGTTAGAAAAGGCTGTGAAGGCCTTCTTGTCGATGTTCAACGCGACAGCGACGGCGAGACCGGTCGTTGTCGTCGACCCACAGTATGCGACGTAATATACTCTTCCTTCCGCGTGCAAGCGCGGCGACACACACTTCATTACGCTCGATAAACGACCTATATGTCAAACTCTCAACTAAACCGTCAGCTGTTCAGCAAGAGGCAAGCCGAGTACACGCCAACTGCCTCGGCAGTACAAATTCAATGGTGACGATGGTCACCTCAAAGACTAAAATATACGTCGGCTTGTCGTAGTAAAGCATCGTTCTCTGGTTCATAACGGTACCACCGAATATTGCTCGACCGAACCGCCTGAAACGTGGCCGCTCAGGCGCCACCGGCATGACCCGGTTAATCACGCTTAACGGCCCGCCATGGGTCGGATCAATCGGCATGTGTCCCGGCATGATGGCCCAAACCTTCCTTTATAAAAACGAGCGACAACTGGTCCCTTTGTTGTGTCTCCTGTGGAATCCCTCACCTCAGTGAATATAGCTGTAAAAGTAACGGTGGAAAAACAGAAAACCGAAGAACGGGTTTGTGGCATAACCTGGCCCGGAGTCGAACCGGGAACACGCGACGATGATCTTATTGGATCATGGGCGTGAGACCGTTCACTCCCAGGTTATTTTATTGCGTAGCGGTCGGTCTCCGTACACTCATAATTAGTGATTTTCTGATATACCATACATTTCCTGCGCTGACTCCACCCAAATAGGCAACGTTGTCGCGTCTTGTAAGAGTGATGACAGCGCAAAATCTTCACCCTCAACCCCTGCTGGATATGTCCGGCAACCCGATCATTTCCCCTGAATATACTGCTTGCTCTTGCACCACCTCTATGAGATTGCAGTACTTGGTCTTTGTGCATCTGTTGACGATTATCGGCGTTCATGTGGACGTCTGCGGCCGCCTGCTTGCAAATGTTTACGATGGTCGAACTCGACTATCTCTATCTAGCCCTCTGCTTAGCGACATTGTCTTCTCCGGGGGATCCGCTTCGCACACTGTACTCTATCCTTCGCGGCATTTCATTATTGGACGCCATGCTTGTGTTCTCTCCATCGACACTTCTGTAGTTCAATGGACCTCCACCTCTGGCTATACCCCTATTGCTCTCGACGGGACTTCTCCTATCCCAGCCTACGTGCAGGCACTATCAGTAATAACAAAATGGGGTCGTAACCCTGTCCATTTCGAATTTGCATTGGCTCGCACAGCCTCCGTTCAGTCTTATTTTTATCGCCGAGTGCGTTCTATGCGCACCCTCGAACGTTTGCGTTTAATTTTTTTCAGTGGTTTTGTTACTTCAGGCCACTCTCAGCAGTATGTGTCAGGCAGCGGGGGCCATATGGGCAAGCATATGGGCAATCGAGATCCTCGTCGGATGTTCGTTGGACGGCGGCGTATCGATAACCGATTGATGACTCACAGGTTATTCGCCAGTCATTTTCATCTGTCGATTCTTTTGGCTGTATTTGACAACATCGACCGCTTTGCCTTCTTCCATAAGATTTTTGTTAGTAATCCTCGTCTGGCTATGTTATCAATGATTATTGACAATACCAGATTGCATGCAACTTATGTTGTCACTTTAGACCGTAACTGGATACCCAGAGTCATTTGTGATCGGCTCGTACAACGGTTTTTGCGTTCTCTGTGTAGCTCCCACGACTGGTTGGAAATATGTCACAGAATCGACACTGTACATTGTAGTCATTTAGCTCGTCGAGCTGCTAAACTATCTAGAATTAAGGTACCGTTTCCTTCATGGGCTTTGTGTTACGCCCCAATATCCAGATGTACGTTGTTTTTCGACCTTGTGTTGAACATCCGCCATTGTGCGTTCATTTATAACTTGTTTTGTGGCATCGCTGATTCACGCACCGATGTTATTGCGGCCCCACAAAGAAACCTTTTCAGAGTGGTAGGCGGTGGAGGTACGCACAAGTGGAAATATGCCGAAATAAAGCCTTTCGTGGTCGGTGGCGCACGTTCCCTTCGCTCGGGCGACACCTTTACTTTCTACAAGCATTGTCCTGTCGCTATCAGTACAAAATTTTTGGCGCAGACCGATGTCGTGTGTTGCACTATTCCTTTGAGCGATATTATACCTTATTTAAATAAAAAACATCTTACAAGCATAGCTTTGTCTCATAACTGTACCTTGAATGCCAAACCGACTGCTGATGCAGTACGTCGTTCTCTTGGGGATCATACCTGCGCATGCAGCGACCATATCACTATTTTCACTATCAATCGTGCACAGGATAAGACGGCACTTCGAACTATGAAGCAAGCCGCTAAGAGAGCGGAAAGCACCAGGACCTCACAGCCGAGTGATGCATTACGTAGTAAACGTCGTGGCGATAGATCTGTAAATAAAGCTCGGGATGGAGATGCGACATTTCCGCCAGCTCCAGCATCCGAATCGTTAGTGCGTGAAATTATAACCGGTATGTGCGACCATTTGGCACCTTCGATGTTCGAAGAAGTTGGTTGCGCTGTTTGCGGCCAATTGCATTTGAAGTCAGAGTCTACTCTCAAAGAGGACCTTGATCTCAACTGGGGTTTACTTAGTCGACCCGAAGCCACTCGCAAAGAACGTCTGTCAATATTGGAAGATGTTACACATCTAGATGGACCGGTCCTTGACCTTACCTGCAAAATGTGTGTGTCAATTGCGAACAGAGCCTCAGGAAGTCGGTCGTTCCTCTGCATGCATTGGCTAACAATTTGTGGATAGGCGCAGTGCCTTGGCAGTTGCGAGACTTGAAGTTTGCCGAACAAATGTTGATAGCGCGTGTAAGGCACAACCGGTGCGTCGTTCGTGTTGCATCTGGTCGTGGCAAAATGATGGCAAATGTCGTTATGTTTCAACAGCCGGTCGCTAAAGTTTACAATAAACTCCCTCTGAGCAAAGAGGAAATTAGCGAAGTTCTTGCGTTTGTGTTCTTGGGATCTGCCAAACCCACCGAAGAAGATTTTGCTAGGACACCTATGTTAGTCAGACGACGACACGTCCAAAACGCGTTAGAATGGCTCAAATTAAATCATTCGGACTATGAGCATTTACAAAT
>JARJCV010000715.1:0-14831 GCA_029281435.1 Mycena haematopus
TCCTTAGACTTCAACATCTTTCCGAAGTGAGCAGTATTTTGTCAGTACTTGCACGACTCAAGGATCTTCCTACAGGTAGCAACCCTTGCATACGTCCGGAAGCATACGTCCATTCCTGTCCCGCAGGTGTACCACGCGGAAATCGACACGGACAACGCTTTAGGGACGCGGTACACAATTGTCGAAAGAGTACGTCGTGTATACGTATTGAAGTCGTCCGTCCTCAGGTGTGCAAGCTAGATGGTGGGAGTGAACCTTGACCAGCTTTGGGACACCATGGGGGAAGGAGCGAGAGGCCTTGGCGCGGGAGCTAGGGCTGTTGGAAGCCAAGATGCTGCAGACTCGTTTTCCGAAGATCGGGTGCATCATTGACAGAGACGGCGGGGTAGGTCCAATGGCCCCTAGTTGCACTTACGACTTTACTCTGCGTCCTCCGCACTGCGGCCCGTTCACGTCCTCTAAAGCGTTGCTCGAGGCGCATGTCCGGAGCGAGCTGGCGCGCATGGATGAGCCCGAAACGTGGATTGCTGCCCGCAGGAGTGTGAGCAGCGTAAACGGCGGCACTGAAGACCTGCCACTCCGGTATGCAGTCCAATGGTTCTCTCTCCTTTTGGCTGGTGTTCTGGATATGCAAGGGACGGAGCTCACCGCCACCGATTTTACACTCTGCCACGACGACTTCAACCTAGGCAATATGCTCGCCACGCCGACAGGCAAGGTGACGGCCCTTCTCGATTGGCAGGGCTCGCGTGTTTTGCCGTTGTGGAACTCGTCACGGCGCGGAGGGTACACTGACGACATCTACTTGTTCAAAGACGAGCATGAAAGGCAGAAACTCATGGCGCTCCGTGAGGAGACTCTTGCCGAGCAGATGGGGGGCAGGATTTGGGAGACGAGTCTTTGGCTGGACCAGTTGCTGCGCATAGCCGGCGACAGGTTGGTGGTCGATCACAGCCGCGCCGACTTGGACGACACATTTTTGAATTGGTTCAGGCATGGCATGGATACGGGGCAGGAGGAAAACCTGCAGCCCTTTGTGTCGCTTCGGTTGTTCATCGAGGTGCGTCTACCGGAGACCGGACCTTAGCCCGCGCGTGCTGACATTAGCAATGAAAAGGCCCATCAACGTGTCATCTAGGGTGCGCAAAAATATGGAGTGTTTGAAATTCAAGCCACCTCAAATTCTTTTAGTCATTTTGTCCGAGATATGTAACAGCTTACAGTGAAAATATTGCAAGTGTTAGGATGCGAATCATGGTTAAACTCGACATTTATGACATGCACGGTTTGTAAATCAATTTCCTTCCACGAGTCAACAATATTTTCTCTCAAAATCGTACACAACAAGTCGGGTGTTCCGTATCAGCGCCACCTCCAACGGATATGTCAATTCTCGACACGCGTTCGATCCCCTTCTGGGTGTTATTTAGTGGTGGTACCTGCAGACGACGACGTTGTGCCGGAGCCCGTGGACGTCGCGGTAGTGCTCGTCGCAGTCGCTGCTGTTTTTTTCTTGTAGGTCCCAGTGAAGCCGGGTTGCCCACAAACAACGTTGCCGTTGCTATCGGGACGCCGAGGGAAGTCGAGTTGTTGAAGCCGCAGTTTTTGGTGCAACGCGTCATCGTATATACTGACAATAGTCATTTTGTGTCGGACGTCTGAAGCTGGGTTGGTACTCACTCGCTTGTTTTGCTTGTTGCTGGTAACGCGCTGTGGGCCCTTTGCTATCTACCCTTTAAATACTCCTGTGCTTCGAATTTGGTGAGCCGCTTGAAATCCGCAATTTCAGCCAGGATTCCCTAGTTTCCCCAACTTGGATTCCCCGCAACTGCCTGCAACTGTCCAAACACAGAAACGCCGTTGCGCAGTTTGATGCTCGATGGTAACTGTCAAGGTCAGCTCTAGCCCAACTCTAGCCTCTCCACAGCTCTCCACGCTGTTATGACCGTGAGGGGTGAGTCGAGTCAGAGGTTAGAGTCAGTAGGAGTTAGTGGGAGAATCCGGAACCAACGTGGCCCAAGCGTGAGCAAGAAAAACTTGAAAGAAAAGAGAATGGGCGGGTGGATACTATGTATCTAATCTATGGAGCTATCTAATCTACACTGCCACGAGGCTCTGGCAGTTTCTTCAACCGAGATCTAGGAAAATCTGGAGAAGCACTTGAAAACCGAGACATTCGCGTATTATTAAGGAGAGAGGCATCGAGTCGACAGGTCCACATCCGACTTGAGAGTCACTTCGAAAAGAGAAATTTGGTTTCTGTTTCCTCCAGATTGGGTGACGGTGGTGACAAGGTTTCTTCCCACGTCACCGGCTTGCAGTAAGCGGGCATCGGTACACCCTCAGACCAGTACTGATGCAACGCTTTTCCAGCAGAATCCGCCCAAATTTGAGAAGCATGTCCACCTATCCACTCCGGCGCTCCACAGATTCTTCGTCCACGCACCCGACAAACTGATCCCGACGCTTTCACTCGGCGGCTTTGAACCAAACATCTCGTTGAAGGCGCGAAGAACTTCGGAAGAAGCGCATCGAAGATGGATCTATTCGTGAGCATTTAACATGGCTGGCCGGTCCTTGTTCAACCTGTACTATTCCCCATCTTGCAGGTGTTGCCGGTGCGCTGCTGACGCCGAATCGCTCACCTCCGACAAAAAGAAGATGGTGGTGTGTCCTTTATTTGCCTGACGAGATAGAATCAACTTATGAATTCGTAGATTGGTTCTACGTTCATCGTCGAGGTCGAAAACTTGGAAACCGTCAAGAAGATTATTGAGAGCGATATCTATTATACGTCTGGCGTCGTAAGTCTATATGGGTTCCGTTGCTTGAAAATATCCTCAGATCGTCTTTCAGTGGGATGCGGAACGCATTGTAATTCTCCCTTTCGTGGCGGCTACACCCAATTTCCCTTGATTGTATTCAAAATTCACCGGAAAATAAAAGTTGTATTCTGCAGGTCGACAAAATCCAAGGCTACGTCTTCCAAGCGTCTCCTTCCCAGAACCTATTCAACCTCAATGATATCCGTAAACACAAGTTAGGCTAGAGATCTGCACCATCACCTCGATTCCACGAATCATGTTCAACTTGAAATCGCAACAAAACAAAGTCAATTACTCGGAACGCTACATCCATGGAACGGCAAAGAAAAAGAAGAAAGAGATGTGTTTTTAACGTGCATTTGGCTTCCGCGCGCAAGTGGTGGATAAAGCCAAATGCGCGCGTACTAAGCCCGGGGCCCACGACAAGGGAGCACGAGGATGCAGCAAAGCTCGCACCCGTCCCCGGAAGGAAACGACCCACCTTTGGACTCACCCGATGAGAACGCTTCAAGACGCAGCTGTTCGCGAATGACGACGAGGGAGAGGAAGGCGGCCGACGACGACGGAGAGACAGAGCGCGGTTCAAGGAGGAGTACGAACGGTTTTCAGAAATCTCAAGGTGGTCTCGAAGCGGTCTTGAAGTCTCGAGACGGTCTTGGTTCTTGGTTCTTGCGCCAGTGTCTCGCTTGAAGTTTGAAGACTTGAGGCAGTCAACTTTCGCGTCTCGAGGTAACCTTCAAAATGTCTTGAGGCGTCTCAAGTCTTGCGCACTTGAGCCAGAAGTCTTGAAGCATGACTTGAAGACTTGAGGCGTCTTGAAAACTCAAGCGGTCTCCAAGTCTCGAGACGGTCTTGAGTCTGCATCTTGCGCAATATCCCACTGAGATCTTGAACTTAGACTTGAAGCCTGAAGACTTGAGGCAGTCGAGTTGAGGTCTTGAGGTTACTTGATGTCTTGAGGCGCCTTGAGTCTTGCGCGCTTACGTAGAATTGAAATCTTGCAGTGAGCGAGTTTTGAAGCATCTTGAAGCTGAGCGTCTTGAAAGTTGAGGTTTGTCTTGAGGCGGTCTTGAGGCGGTCTTGAGGCGCTCCTGAGGCCTGAGTCTCGAGATAACTTGCTTGAAGTTTCGAGAGACTTGAGGTGGCTTGCTGAGACTCGAGGTTACGCCATAGTCTTCAAGTTGAGTCTCGAAGCGTCTTGGATGTTGCGCACCTGGGCCTCTGAAGGCTTGAACTTGACTTGAGGCGCTTTGAGATCTTGGCGTCTTGGGAGTAACTTGAAGTCTCGAGCTTTGAAGCGTACGCGCGAATGTGAAGGCAGTCTTGAGTTTTGAGGTAACTTCAAGTCTTCAGACTGAAACGAGGTGTAAGCGGTTTGGGGACTTGAATCGTACGTTAAGTCTTGAGGTGCAGGCGCTGAATTCGACGTCTTGAGCAGCTCGTGGACTTCTACCCATGGCGAGCAAGACAAAACGCGTGAACGATATCCGGGTCAGCGTTCAGAGCGCGATGGGAATAGCAACACAACACACCTCTGAGTAGCTTGAGGGCCCTAAGGAATGGAGAACTGTACTAGGCGAGGCGAGAAAAGGGGAGATGTTTCGCTCGAGATCGCGAGAAAGTGGGGGGTTGAGAGAGAAGAGGATGAAGGACAGACGTGAAGTGGCTGACCTTATATACCCTCGACGGCAAATTCCGTACTTTGGAATTTCGACTAAGGCAGTGTCCTATTCCGGAAAATCTCTTGACGTCATTCCACGCTGATATCCACCCGGAAGACCTGCACCTCTTTCGAAGAGTAGAAGAGCGAGAATGCTTAGAGTTAAAACTTAAATGCAAGTTGAGCAATCAAAGTTGAACTGCAACGAGAGCCTAAAGTTGAAAAAAAGCGTGAACAGAATACAAGTACCCGTAGATGTCAAACCTGATGTCAGATGAGGGCGTTTTAACGCGAATACGTGTCGAACCCGTGGTACTAAACGCGCTACGGAAGTCACATGGCCGCGTTTGATTTTCACCTGGTCTTAGCTGCCATCAAATCTTCTCCAGTTCGGGATCGCCCAGCCTCCTCCTCAATTTCAGTGGGAAAGATACAAACTGGTTTTTATTGCTGATCTTTTGAATATCAGTGCTTACCTTACGAAAAATTGAAATATTATTATTATAGCCCATCAATCCATCAGCTATAATAATCACAAAATCCGCCGAAAGCGCGGGGTGCTCGCGAAGAAGACAGCGTAATCGTGATTACTCATTTCCTTTTTTGGAAGGAATTTCTTTCTAGCCCATTCCATGAGATATGGGTATGAGCAGAACCACGCCATGGAGGTGCATCTTTGGTCCGATTTTCGTAGCGATATACCTGAAATTGAATGTTTTTGAATCCATTCTTTGCCTAGAGGACTGTCAGCCACCGCGCGCACATTTGATGGCAATTCCAGCCCCCAGCCAGTCACGTGCATTTAAGGTAGAATTGCTCGCTTCGCTCGCAATCACAAATTACAATTGATTTCATATATAAATGTCAACACCCCGCGCCCACAGACGCCCACACTTTGGTGACCTGAGATGCAGGTTGAAGAGACCACCGGTGAGTACTTTCTTAGCACCCTTTTCAACTGCAATGATGCATTCCTGTGCTAGAGAGACAGACGACTCGGACCCCTTCCCGTCCGCATTTGCATCCACGCATTGCGAATGACCCAGAGGTTTCTTCGCTCGCGAAGAATTTGGCACTAGCTGCGACAAGCTGCCACCTCATCTGGCCAACGACCCTGGCCTAGTTGGGATGGCGGACATCTGGGCAGACACGGCCACCCGATATTGGTCGAGGCGGCGCGGGATCTTGAGCGCTTCCACGGCTTGCAGGACGAAGCGACCCGAGTTATGCACAAGCGTTGCTCAGGTGCCTATGTGGTTGCTCGGGGAGGCTTCAATATGGTCAGTTGGCAAAGCCCGTTGGCATTTCTGTCTTTCTTTCCTCACGGTTTGCTGACGAGCTGGAAGATATTTCTGCTGACCTTTGAAGACGGCACGGATGCTATGGCTCGTCTACAAATCCAGAATGCGATCAATTCCGAGGCTATGTCCAGGTTCAGCTCGGACCTCCTTACACTTCAATGTCTTTCCGAAGTGAGCATATTTGGTCAGCACTTGAGCGAATCAAGGATCTTCCTACAGGTAGCAACTCTTGCATACGTCCGGAAGCACACGTCCATTCCTGTCCCGCAGGTGTACCACGCGGAAATCGACACGAACAACGCTTTAGGAACGCGATACACAATTGTCGAAAGAGTACGTCGTGTATACGTATTGAAATCATCTATTCTCAGGCATGCAAGCTAGATGGTGGGAGTGAGCCTTGTTCAGCTTTGGCACACCACGGGGCCGAAAGAGCGGAGGCGTTAGCGCGGGAGCTAGGACTGTTGGAGGCCAAGCTGTTGCAGACTCGTTTTCCGAAGATCGGGTGCATCATTGACGGAGACGGCGGGGTAGGTCCAATGGCCCCTAGTTGCATTTACGACTTTACTCTGCGCGCCCCGCACGCGGCCCGTTCACGTCCTCTAAAGCGTTGCTCGAGGCGCATGTCCGGAGCGAGCTGGCGCGCATGGATGAGCCCGAAACGTGGATTGCTGCCCGCAGGAGTAGCAGCGTAAACGGCGGCACTGAAGACCTGCCACTCCGGTACACAGTCCAATGGTTCTCTCTCCTTTTGGCTGGGTTCTGGATATGCAAGGGGACGGAGCTGGCCGCTGCCAATTTCACGCTGTGCCACGACGACTTAACCTAGGCAACATACTCGCCACGCCGACGGGCAAGGTGACGCCCTTCTCGATTGGCAGGCTCGCGTGTTTTGCCGTTGTGGAACTCGGCGCGCGGAGGGTACATTGACGACATCTACTTGTTCAAAGACGAGCATGAAAGGCAGAAACTCATGGCGCTCCGTGAGGAGACTCTTGCCGAGCAGATGGGGGCAGGATTTGGGAGACGAGTCTTTGGCTGGACCGGTTACTGTGCATCGCCGGCAACAGGTTGGTGGTCGACACAGCCGCGCCGACTTGGACGAAACATTTTTGGATTGGTTCAGCGCGGCGTGGATGCGGGACAGGAAGAAAGGCTGCAGCCCTTTGTGCCGCTTCGGTTGTTCATCGAGGTGCGTCACTTCTTGACCTTGGTCCGCGCGCTGACCTCAGATGAAAAGGCCCATCAACGTGTCATGTAGGGTGCGCAACAGAAATGCTGAATGTCCGGATGTATCCAACCTCAAATTCATGTTCGTCATTTTGTCCGAGACATATACGGCTTGCAGTGGCAATATTGGAAGTATTGTAATCAAATTTCTACTCGCGAGTGACGTCTAAAATCCTCCCTCCAGAAATGGATGGTATTATCGCGTCTCGCTTTGTCTGTTCCACGGGATGCTCAAACCTTGTCAACTTCTGTTGCTCTCGCTCTCTTCCTCGATCGGAACTGACCCTCAAATAATTTAACTAACAACACTGCTAGCTATGTATACTGCATCCCCCACCACATTAATCGCATTGACCACGTCCTTCGTGTTGATCTTGTTCACGCGTTCTGTGCATACGCTGCAGCCGAGAGCAGCCCCCCCGCGGCGCTCGCAGCGCTGGCTCGCACTTGATCCGGTTGCTTCTCGCGTGATGTGGCCTGCACTCTGGCCACCCTCGCTAGCATCGTGCATCTGGCTCGTCCGGCAGGACCCCCCGAGGCAGCGCACCCCACGCGCGCACCGGCGCACCCAAATCGTACATTTGCACCACGCGCGCGAGCCCCGTATGGTGCCGTGAGGGATCGCAAAGAACCTCGACCGTGGTGATACTGAGGAACCCGGCGCGGGTGAGCAACGGCATCTCCCTCCTGCTGGGTGGCAGGCGTGATCGCACGTGCAAACGACGCGCCGAAGGACTGCAACTGGTGTTTCATGTCTGCCGGTGGGCTGTGGGCTCGCGTGCCCGGGGACGAAGGATATATTGGATATTGAAAAGATCGAATGCGCGTTTCAGCGCGGCGTCGGCGCTCTCTTCCTTCGTCTTGCCCATGCTTGCGACTAGGTAGAGTGCCCTACGGTGAGTTAACGTTCATTAGTTTGGGTCTGGGTGACTTATGGTGGACGGACGCACAGATATTCTGCTTCCCCACGTATCCCTGGTTGATGAGAAAACGGGAGTACACCTCGGGCGTGAGGTTCCCTGTGTTTCGCGTGTCGAGGTACGTGAAGATTGCGTCCATTAGCTCTCTGAATACCGGCATAGGGCTCATGTCCCCGTCGAAGAACGGACCCCATCCGCTTGGTGTGGGGGTGGCGTACCAGGCAGAGCTGCGGGGGCTACAGAGGTCGGTGTGGGTGTGCTCTGCAGCGGCTCATCGGGGCGGCATCGTGTACGACGAGACTCCCTCTTCACTGGTCGTTGGCTGTGCGGCAGGTTGAGGTATTGCTGGGGCCTGGGCCTGCATAGGAATGTTATTCTCAGGCGTCTTCTCCTCCACCGTTTGGGCTAACGCCGCCAGGGCAGCAGGCAGCGTCCTTGGGTACGCCGACGGCGGAAGCGGATATGATCGTGGGGGCGCGGGGTGGCGAGGATATGATCGTACTTTGCCGCGGGGGGAGCGCGGGCGGCGAAGGTGCGGGGCTCTGGGGCGCGAGACGCGCACAACAGAGGGCGACTGCACGAGGCGGTGGTGGCGGCGTGGGCGTATATGTAGAAGGCGCGGGGCTTTGGGGCGGCCAGACGCGTTGTACGACCTGGGGAGGCTGCACGACATCTGCGGGAGGCACCGGCTTCTGCGGTGGAAGCAACCAGTCCGACGACTCGTGGGCGGTAAGCGGTGGAGAGATGGGTTCTACGGCGGCGACCTGGACTACCCCGGGGATGCGATACACAATCGTCGAGAACGACGCAACCGGTGCCTGCGCGCCGCCGCCGCTCCTGCTAAACACGCGCGTCCGGTGCGTTGCGAGATGCCTGCCGGGAAACTCTTCCGCTCCTATGGCGCAGTTGGCACACAGATCGTATTCATGGCACTCGAGGCAGTTGATGCGCGGATCTGTTGGGGCGATCGTCCGCAGGCAGAGGTTGCAGCCAGAGTATCCTGGGGCCATGGCTGCAAATTCGAAACATAGACTCATGAAGACGGCCGAACATCGCGTTTTATCGTGGTCCTAATTAGCAGCCTGTCCAAGACCTGTCTCCTGTCAGAATTTTTGTCAAACATGGAATTCCTTTGGTCCGTGTAGGAAGGAACTTGAAGGATGCCGAATTTCGCTACTGTTTGCTGGAACCAGTCGTGAGTGCGGAACGACCCAGAGATGAGAGCAGACGAAAGATCTTGGATTGAATCATTGGAACTTGCCCAAGGAATGGTGTAGTCTCACTTAGGCGCTCAGTAATGAGTATGTTGGCACCGCCTGTGGTGGTGCCTTCCATCAGCTCAGTCGTCCATCGTGATAATGAGACTCATCCAGAATCTTCTTGCAAGGGATTGATATTTCAACTGAACTCCGCCAACATCTGGATTCTGGCAGATGCAAACCGAAATCCAGCAACAGTCGCCAAAGTTCTATTATCCATCCACCGCCATCTGCCAGATTTTTGTCAACTATCCAGTGTGGATATCTGGCTCTATTTCTGCGGTCGTCTGGCGGTTTTTCTGCTTTCATCCAGCGGAAATCGGTGGATTTGGGCCTCTCTAGATCTCCGACGTCGTCAACGGACAAAGATCTGGGCATCCACAGAACGCCAGGGCTGTGGTGTTGGATCAAGAAAAGGAGCACGGCGAGGATCACCGCCGACCGGCACTCAAAATATTTTTACTATCTTGTCTAGCATTCATGGGCAACCATCGTCTCAGTCTGTCGAAGCATCCGCCGTCCGACGGCATCCTTTGACAGTCCGGGCATGTCTAGACTTCGACTCGGCTGTCGTACGGTTGGACGGCATCCTGGTCAGTTTGATGCCATCAATTGAGATCGCAGTCGACGGCGGGATGTTTGATACTTTTCAGGGCTGGAGCTTAATGGCAAACTGGAGAGTGATGTCTTCATCCTTTATATATCAATTAGAACTTTAATCCTTTTTCCCCATCATCCATCAATATGCTTGAACAGAAATGCACAGATTGAGACATTGAAAGCAAGCTTCTGGGTTTACTCAATATGTAGCAAAAAAATCCTCACAAAACATCCCTCGCTCAAGGAACGTATGATACGCTGGGTGCGGGAGTTCACATTTTCACTTAAGTATAATGCGAAACCATACCCAATCAGTACAAGTCGAGCCGTTATTTAATGCAATGCTCTTATGCTAGCAAATCATAATAAGTGTTACGACTTCGAAACCTCGCATACTTATAACCGGAGCAATTTCGTTCAGATGAACTTCGTAATCAAAGGCAGCCCGAAAAGTGAACCACCTCATAGAAAAAGTCAAACAAGCGGCTCACATACGCGGGAAATCAGGGAGGATCATTTGTTGAGTCAATGAACTCAACTTGAGTCCACAGAGACCGTTGGTTTCCTCCAGGCATTGCCAGAATCCAAATGGGACATGATTGATTTTCGGCGATTACGAGCAAGATCTGACGTTGATGCACCGCTTCGGGTTCTTGTAGGTTCTTGGCTCACTGCTGGACCCAATATCATTCAGACACTGCCAACCTCGATGTCGGGCCAGGTTACCAAGTCAATCTCAATTGACCTTCTCCTTGAGAAATGAACCATGACCATCCTTCTCGGAACTGGTGGACGAGATCCTCGATTATTCTGCAGGCGACCCACACTCTCTCAAAACCTGCTCTCTTGTGTCAGGCATGGTCTCCCGCTGCCGATCCACCTGTTCGAAAATTGTGCTCTCTGGCCATCGAGAATCGCCTCATTCTGCGACCTCCTGCGGTTCCCCGACTGCACTTCCTGTCCCATGTCCGCAGCATAACAACATTAAGTTTATGGTCCGCAAGACTACGACACCTACACCAAATTTGCAGCGGATCTAGCCGCTCATCAACGTCTGTGAGTTGGAGGTGGAATTCACGACGCCTACCGTCCCGAGAAACTCGATCCGTTCTCCGCACGGCCTTCCCCAACATTACGCCCTTGTCCTTGACTTGGAGAGGATACACACCCATGCCGCTCGCAAAAATGATATGTCTTTTCCCGCTTTCAGAGTTGGACATGAAAATGACCCCACCTTGGAGGATATTCTCCCGAAGCGGTGCGCCTCGGGAGCTGCGCAGCCTGAGCCTTGCTTCAAACTCGCGGGCAGATCCTGACATGGTTGGATGCGGCTGGCCAGCTTCCCACATTCACTCGCTCACGCTGCCTCGCCTGCGTAGTATTGACGTACCATAGTGTGCAAATGCTGCAGCAGATCGGCAATGAGCTCCACCATTTCACTTTACTGTACACGGCACATCCGAATACAGTACGTCCAACGGCCGTACGTCGGGCAACTGTTTTTCCTTTCCATAATATGTACCATGCAGTCGAGCCTTGGAGATGATCGACCTGTCCTACACCAAAACCTTAAAACGCTGTGCATCCACGATTCGTCGTGGATCAACTCCGAGGCCACTTTGTGGATACCTAAGATCATAATGAAGCTCGGGGCACCGACGCTCGAGCGCCTTACGCTGGAGCTCGATCTATGTCGGCCCGCGTGCGAGGAGCTCGACTGGGCAGCGCTAGATGCGTTTTTGTCGTCCCCAGTACGATTTCCGCGCCTGCGCAGAGTTGTGGTCAAGTGCGAACTACATGGCAACCACGACTATGACGCGTATTTCGACGACTACGACCCATATGAGGAGTCGCCCGAGATTGACTTTGAACACGAGTTTGTCCGCAAGGCATTACCGGCACTGGCGGATTCGGAGCTGCTGCAGACAGAGTGGTAGACCTTGATGCAATCTGGGTGTTACCCACCCTGCCTGCGCTCCTGCCCAATCAGTCTTTGGGGAGAAGTAAAGTGACATATTCACGAAAGTGAAGACAGAATTCGAGCCTTGTAGACGCGAATGCGACATGATAGTCCTTTTTTTTGTGGCACCAGACGAATTGATGGACAGACGTCCAACTTCCAAGTTTTTTTCAAAAGGCCGACTACATTCCTAGTGTATAACTTGTATTAGGTGAACGCGGGAGGGAATATATATAAATCATTGGAACTTGCCAAGACCTTGCCTTAGGCGCCGTCTCTTAAGTGACCATGACCATCTTTCCTCAGGAACTGGTGGATGATATCCTCGATTATTCTGCAGGCCATCCACGCTCGCTCAAAACCTACTCTCTTGTGTCCCAGGCATGGGTCCCCCGCTGCCGATCCCACCTGTTCGAAAAGTGTGCTCTCTGGCCATCGAAAATCGTCCCCTTCTGCTACCTCCTGCGGTCCCCCGACTGCACCTTCCTGTCCCATGTCCTCAGCATAACCAACATCAAGCTTTATGATCTACAAGTGTACGACACCTTCAACAAATTCGCAGCGGATCTAGGCCGCCTCACCAACGTCGGTGAGCTGGACATGAAATTCGCAACGCCCTACCGTCCTGAGAAACTCGATCCGTTTCTCCGCATGGCCTTCCCCAAAATTACGCGCCTTGTCCTTGACTCGAGGAGGATACAGCACCCCACGCCGCTCGCCAGTATGATATGTCTTTTCCCCGCTTTGCAGGAATTGGACATGGAAATGACCATCGACTTGCAGGATATTCCTGCCGACGTGATGCCGCCTCGAGAGCTGCGCAGCCTAGCCTTTCTTCATACTCGGCGGGGCAGATCCTGACATGGTTGGATGCGGCCGGCCTACTTCCCAACATTCACTCGCTCACGCTACCTTGCTTGCGTGGTCCCGACGTACCCATTGTGCGCAAAGCGCTCCAGCAGATCGGCGACGAGCTCCACCATTTCAGCCTTACTGTACACGACACGTCCGAATACAGTACGTATGACGGCGGTACGTCGGCACAACTGCATTTCTCTTCCTTCACTTGTAATATTGACTGTGCAGTTGAGACCTTGAAGATCATTGACTTGTCCCTGCATCAAAACCTTAAAACGCTGCACATCCTCGACTTGACGTGGATCAACTCCGAGGCCCAGGAGACGACCTTGTGGATACCCAAGGTTACGATGAAGCTCGCGGCACCGACGCTGGAGTGCCTGACGCTGGGATTCGATCTATCTCGGCCCGCTTGCAAGGAGCTCGACTGGGCGGCGCTAGATGCGTTTTTGTCTCCGGCACGATTTCCGCACCTGCGCAGCGTCGTGGTCAAGTGCGAACAACATGATAACCACGACTACGGCGCGTATTTCGACCACTACGACCCCTATGAGGAGCCCGAGATCGACTACGAACACGAGTTCGTGCGCAAGGCATTACCGTTGCTGGCGAGTTCGGAGCTGCTACAGACAGAGTGGTAGACCTGCCTGCGCTCATAATCGCTGCATGACGTTTTCCTTGCAGGCTGAGTTTCGCGATCGGATCCGAAACAAACAGTGGGAGAGCTGTCAGTGAATTTATTTATGAAAGTGAAGACAGAATTCGAGCCTTTTGGGCGAATGCGGCTCTGCACGGCCTATGTTCCAAAGTTTTTTCAAAAAGGCCGATTACGTTCCTAGTGTACAACTTGTATTAGGTAAACGCGGGAGGGAATCCGAGAATATATATACAAATCGCAACAGGGACAACGCTCGCAGGTCTCGTCTCGAACGGGAAGCAAAGCGATGGATGATGCCGGGATAAGGGGAATCAAAGAAAACCACAGTGCACACACGTCCAATCACACCTTCGCCCTGTTCACGTTGTTCCCCACCAGCCGTCTCGCCCCGTCGATGTCCTCCGATGGGGCCGCTTCCTCTGCAATACTGCCAGGCGGCGTAGGCCCTTCCCACACGTCCTGTATCATACTCATCGTGCTCTCCAGGCTCCGCCGCCGCGTACTCGGGCTGGTCATCGTCGTCCCCAAGCTAGCCTGTCGCCCGTGCCCGCGGCGGAACGTCCCTCCAGGCGAGGTGGGTGAGGCGGGGCTACCCGACACGGGCGACCCCACGGTGCCACCGCCGAGCGCGGTGGTGCGTGTGTTAAGCGAGAGCGGTGGCGGCCCGCTGCCGTTCTGCTGTGCGAGCGCCGCCTCGAGGTTAGCGGCGTGGATCGCTGTGGATATGTCGAGATCGTGCTCGGCGGGGGTCGAAGGAATAGAGGATGACGAGCCCGAAGAGATAAGCGCCTTCCCCTCTTCCGACGACGCGTCGAATAGCTCCGGAGGAAGCCGCTCGTTTTCGATATCGGATTTGCGTCTGCGGTGGAGTATCAGTTACTGGTCTTGGCACGACAGGAATTCTACGCACGCATCCTCAAATCCATTAATCGCCTCCTTGATACCCTCCGAGCCCGACGCAAGCGTGCCGTACGGAAGTTTATTGGAGCCAGACACACTCTTGAGCTCCGACACCTTCTCGGATTCCTCCCTAGCCACGAAAAGTCAGCATCGGCGTACTGAAACCCCGATGAAAGATACCGTACCGCAGCAAAGCAAACACCCGCGCCATCCGCCCCACAGCCATGATCTTGTTCTTGATGACTTTTCGGCGCTCTACCGAATCTGGGGATGTCGGCGTGGTGGGCGACGCAGGCGACGAAATCATAGCCACATCCTCGTCATCCTCGAGCTCCTCCTTCGTGCAGGTGTTCAGGACGGCTACAAGCATGTCCGTGACTATGCGAATGTCAGAACGGTACAAGCAACAGCGATGGAAGAACGCACTTTTCTCGCCAACAAACGGTAGAGACCATGTGAAGACGTCCATGAAGTTGGGCAGCCAATACGGATGGGGCGTGCAATTGAATTGCCTGATGTTCATGACATTGCTCTCGTACTTCAGCACCGCGGCTTTGTTGTTATACACATCGAGGTAATTTGGCGCGGAGAAAATTGTCATCACAGATGGAAAACCTGTCGACTTGGTTTTGCGGTACATCCGGTATCTGTGGAAGAATG
>JARJCV010000716.1:0-14792 GCA_029281435.1 Mycena haematopus
AAATGGGAGGTTCGAGTCGCATGTAGAAAAAATAAATATGTCAATCCCTCAATTCTCATAGTCCTCCGCGTTATATTCCTCCCATTCCTCCTGCTCGTTCTCCATAGACTTGAAATTGAAAGGACGACTTGAAGGTCCTTCCTCCCAGCTCTCTGAGCACCGCCGCTTGCCAGCGCCCGACCCATTGACCGAAGCTTGGCTACTGGAAGCGAGCGTCGACGATGCGCCTTGCGAGGAGGGACCTGCTCGCCGAGAAGACGAAGCTTGACTGCTGGAAGCCACTGGGCCATTTACATCGTCGTCGAATTCTGCAAGGAAAAGATAATATCACAAGACTGGAAATGACGCTCCGGAACTCACGAAATGTTGCCGATTCCTGAGCGCTGGCCTTCCGCTCCGCGAGGCCAGGGCATTCTGCCTCCAGAAGAGAACCAGCCCGATAGACCATGGTATCCCCGCGCTCCGTCATATTGATAGGCTCCAGGTTTTCAAGTTTCCATGTGCGGCTGAATATGCACCAACGCTCGAACGCCATACAGTCAGGGCCAGTCATTCTTATCGCCTCGGCGAACGGGAACTTCGAGACGGCGAATCTGGCGGGAAAACGCAGCCACACATGGTGGATGAGCGGGGGTTCGTCAGCCTTGACAAAGCCGACTAGTTTGACGAGGCGCGCTGCTGGGGCGATCAGACCACAGGTCCAACTTCACTCAATGGAGGTTGCTTACGCTGCAGTCCAGCTGTCATGTACGCAATGGCACTATATTCATCGTAATGGACAACGAAAGTCTCTTCGGCCTCCGGCTCAACAGCTGATTTGGCATTGGCACTGGACCGCTCCTTGCCGGCGAAAGACAGCTTACCCTTCCCAGCGGAGGCGGAAGTGGTAGCCTTCGCTGGACCAAAAATTTGTGACTATACTTCGATGCGAAATATAGGCTTACCCTTCGCTCCGGCAGCTTTACCCTTCCCTACACAAATACCTTGAGTAAAGAGTTTACGGTGGTAAGAGAGTATCTTACCCTTCGCTGCTGCTCTGGCGTGACGAATCTGGGGACGGACTGGGGGTGTGGATGATCAATTTGATGTGGAAAAGCAGCACATAAATCAACGCACGATGAACGTTCTCGTCCGGGTGGGCATTCTGCCAGGTCTCCAGTGTGGTTTGTCCGAGTTTCATGGCGACGTCACGCGCTGTTTGAGTCACCCCGCTCCATTAGCCACGTCCATGTCGAGGCTAACTTTATAGCTTACCAGCTTCAGTCTTGGGTAAGACGTGCGGTAATTGCTGAAGCCCTGCGATCAGCGCCCGGGCCAGTGACGGGGCGACGAGGGGCCCATAGACAGTTTCGCATTGGGCAGCCTGTCCCCGAGGCGGAAAACACTGTGGGCATATGTGTGCGTGAGACAAATATGGGTGCAGGCAGAGTACAGAAGGTGTACTGACCCGGACACTGAACTGCCCAACTTTACCCGGCGCGTCCGAGTTCTGCAGCCCGGTGAAGACCTGCAAGACGTGCGTGAAGTCGTAGTCGCAGGAATGGTAGGATGCCAGAAGATCGTCGGATGGGGGGCCAAGTGCTGCTACAAGATACAGAACGGCGGCGGAGGAATCCTCAGGTCTGTCAGGATTGTAAGCCATGGGGAACGAATTCCTGACATTGACCGACCTTTAAAGTACCTGCGGAAATCCAAGCGCACAAAACAAAAGAACGGGAACAATAACTAGCCGAAAATGATCAATTGACTACAAAGAGATGTCAGAACGGGCGACTTGTAGTCAGCCTATTTGTGGGGCGAATGGCGACTTGAAGTCAGCCATTTCCGTACGCTGAGAAATCGGCAACTGGAAGTCAGCCAGCGTTGAGAGCGACTTGAGATGGGTGATCGCCGGCTGGGTACAAAAAAAGAAGTGTGTTGAGAGAAGTTAGAACGGGCGACTTGCAGTCAGCCTATATGTGGGGTGAATGGTGACTTGAAGTCAGCCATTTCCGTACTACGCTGAGAAATGGCGACTGGAAGTCAGCCACGGGCGAGAGTCCAATAAGCGAGGGACTTGGCGCGGACACGTGACACTTCTTTCGGGTTTCGGACCTTCGGTCCGCTTCAAGTTCAAGGTTCTTCAATAATCAACAGTGTTTTATTTTATCGAAATGAAAGAATGTAATCTAAAATAAAATATGAGTTCAACAACATGTGCGTTTGGTCGATGTCCATCGTACTCACCACTTTACTTCCAATTCGAACACAGTGTTGCATTTTATCATAATGAAAGAATGTACTATGAAACAAAATATG
This sequence comes from Mycena haematopus, assembly GCA_029281435.1. Classification (NCBI taxonomy): domain Eukaryota; kingdom Fungi; phylum Basidiomycota; class Agaricomycetes; order Agaricales; family Mycenaceae; genus Mycena; species Mycena haematopus. The sequence goes on from JARJCV010000716.1 coordinate 2,299, forward strand.
AATTCGATAACATGCGCGTTTGGTCGATGTCAATCGTACTCGCCATTTTACTTCCTGTTCAAACAATTTATCGACGCGTCTGGTTCGTTGGTTTTAACTTTTCTCAAATCCACAGAATTGGACTGTCTTCGGTATTCCTGGAAGACTGACGGTAAGTGTTCTGTCTTCGTTTCGAGAAATTATGGACTCTTGACTTTTCTCAGATCACAGAATTCGACTCTCTCGGTATTCTATTCGACTCTCTTCAACTCTCTTCGGCATTCGACTTGCTTCGGTATCCCTGGCAGACCGGCGGTAAGCATTTCTGTGTTCGTTTCGATCCATTACCGACTCTGGACTTTTTCAAAATCCAGAGAAGTCGAATTCCAATTCGACTCTCTTCAGTATTCGACTTTCTTCGGTATTCCTGGCAGACCGGCGGTGAGCATTTCTGTGTTCGTTTCGATCCATTACGACTCTGGACTTTTTCAAATTCCAGAGAAGTCGAATTCCAATTCGACTCTCTTCAGTATTCGACTTTCTTCGGTATTCCTGGCAGACCGGCGGTGAGCATCTCTGCGTTCGTTTCGATCAACTCTTGACTCTGGATTACCTGCAATTTCGCCTACCTTCAGTATTGCTCGCAAACGTTCTCATTCCGCTCGCTCTACTCCTACAATCGACGTGTTCCCGGTAAGTCATTCTGCGTTCGTCTCGATCAACGCTTGACTCTTGACTAGCGTTCAGTAACGCTCGCAACCTTGTCATTCCACTCTACTCCTTCGATCAACGTGTTTGGCGGTAAGTCTTTCTGCATTCGTTTCGGTCCACTCTCGACTCTTGACAAGCTTCAATTTCGCTCACCTTGCGGTATTCGTCGCAGATCCTTCGCGCGAATTCGGTACGTCAATCGCGCCCAGATTCGTACCGTTCCCTACTCATGCCTTTTGCGTCAGATGTCGTTCTACAAAGCACCATCGGTAGCTGACCTCGAGGAAGAACAACGGGTGAAGATTTTGAATGCCATGTAAGCTTCATTATCTTCTCTTTCTTGGTCTCTTAGCTCGGTCTCGGGGTCGAATCAGCCGCCGTATGTGCCCGGACGACGCGTGCGACGCCTTAGTCAACATCCGCCCGTATCTCGAGCCCACTGGCGCGGCGTCGTCTACGTACATCTGCGCATGAACTGGGACGCGGTCGAATCCCTTCCCTCCACCCCAGCCGACGAGGAGGTCGACTACTTGGACTGCAAAGTGGGCGAGACCAGCGATATCGATGACCGCCGGGCGGGCTACGCCAAATGCGAAGGAGAGCAGATTGTCTGGTGTTTCTATTATCCGACGGCGTTTCCGAAATTGGTCGGTGAGTGTTTACTTATTTCGATTTCTTCGTGCATGCAGTTGAGTACCTTAGAACGTCTGACGCATATCTCCCTCTCCTACATTGGAGCGAAGCGTATTCCGGTCCCTTGTCGAGGATGCCAAGTCCGGCATCGCGAGCACTTTTCGGAACGTTGCGCCCGTTTGGAGTTCATTGCAGAGACGATTGAGTTTTGGATTAGGAAAATCGGGGAAGTTCCCGTGCGCTGTGCGATGTACGATGAATGATTTGAAATGATTGTAGTATAACTTCTTGAATTACAAACAGAATTTCTAGATGTGCGGCGTAGTGAGTATAAAATAAGGGAGCCAAGTCCAAACGAACCTAGAGTCTATCTACAGGACCAGAGAATGTGGCAAATCACACCAACATCAGTCTCCCAATGTCAATCTACAAGTATGTTAGAGTATAAATATGCATATAACCGCAAAGAAAGCGCGTACCTCGGTATGTTAGGGACTTGAGTGTCCTCCATCACGTCTCAATTCGACCAGTTTAGCGTTGATCTAAGATAAGAGTAGAGAACTGTATGAAGGCCGCTTTCAAGCGGGTGAGTAGAGCTGCAGTATTGAATAGGTGGTTAGTGTTTTGTGGATGAAAGTAACCAATGCGTCTTACTGTGGGTTTGATAAACGCGACTGGACCCTTGCCTGCGGAGACGCGGGCATCGTTGACTGCAGCAATAGTAGACGCAAAGTTGAGAGACCTAAAGGCAGGCGAAGGGCGCGCACGCAGAGGCAGAAAATGGCGACGTGCAGTCAACTATCTTTGAGAACATGGCGACTTGCAGTCAGTCATGGTGGGAAGCGAGGGACTTGTGCCTGCCAATTTGGTTGTGCCGGCGTAATGGACAAAATCGTGTCTTGCAGTGAGCTATGTTTCTTGTACAGAGAACATGGCGCGACTAGAAGGGAAGAGAAGTAAGTCGAAACGGGTGCTCACCGTCCGCCGACGTGAAGTCAGGCGAAGGCGGCGCACGCAGAGGAAGAGAATGGTGACGTGCAGTCAACCAATCTTTGAGAACATGGCGACTTGCAGTCAGCCATGGTGGGAAGAGGGACTTCGGCCGAGTTGTGACAACGTGACTCAAGTGATGTCTACTTGGATTTGACTGCACGTCGTCCTGAGTAGACTTAAACGACCTTGACTGCAAGTCGGTCGCGCCCTGGACTGACCTGGACTACAAGTCGGTCGGATGTGCATGCAATGATCCCGTCGGCTTGTTGGCTGCAAGTTGGACTTCACGCCAGTCCTGACTGTACTCCAAAAGACCTTGGCCTAGCGTTTGAATTCAAGTCGGCTGCAATTCGCGCAGCTTCAATTCAGCTCAGTACAGTCTGTTCTCCCGTGCTCTGCGTCCTCGTAACTGATGTATATTTCGTATAGATTAATCCGACTCTTCAATGCATTCGAGGTCAGGTATATCGTCGCCTTCATCGTCCTCGTCCTCACCCTCTTCCAACTTGAAAAATACACTTGACAGATCAGTATCGATCCTTCCAGCCGCCCAGCCATTCTCCACATGTTCTCCAGCCGCCCGGGCATATTCAAATTGACAGCAATTATCGTACGAAATGAAAGCGCTATGTTTTTCAAGGTTATCCATTGTGTCCGCTTTCTGGGGCAATTCGACTCACAAGCGGGCGCAGTAGGAGGGATACAACGGCCAAATATATGCCTTGCCATGCGCAGGGTCAAGGTCCACTCTTCTCGACGCCGAGGGTAGAGAACGCCACATCGGTACGTGAAGCACGACTTCACGACCTGGAAATCACATTAATATTCCTATTCAGACAGCGTACTTGAGTGAACGCACAAAAATTGGGAGTTACGCCGGATGACGCATCGAAGATCTTGGTGATGTCCATGTTTTCCAAGTTCTCATCTGGATCGTTGACGGCCTCGCAATGTTTGGCTTGGTACAGGGAGTAGGAGTGGGCGGACATTGAGAATCTTGTTTCATCGACCGTCTCTCTCTGCCTTATGACCAGCGCCGGCCGATCACGATCACGGTCGCCTAAAGGACAACAATTACAACAATTACCGTGCCTTGTTGTTGTTCCTCATCCGACCACCGCCGATCTCCGCCACTTGAAGTCAGCCTGGGCTTGAATCAGTCCGAGGACCCACCGGCGCAATGTAATTATTGGACCCGACTCCGCGCAAGCGAACAAGATAACAAAGCGCCCGCTACACAGGTACGTGCTTTGATTCTGTATTGTTCCTCATTCCTGCGAGGCCTGATTCCAAGTCAGTCTCAAGTACCTCAAATCAGTCAGTGCGGACTTGACTTCAGGTCGGTCCGCTCGTTAAACCGACGATGACTTCAAGTCAGTCGGAACTTGTACAAGGATCACGGCAGCAGTGTACTGGACCAAGCACAGCGGATTGGACCAAGCGCAAGCATTGGACCAAGCGCACTAGCAGTTGAATGTACATGCGCTTTGATTTTTCTGCTGTGATCTTGGCCTCAAAAGCAAGGTGTTTTCGTTCGAGTCCCCACCTACCATCCCTTCATTTCCATCATGAGCGAGAACCTCACAGCTTTACTTGACCAACTTATCGACTCCTCGCCGGAGCATCGCATTCCAAAGCAACGTAGGGACGACTTGAGAGCGCTCGCCAAAGCATCCAACGAAACCTTTGAGCTCGTCCAAAAATTGGACAGTTCGATGGCAGTGCTTTCAGAAGCTCTGCTGAGGCGACCTCTGCTGCCCCATCCCGTGAATAATTTGTTGGGTCAGTCGCATCCAAATATCCCTTGCGTTGGGGGTACTGAATTCAATTACAGATCGCAGGCTCAACGAAATCCGACAGAGTGTGCAGAATGTGGACACTTCTGCTCTTCCGCACGAAATCGGGGAGGACCCGGAATCCGACTATGAGGCGGGTCAGTCCGCGTGCTTTTCCTTGCATTCCCGCCTTGGCTCACGATTTTCTCGAAGGTGTGCCGATATTTCGGCTACTCTCCACTGTGCACCCCAAAGGTTACCGCTCCGACCTGCCTGAGAATGGTGAGCATTTATTTAGCCTGATTGTTACGTGACTGAGATTTCTGCACAGACTTGCGTGTGCGTTCGGTCATCTTTACCGCAGTGGACACACCGCCCATCCACCAAAAGTGGCGGATACCGAACCCGCTGGTTCTTCACTGCAGGGATTACCCGCCCCCGCCTGGTTTCACCACTTGGAAGGGGTTCTTTATCTACTCCCAGGCCGACGCTGGGTACGAGAATTGCTACCACAAACAGGGCGTGGATGTCAGTATGCACGGCCGCATCCTGATTTTGGTGAAGGAGGATTTGATTACCTTCGCGGCTCAATGGCCAGCTCTCAAAACGTGGAAGGCGAGGGCAAGACGCTCCATTGAGGAACAGGCACATTCACGCAACCGTACGCTACATCTTCGCTTGGAACACTGTGGCTTTGTTGACATGTAAATTAGATATCGACCAGCGAATGGATCACCCCTCGGACGTGGCATCCCCGTTCCCTCCTTCGTCTCCTCCAAATGAGTTGGCAAGTGAGGCGGAGTACGCCCCCGGCAGCAGCAAACGCAAGGCGATGTCTGATCCTGCGGAGTCAGAGTCGGGGCCGGCCAAGAAAGCAAAGGCCGAGGGAGTCGAGGCGCCTGCATCGTCGAGGGGCAATGTTGTGCCGGATGAGGGAACCCACGACGTTGAAGAGACATTCGACGAACCCGTGAGTCCAGTATCCATTATCTCCATCTCCTCCGACTCGGACCGCGACGACGTGATTCTCCCGTCGGTCATCGTGATCACCTCCGACGCTCCATCGCAGTCCATCATAGAGATCTCCTCGGATAGCGACAGCGAACTACCGACGGTTTCAGAGCTCATCGAAAGGAGTGGAAAGAAGTAAACGGTTGTGTACTGTACCGTATCTGTATCAAATTGCTCAATGCCAAGAAAGAATTTCGATTGCGTTTCCTTACGGTCCCCAGATAGTCAGTACTAATGAGAGGAGCACGCTATTGGGGCGGCCTATTCACTTCTTAGATTCAGAATTGTGCCTTATTATCATTTCTAACCCACCAGTGTATTTCTAACCTACTGACGCGCGAAGTTGAGGCAAATTTACTTGGCTAAGTCTTCACGTGACCGCATTTCCTCACAGTCACAGCAGTGACACGCACCCTTCCCGCCACCACCGACACACCACACCCAGCTCGACGACGACTGTCGACCGTCCCTACGCTCTCCCACATCAGCCGCCCACCGCCCACCCCACCCTTTCGGTCTCCACCGCTTAGCACCCTCCAAAAGGGCCTCGACACAATCCAGCCACTGCCACCTCGGACTTCGGCGACGCCTTCGACTGCATGTCGGGCGTCCTTCGGACAAGGGGGTTTGACTGCATGTCGCCCCGCCTGCATCCAGTGCAACGCCCTAGACTGCACGTCGGGCATATTTTTCTTTGCTTGGTCTTTGAGGGTTACCATGAATCTGGACTTGCGCGACACCTTTGACTGCATGTCGGGAGTCCACTAGACAAGGGGTCTGACTGCACGTCGACCCGCCTGCATCCAGTGCCACGCCCTAGATTGCATGTCGGGCATTTCTTTTGGCTTTGTTTCTTTGGTGGTTACTGCCACGGCGACTTCAACGTGGATTTCCAAGCTAACGAGACTCTATCGCGCGCCCACCGACACAGGAACAGGCCTCTGTGCTGTGAGTTTGGTTTTTGCTGTGATGATGACTTGCTAAATTAAGCAGCCGGTTTTTTCAGCAAAGCGTAACACAAAGAAGATTCAAAGCACCATGCCTTTGTTTCAAGGACCTATAAGTACGTCTAGAGTGGCAAATTTCCGTTTGTTATTGACTTACCATGGGTCTTGCATCGAAGTTTACCAAGGAGCAAGACGCTTTCATCGCATCGTTTTATCCCGAGTGGGACGAAGAGAGCGCGAAGCCCGGTGTCCATTCCAAGTGGAAGGGCGACAAGGCTGACGAGATTCTCAAATCGCCTCTGTTTTTGAACAACCTGCCCGGCGACACGCCGGAAGTGTGGAGAGCCGTACGTTTCTCTGATGCTTGAATTTTGTTAAGGACGTTGATCTAGTTTCTCTTGCAGCGCCTGATAGCGAAGTTCAAGAATAGGAAGACACGGGTGGCTGTCAAGGAAAAGGACGGGCGCAGTTCGGACGCTAGCGGCAGTGCGTCGAGAGGTGCGGGGAGCAGTGGATCCAGCGGGGTTTCCTCCTTCGCTTTGGCGAGCGCGAAGACCTTCTTCACGCGCCCAACCTTGACGGGGCGGAGTTTGTTTGAGATCGAGAAACGGGAGGAGATCTGGGCAGTGGCGACCGCTGAGGCCAAGAAGCAGGGCGTGGTGCGGCCGCTGGCGTTCCGCGGACCTGCTGCGAAGGCGGCATGGGAGGCGCTGTCTGCGGAGGAGGTGGCGAACTACAACCAGCGGGCACTGACTCTGCGACACGACGTCGGAATTAACCAGGCTTGCTTCGAGAAGGAGCTTTGGGCCGAGCTCGATTCTTTCACCAAGTCCGGTCTCTTCGGCGACATGACTATAACAATTTTGTTCGGGTACCGGACACCCGATGATCAATTGCGGCGAGGGCAGTGAGTGAATGTGAATATATCCCTGAATGGCATCGTCTAATCACTGGTCTAGCGTTTCATCGACTTCCACGTCCTCGGAGAAGCGTTTCGACGAGCTTGGAACCATCTGGGACAATGTATATGAACAGTGGGGTGACTTCACGGTCGACGCACTTCCTCGTTTGTTGCCTCCATTTACGATCATGATCGCTCACTGACTATGTAACCAGCAAAGACCAAATCGTCCGAGATCGCCATCCCTTTGGATACAGACGGCACACCAATTTTCCCAGAGATAGATCTCGATGCGACGCCCCCCGCAAAGGTGGCGTTGGCCATCAAGCAGTTCGTGCAGTGTTTATGGAGTGAGCCAAAATAAATCTACTGAGACCAATATCTCATTTCGGTCGACAGCGCATTGCCGGCCTGGTGACTCGTTCGCTTGGGAGAAAGCCGGTGCCCATTACGACAAAGTCCGTTTCACGGTACCTCTGGCGATGGAGTCCTTGGACTCGGTGAGCGGTGTGAACGCTCTCATCGTGGCCAACTTCTTCAAGGGTCTCCAAAACGAAGATCGCTTTGTCTTCAATTCCGAGGTGCGTGTTTTTGATTGATATGACCACTGGGCATTAACGGTTCTACAGAACGATGGCGGCGGCGACGGCGACGGCCAGGACGAGGACGAGGACGACTCGCGCAAGGCCAAAGACAAGGGCAAGGGCAAGGACAAGGGCAAGGGCAAGGACAAGGAGAAGGCCAAGGCCAAGACCAAGGTGTGTATTCCCCACCATCGCGCTTGCGTGCCGTTCGAAGCTCACAGATGTTACAGAACGATGGCGACGGCGAGGACGAGGACGATGCCTCGCACAAGGACAAGGGCAAGACCAAGGTGTGTATTCCCCACCATCGTGCTTGCATGCCGTTCGCAGCTGACAATTGTTACAGAACGATGGTGATGGCGACGGCGAGGACGAGGACGACGCCTCGCTCAAGGACAAGGGCAAGGACAAGGTGTGTATTCCCCACCATCGCGCTTGCGTGCCGTTCGAAGCTCACAGGTCACAGGTGTTACAGAACGATGGCGACGGCGAGGACGAGGACGATGCCTCGCGCAAGGACAAAGACAAGGACCAGGACAAGAACAAAGCCAAGCCCAAGGTGTGTATTCCCCCCTATCGCACTTGCGCGCCGTCCGAAGCTCACAGTTGTTACAGAACGATGGCGACGGCACAGAGGATGACGGAATGCCCGAGGTATGTACTCCCCGCATCTAGCTTGCTCGCTGTTTGGAAGCTGACAGTTGTTTCAGAACAATGGCGACGTCACAGAGAACGAGGACGACGCCTCGGGCAAAGCCAAGGGCAAGGGCAAGGGCAGGAAGAGCAAGCCGAAGAAGAAGACACCGAAGGTGAGTTCAGGATGTGATCGACGACTGTGGCTGAGGCGCGTGGCGCATAGGCAAAGGGCGGCGGTGTGAATGCGGCGTCGGGAGCCCCAGCGCCCAAGCGCAAGCGCAGCCCAAATGACAAGGTATGGGAATAGACTCGTGGGGTTGCCAAACTCACTGGCCCACTGCACACAGGAGGAGCGACCCCCAAAGAAGACCCGCCTGGAAGGTGACGCCGGCCCTACGGGAGAGGATGAAGAAGGTGTCGCCGGGCGTCCGAGGCGAGCCAGGCGGGAGGTGCCGAAGATGCCCACTGCGGCAAAGCCTGTTCCCCGAGGAGCGAAGCCGAAGGGCATGCGAGGCTATGTCTACGTGGGTGAGGACGGCGAAGTCGTTGAATGAGCAAAGGTATGTGTTTCACATTGGTGAGAATGCATCCCGAACTAATGAATGGGACCGGCAGAATGATTTAGACGTTTGCAATCGATTACTTGAATTTGTGTTCTGTTCTTTTTTATGCAAAGATCTATGCCCCATCCTATGTGCACGTTCCTTTGGTTAATAGTCTTCAACAGCTCCGGTGGCGATTCTCTCAAGACATTTGGCAGTACGTCGCCCTTTCGATAATCGTTTGCGGCACTAATTCAGTGACCGGTGTAGGCTGCTCCTGGCGAGTTTGTGGCCTGAGATATTGCTGCGTGCTCTAGTAACTGCGGGTGCCGGTGAGCAGTATGGCGCGGCACTCATATCGGCGGCGGTGGGTCGGTTTTTTTTTTTCGCTCAATTGGCTCAACTCACCCATACGGCTTAATTGAGCTCAATCCTTTCTCTTCGCTCAACCGGCTCAACTCACCCACATGGCTCAAATGGCTCAACCTTTCACTTTGCTCAAACGGCTCAACTCACCCACATGGCTCAAACGGCTCAATCCATGATCTTCGCTCAATCGGCTCATTCTACCCACATGGCTGAAATGGCTGAATTCTTTCTCTTCGCTCTTCGCTCAATCCGCTCATTCTACCACACGGCTTAAATCGCTTAATTCAGCTTAAAGTACATATACCTTACAATACGTAGTACATGCAATATATAGGCTGCTTAAGCCGCTCAACCCGTTTAAACCGGCTTGATCCGACTTACAGCCGTGTTAGAGGCTTTACGACTCTCAGTTCACCAACCAACAGAACCTGAGCAAGGTAATATTGTTGGTAGTGAAAGTCAAGAGTAAAGTGTAAAAGTGTCTAAATATACTAGCAAATACGAGTCGTATAAGTAAATCAGCGTGGGAATATTGATAAGGCGTCCTCGGGTAGCACCGGATCCTAACAATTCTCCCCCTTCCAGGTCGGAGACCTGGGAACATCCAAGAATGCAGCGCGGGTATAGTTATGCAGCGATGGACAGAGCGTGGAGTCGGCATCAAGAAATATCGGCATGGGCAAAACAAACAGCGATCCCCTGGAAGCACGAATGAACGGCAATGATGTGCGAAATGGCAATGATGACCGAATGGCTTGGGGTTACGTCGTCGTGAACGCGGAATAGTCCAAATTCATCCCAGTGAAGGGTACGTTCAGCGCGTCGGGCGTTGCCACGAACTCATGTGAATTCGACGTGGATGAAGATGACGATGCCGATGAATTAGCGTTCAACGAGGATGGCGCATGATGGACCCCGGGGTGTTGCCCAAACAGCATCGCGGTATGATTCTGTTGCTGCACGGCGTGAGCTGCAGGGTTTGACGCGAAGCCGGCAGGAATTGGGTAGGGCAAGCCGTTCCAGTACGATGGGCATCATCGATTGCGGTGCAACCATCGCGAAGGTGCTCGTGGAGTTCGGGTGCTGCGGATTGGCTCAATGGGGAATACGCCGACGGTGGCTGCGGATATCTCGCTGCGGTGGCGGTCCTAGCTGCGGATGCGGTGTCTGCGGACATTGGCGCCATCGTGGACGTGGGAGCGTATTGTCGGATGCGCGCTCCAGCGTCTATGCGTCCACCTCGGCGAATGATTCCTCCCCGTCCTCCTCTATTCCCGTCCCTGTTCATACTTTCCCGGTCGCGGTAACGGTCGGTCTCCTGCCGCGTATACGCTGTCGGCGTACCTTCTTCGTCAAGGATAGTAATGTATCGCGTTGCAGTGGAGCCGGGAAGCGGGACGAGTGGTAGGTTTTCCAAGAACAACCCAGATTCCTGCACGGCATTCAACTCTTTGCAGGTCCATGGTAATCCCGGCGGGCGAACGAGAAATTCGCCATACTCTTCGGACAAACCAGCTGGTTTGCCGTTCGCTTCGACTGCGTCCGTATTCGACTGCACAGCGTACGGATAATCTCGATGTCCCACTCCTGGCGTTGATTGGTGATTATGTCCAAGGCTAGGCTTTGGAAAAAGTCGTAGGCGTCATCAACGGCCGTAATGGACAGTCCGATGGCGGCAAGTCGGGTAAGTACGGCCTGAATTGACAGATCCTCGGGGTCTGTCTTATCGCGGGGCCAGCACTGCAGATTTTCAACTGAATTAACGGCGATACAATAGCTCGCCAAATATTCCTGGTACCCATGAGGTACCGCGAGTATGAGAAGAAGGGCGGTTGCAACTGCCACTCCTTCAACTCGTTCGGTCGCTGTAGGTGCGCGTCCGCGGATAGACGCGACGTTGATGGTGGACCATAGAATGGATCCGCGTACGAGTCGACTGTTCAACGTACGGTAACTGTCGACAAACGGGCACCCGGGTGGAGAATAACCGGTGCGCTGGTACGTGGCGGCAATCACAGGTACGGGCTCACCGTACCGTACTTTAACCGAATCCGCCCAGAACTTATTGTTCCTTCGTACAGCGGATCGCTTGATGAAGCATCCCTTCAAGATGCTGAGAAACCACGCATATATACGGTATTTTTCGATCGCGTGCGCCTGTAACTTCGTAAGTGCCTCAGGTTCGACCTGACGGGCTTCAACGTATACACGGAACACGCTAAGTTCCACCGCGAACGACTTGTTCGCGAGTGCGTAATCCCGCGCGAGATCCCAGGCAGCAATGTCTGCGGGTTCGCCAGTTCCCGTTACGTTCCAGTTGTTGGGAACGGGTTGACGGGTATGCGATCCTTCCGTATGATAACGAAGAATCATCGCTGGGATGCCGTCGATGTTGCTCCAGTCAATGCGCGCATTACTGGGATTGCGGGTAGCATCGGTCATCGGCACATCATCGCTAGATGGGGTGACAGGATTGCGTGGTGGGTAATTAGTCTGGGTCCGAACGATATTCGGTCCTGTTAATGTAGAATCAGCAGATGAACTTGACTGAGGCAAGTTTGACGTGCGTTTACGAGCACGTCCTTCGTCGACATGATCCAGGTGGCTATTCAGATCCCGTTGACGGCGTTCAAGTTCTTGAACGCGCTGGCGGGACTCGGCAATCTCGTCCCGCGCACGCTTCAGCTGTGCGTGTAGTTGATCCGCTTCGCGCTCAGCCCCCGCCGCGCGCTCGGAAGTTTTGAGAAGATCTATACATAGATCTTCGATACGCTCGTTAGCGTCTGTCAAAGCTCTTTCCGTGACGGAAAGCTTTCCGGACGCGTGAGACGCGTCCTTTGTGCGTAGATGTCGCGTACAATCGATGTCGCGTATACGGTTGGCAGCCAACAGGCTATCATCATTAGCGAGGAGCCCGTCGCTGAGATGTGCGAGGTATGCCTTGCAACTTGTGCACGGCTTCCCGTCGAGCTTCTGTTTCTGCAGCGCACGAAGAGCTGACTCACAAATCGGCACACCGAAACTATGGTGTACCCGCCACGTCCCGCAAACATACGGCTGCGCATCACGTTTTTCTACCTCCAACTCGTCCCTCTCCCCCGTGCGGTCCATTAGACCGCGACTGAGTCGAGTTTGTTGACGGTGGCGTACTTCGGACTGCTGTCAGTCCGGCGGCGTCGACGTCCATTACGTCGTTCTTTCTGACGTCGTCAGCTGTCTTCTCCCGGTCGCCGTAGTAGTTCCAGCGGTTTGGTCGGGCTGCATCCCAGCCAAAGTCCAGTTGCGGGAGTGGGGTGAAAGAAACTAGCAAGATAAAAAATCGTCCATTCTTTTTCTACTTCCTTGCTTCTGCATTTGCTCGTGTTGTGCCTCGTGTATCCACGAGGCCACGGACTCATCAACTCCGGATCTTA
>JARJCV010000717.1:0-14786 GCA_029281435.1 Mycena haematopus
CACTATGAGTGGATAGGTGAGCCGTTGAAAGTAAAAGCGAATGAAAAACATTACTGCGCGGCCCGTAGGTATTGAAGATCCGCGCGACACGGACGTCGACGCCATCCTGACGCTGGAAACCGTAGGTCAAAGTCTCCGCTACACGCTTCCCTTCATCGTAACAAGCGCGCGGGCCAATAGGGTTGACGTGGCCCCAGCTAAAAGGCATTGATTAATTCTAATTTCAGTGGCATTGAATCAGCTCTTACTAGTCTTCGGTCTGGGGGTGGACTTCTGGGTCGCCGTACACCTCTGCACCGGTAATCAGGGAACCAATCGGAGCGTTTGAGCTGAGATCGTACCGGATGTGCTGCTGATGAGGAACCGGGCCTTAGTGCGCTTAGCAAGACCGAGCATGTTGAGAGTGCCCATAAACGACGTCTTGATCGTCTTCACGGCGTTGAATTGGTAGTGAGGCGGGGATGCGGGGCAGGCAAGATGGTATATTTCTTCATTGAGCAAGAATAATTAATCATGACGCGTCAATGAGATAGCAGGCTTGCTCACGGTCGCACTCAATCATGAAGGGCTCGACGACATCGTGGCGGACCATCTCAAAGTTGGGGTGGCCGATCCAGTGACTGACAGTGGTTTTTGAACCAGTAAAAAAGTTGTCGATCACGGTGACTTCGTGGCCAAGGAGCATAAGACGGTCGACAAGATGCGAGCCAACGAAGCCTGCACCACCAGTGACGAGGATACGCTTTGCGCGCAGACGGGGGTAGGAGTTTCACGGGGGGAAACGGGACAGCGTCGTGTACGAAATGGCCTTCGTGTCGGGTGGTAAATTGATTTCGACTGATAGTCGGCACCCTGGGTAAACTGGGCATTCAGCGCTTCCGTCGCTGTCGGAATTCTCTCGAGATCGTTAGCCCTCAGCACATAGTGCGGACGAAGGTAGAGGGAACGGAGAACGTCTATGGGGACCTCCGAGTCGAAACCGAAGCGATTGAAGCCCACGCTGGTTATTTCGTGCCCGTCCTTGTCGAGAGTTTTGATCTACGCGCGCCAAAAGTTTACACACGGGCGGGCGAAGAGAACAAACCTACGGGAACGGAGGCATATCGTCAGCTGGAGACATGGTGGTGGTCAGTGAGATACAGAAAAATCAAGATAAAGATATATACGGTATTATTATACGTGGCGGATAGGCAGCGAGATGGCACCGAAGAACAGTTGACCGTGTCACAACTTTTTCGTCCGGATCAGCACAGCCGCCCCGCCCCGTAAACGCCAAGATTTTCTCCACGATGCCGGCTACTCGAAAATCCTCTGCGAAATCAAGACACGATCCCTGCTCGCAAAAACCTCTCTGTTGGCCCAGCTCGGAGACGATGAACTCGAAGCAAAATATGGCGGGTATCCCAGCCCGGAAAGCGGAAAAAGCAGTCCAAAGATACGACAGGCCAAGATGAATCTTCCGAGGTTTTTTTTTCATGTGGATCCCCCGCACGTTCCTGACCTGTGTGAAGGCGATATTGGACCCTAAAACCTCAAAGCGTATCTTTGAGCTTGCCAGGGACCAGCAAGATGAACTGGAAATCCTGGACGACGACCAAGAGGAAACACGACCTTCCGCTTTCAACAAGACCACGGTTCGACGACGACGACGACGATTCGGAACTCGAAGACGTGGATGAGGAGGAGATAGAAGAGATCGTGAGCTCCTATTCGAATATATGCAACAGAGATTAATGGTGTTTTAGGAAATAGACGAAGAGGACTTGGAAACATTAGACGCCCTACATCCTCACAATGCCGGTGAACGGAGAACCCTCGCAGATATAATTTTTGCGAAGCTGGAGAGCGGCGAGACAGAGCAAAACGCCGCTGTAATAAAAAAGGTGCAGCAAGGTAGCTTGTTCTCGCTGCGCCTCTAAAAAGAAAATCTAAGCCTAGTCTACAGATCGAGAAAAACCGGACCCCGCGTTGGGATTAGATCCCAAAGTCGTGGAGGCTTATGCCAAGTACGCCCGCCATATACCGTTTTGCATGTCTGTCATGAATCTAATGGCTTCGCAGGCTCGGAATGTTCCTTCATAAGTACACCTCCGGGCCGCTCCCAAAAATCTTCAAAGTCATCCCCTCACTCCCCGCTTGGGCCCGGTTACTGGCTCTCACCCAACCCGAGAACTGGTCTCCGCACGCCTGTTTAGCCGCCACCCGGATATTCATATCCAGCATGAAGCCGGCGCAGGCCCAGCTGTTCCTCAGTGTTGTGCTTCTCGATGCGATTCGGGAAGACATCCAGCAAAACAAGAAGCTGAATGTACACTATTATGACGCTATGCGACGCGCAATGTATAAGCCTGGTGCTTTCTTCAAGGGAATTATATTCCCGATGTTGGATGTATGCTTCTCCACCTCGATTCTTTCCTTGATATTGTTTTGACTGTCTGTCTTTCGCAGCAAGGCTGTTCCCTCAAAGAATCTGCTATCGTCGCGTCTGTCCTGGCGCGCACCAAAATTCCCGTTCTGCACGCGTCTGCGGCGCTGATTCGCATCGCCGAGATGGACTACTCAGGTACGGTTTGGATGCCTTCTTTCTTTCATTCATCCCATGACGTGCATAATTCAGGACCCAACTCCCTCTTCATTCGTGTCCTCGTCGACAAAAAATTCGAACTGCCATACAAGGTCGTCGACGCGCTCGTCTTCCACTTTATCCGCCTCTCGAACACATACAAAGCCCGGACGCGCGCCGACTCTGATAAGCTCCCCGTGCTGTGGCATCAGAGTCTGCTAGTTTTCGTGCAAAGGTACGCGTCGGACCTGACGCCAGACCAAAAGGACGCGCTGTTGGACGTGGTGCGCGCGACACCCCACGTGCAAATTGGGCCAGAAATTCGGAGGGAGCTCGTCAATTCGGTCGTCCGCGGCGCCCCAAGAGCGGATGTCAATGGCGATGTAGAGATGACATGACCTATTCGTACTGTTTTACTTGGTTTCAACTCGAGTTTTGCGTTGGTTAAGGTGTGCAACTGCTTGTTCCTCAGCTGTGCATCAGTGCAATCCAAAAAAACCGTCAGATCCTCAGATATCTTTATTGAGCGACGGCATCATACATAGTTTTAGGGATCCCGAACAGGGCCTTATTTAACGTCTGCTCTCCTACCCCAAATACTCTGACATGGCGAGACCTGTGCCGCTGTCCAATTAAATACTGTGCCATTTCGTTCAATTCATAAGCCGTTTTGTGGTGTGACATGGCTTACGAATTGGGCCATTCGTAGGAGGCCCTGCGACCTGTGTGACTTACGAAAGTTTTCATATAAAAGGCCCCACAGGGCCGCCCGGAGTGACTTTTTTTTGGCTGAACAGAGGGAAACCTTTCGTATGAACCTGTTGTGATGCTGTGACTTACGAAAATTTTCGTAGATTTTGGGGTGTGTGACCTGTGACCCTACGAATTGAACGAAATGGAACAGTAAGTACTCCAGGCGTCACGCAACGACTTGGCGGTGAATGACACCTTTTTTTTTGCTTTCTGTTGTCCAGCGCTTTCGCGCTCCCATATGTACATCTTTCGGCCAACATACTAATAGTCGGTCGTCCCGCCCGTTAGTTGGAGTTGAGTTGGAGAGTTTCCGAGCCTCCAACTCTGAACACAGCCAGGCCGCGTGATTTGATGGTCATCAACATCCTGCGGTCTGCGGCGTGCGCTGGCTCGAGTCCTCTCGAGTCTAGGAATTTTACTGCCACCCAAGGAAATGCGCTTGCGCACTTGTGCCCGACTCGTCGCTGCACGTCGTGTGGGGCTTCGCGCAAACGGCTCAAGGGGCACGATAGTCGACACAAGGTCGTACTATGAATGACTCGAGTTTGGAATGACTCCTCTTGAATTGAATGATATTGAATGCTCGCCTCCGTGGTGCGCACAGACCTCGTTGGAGTACAAAAGGCGCGATCTACTAGCTCAACTCTTCAACCATGGCTCCTTTCCCTCCAGCCTCCAGGGGTCGTCCTCTAGCCTCAAGGGGTCGTGGCCGTGGAGTCAGCACCAACCACAGCGCAGGGTCTGTGGCATCTCTTCTACGCATATCCTACTCACTTATCTCCTTAGCGCTCAAGCCCATTCTGCAGCGTTTGGGAAGACCCTCCAGTTTATAACATCCATCAAACTGGACGAGCTTGAGAAGCAACGATTGGCGTTCGAAGCACATTCTGCAGTTCTGGAGAAAGCCGCCGCTAGTGACGACCTTCCTCGAAGAGTCGAACTTCTTCTCGACGCTGTCCGCTCTTGGCGTGGCTCAGGCGCGGTTGACTCTGCTACGTTCGTTGGCGGGAAATTGGACTTGTCTAGCCTAGATCTGTGGTTACTCCAGGCCCGTAAAGATCCCGGATTCAGCCCCGACGTTCTCAAAGACTGGGCAGACACTCTCGAGGCCCACATTCGTCACTCCATGACTCGGTTTGAATTTGCCAAGCTCTTCGGTGGCTTGTTCAACGAGTGGCTTACCAGTGGCGACTCGGTTCTGGAACAGAAATCCTCCTCTCAAGCGAGCTCCTCAGACGAGTTTGTCGAAGTTGGTCGGAAGGAAATGTACGAACAGCAGGAGCGTCTCAAGTCAATCGTCTTTACACCAAAAGCCATCGACGCGGACGGGCTAACCGCCTATCTAACGGATCTATTTTCCGACAGCAGCTCGCTTGAGGTGCTAGGGAGCGTGCGTCGCGGGATGAAAGAGTTCGGCGATGATTTGCAAGGTCGCATCATCACTGCGAACGTAGCAAATTCTCCCTTCTTCTCCCGTTGAAGTGGTACTGACGATCTGCAGGATATGAAATGGGTCATCAACTCTATATTGGCGGCAGATCTCATGCTCGAGGACAAACCCAACACTCTACGGGAATTCACTCAAAGTCCCGTCGTTCTCGATGAACTCGCTACTGTCATGACCATGCGCCTGGGCAGTCTCGAGGCGTGGTCTTGGCCCCAACATGGTGCACAGGTTGACATGCGCAGGCATCTGAATGGGAAATACCGTGCCTTCACTGACCCGGACATGCTGGACGCTCTGTTCCTGCAATATCTCGGGATCATGTGGCAAGTAAAGTTCAAGCAGGTTTGCCTAGATATATTCTCTTCGAAGGCATGGAAACAGGAATTCCCCCCTTTCTCGCGAGAGCAACTCCGCGATCGCAAAACATATTTCGCAGAATCCCCATCCGACAGCATACATTCATATCGACAGACTTTACGCAAAGATCATTTCCTTGTCGGCCAGCTGTCCAGCCAGGTCGACTCAACTCCGTCGTATGACGATTGGGGCAACCCAGACAAGGCGCAAATTTCTATTTCTCATGTGAAGCAGGAGTTACTCCATACAGTGGCGACCGAATGTTATCTCAACTCTACCTTGCACAAAACGCACACCATTGTATGCACAGATCTCGAATGGTGAGTCTTCCTTTACACTCCATATACATTTAATCGAATTTAACGTTCGCTGAAGGTTCGGCCCTTCGCTGGCTTTCGATACTATCCTCACTTGTCTTCGCTTTTTTGGGATATCCGAGACCTGGTTGAGCTTTTTCAAAGCGTTCCTTCATGTCCCCCTCATCTTCAAAGACGACAACAAACCAGGTGACGCTCCACGTATTCGCCAATGCGGGACGCCTATATCGTACGCGCTCAGCGCATTTTTCGGCGAAGCCGTTCTATTTGGCTTGGATTTCGCCGTAAATCAGCGAGCGAATGGGCTCTTCCTATATCGCATCCACGACGATATCTGGTTCTGGAATTCGGATTCAGCAAAGTGCGAGGTCGCTTGGACGGAGATGAAAAAAGTCAGTTTTGTTTCATTCTTTCGACGTCTGATTCGTTGACACTCCCCAGTATGCTGCTCTCACCGGGTTGACGTTCAACAAAAGCAAGACTGGTTCAGCATGCGTCGGAGCGGATGTGGATCCTGAGCTTCCTTCTGGCGAGATCCGCTGGGGATTCCTCCGCTTCGAGTCTGACCAGGCCCGATTCGCCATCGACCAGTCCGAAGTCGACCACCACATAGTGGAGCTTCGACGTCAACTAGCGGCGACCAAGTCTGTCTTCGGGTTCATAAACGCCTACAACAAATACATGGCTTTCTTTTCGCGCAACTTCGGCGCACGTCCCACAGTGTCCTTCGGGCCTGCTCTGTGTCTCGGACAGGCGCATCTCGACGACATGATTGACACCCTTGCTCGGATTCAAAAGGAGCTCTTCCCGTCCTCGTCGGTCGGCGCAGTCGGCGCACTCAGGGCCATTATCACAGAACGGTTTGGCGTACAAGATCTTCCAGACGGGTATTTCTACTTCCCTATTTCGAGGTGAATCTACCAGTACCGAATCCCTGCATATTTTCTTTTTGCTAATAAGGATCGCAGTGGTGGCATGGAATTGCGAAACCCTTTGATCGAGCTCCTTGCAGTCCGAGACGCCATTGGCCGTGACCCAGCAAGCGAATTCGCCAAGCAAATGGAGAAAGATACCGAGTCCTACCTTTCATTGCAAGAGAAATGGAACTCAGGCGCGTCGGGATTGACCTCGCGACCCGGATACGACCAATTCCCGCCTTTCGAGGATTATATCGCATATAGGGAAACTGGGCTGCAGGCGTGGAAAAATCGGTATTGTGCTTTGATGAGTACTGCGAGGCCCATGCAGTTGAGGCTGCATTCGCAAGCGCAGCAGGTAGTTCGTCCGATGGACTTCTATGACCGATGGGTGCTGTCGCTTTATGGGTGCGTGCTGTTGTTCCATCACCGGTGTTGGACTGATTTCTTCTGCAACACAGAGATCAAGTGCTCAAAAAATTCGGGAGTTTGGAGGTCGTTGATCCGACCCTCATTCCAGTTGGTCTAGTTCACCTCTTCCGCGGTAGCAGACACCAGTGGGATCAGTGAAAAGTAAAATATGTCCAATAGTATCTTCGAAGTCGAATGTAATAAATAGGAGTCCAATAAACCTCGCGTCTCAAATGAAATGCATGCTTGTTGGCTTTGCGCACCCGTACTTCCTTATACTCGTGCAATCTTTCAATCTAGGTTTTTAATTCCGGGGTGATGCTATGTAATACAGTGACCATGAGCAGATGGGAAGAAATAGAGTAAATGCAGGCTATATACAAGTGCAGCATGATTATACCCCAAAAGGGCGAGATTCACAAGAACAGCTTGTGCAGGGTCGGCTGGGACCCTGTAACGACTTTTGCCATCGAACCTTTGATGACAAGCTTTTCGACAGACATGGGACTGTATGTCCCGCGCCTTAGTCGCCCCTCGTCGGGCGAGATAGGCTCAGACTTGGGCATTGGTAGTGATTTATCGTTTCGCACCGGCGGTTCAGAAAAGAAGCGTCCCCCTAACAAAATATGACAATTTCAAAAACAATTCAGGGCACATCGGGCATCAGGGCAACGTACCTGCATAGGACATATTGTCATTGCTGCTCTCGAACCAGTCGTCTTTGGGACGTTCGGAGTACCGCCGGATCGGGCGGCCGGCGGGACTCAGGGGAAGGTAAGCGATTGTGTGGCCTTTACGGAAGGCATTGAGCTCCTCCGTCTGCTGTTGAATGATCTCGTCGGGGAGACAGCAAAAGGATAAGGACGAGAGCGGGTCGCGCGCGTGGATGCTGCTGTCACCGAGAATCTGCTCGAGCGCCGCCAACGCTTCGCGCATCCGCTCCTCGATCGGGAGAGTGAGTGTGGCCGGGTCGGAGCGCGCACGGGGAAGGCGCGAGACGAATTTTACATAGACTTGGTTCACGATTGAGGCCGTGCCTTGTGGGATACCGAGGTACCCGGCGCCGCCTGTGCGGGCATCAGCCATCCGCCCAAAATAAATGTGTCATGGTAGAAGACGGACCTTTGACAACGTACAGCACTCCTTTGAGCTCGTGCGCCATTCGCTCGGCGTACTTTCGGGGGCAGGATTCGCTCGCGTCGCCATGGATGATCAGTACTGGTTGCGTAATGTGTGGATATGCTTCAGTGGGTAAGGGTACGCGCTGCGAAAATAACGTTTAACGATTACATGATGGGGAACGGAAGAAACTGACATTCATAGCAACATTTGCTTGTTCCAGAACGCGACACCGTTTTCGAGGGTTCATAGTTTGTTCCCAGTACGCGATGAGCTGTTATGCTCAAACATTAGCAACGCGTGAAATATAGGGGAGACACGCACATCATCGCGCAAGTCGGCAGGTGCGTCCTAGACGCTCATAATTAGCTCAAATTCTGCATCTGCAGTAACGACGTGAACGCACGGGGCCAAAGGTAAGTGTAACGGCCTCCGCCGCGACGTGTTCATATGATTCCAAGTCGTCTGCAAAGCACCATGTATGGATCAGCTCGTCGTACGCCGTGTAAATCCATTTGAGCCTGCGGTGATGTCGCTAATCAGCCGTCAAGACACGAAAAATGAAAATTACGTACTCTGTTGGCGCCGGGACGTTACACAGCGCGAGACTCAAACACATCTCCGGGAAACTGGAAGCGAAAGTCCGTATCAGTGTTCCGCGGAGCAGACCATATGTTTTGACCAAAAAAAAACTCACAGCGCGGCGAACCGGAGCGCGCAGTTTATGGAGGTGCTCTCCATGGCGAGAATGTGGAAGGGGGCAAGCCGAAGGGCCTAGGGTGAAATGGTGAGTGACTGCGGTTTGTGAGAAAAATAACAGGCATGAAAACACACCTGGGCGCAAAATGCAAGGTCCGCAGCGTCGACCCAGCTGTCGTGCTTTCCACTGTGGCGGCACTCGGACTTGCCGGCGACGCGCATGTCGAAGGCAATGAGGTTGAACTCCGAGTCGAGGCGCGGATCGTTGAATTGCTGGTGCAACCATGTCGAGTCAAGGAACGTTGGGTGTAGTATGCAGACGGTAGGTTTTTCTGGGTCGAAACCACCTACGTTGCCGAAAAAGGAGTTGGTGGTGTAGTAGATGGACGCGAAATCGTCTGCGCTTTGGAGATCGACGAAAGGCATGTCGAGTAAAAGTCCAGCAACAAGGTAGTAGAAGGCAAGTCAAAGTCGAGGCATGCCGAGTGGTCGAAAAAAAGTGCTCCTCCCATTTGTACCATGACAGCCAGCCTTCGATGATCGTCGTTTAAATTAAGCGAGATCAGAAAAATTTGTGGCGTCGTTTGAATAATAATTCCAGCGAATAAAAGCCGTCCAGGGCGTCTTGAATGCTGTCTGTGGCGCCATACATCGACGGAGGGACTGCTTTCTTGAATGTTTTCTTGAATGTTTTTTTGAACCTAAAAAATCTGAAACAAGTGGATCAAGAGCACGAAAGAAGGACGATGGCAGATGCCGTCATCCCAGAAACGTCGGACAGTCTCCACGTAAACCCTTTCGGAACTATACCCAAAACATAACAAGACCAAGCTCCGTGCTTGGCCAAACTTGTGCGTGCCTGTGCACGGTCTGCGCACTAGAAGGTCCACTGTCATGTCAAAGTCGGCCCCTATTCCCTGAAATCCAGCAAGAATCGAACAGCTGCAATTGTTATCAAGCCCGGGTAGTGGGCGTCTGGTCTCACAGCACGCCTCTAAGGAAGGCCTTTCGCCGCCGATGGCAGAAGGTTTTGAGTCCTTCGTTACTTCAAACAGTGATACCACCAAGATATCAAGCCGCGTTTCCACTTTATGGCAACAGAAAAAGATCAGAAGCCTCCTTTCATTCAATTATCTCGAGCCCCTGAGGTAGGATACGACTCGGGATTACATCAAGCTCAGCTATGTTAAGCCAGTGTTGGGCTCGTTGCTCCCACAATCCCCTCAAGCACCTGTATCACCCTCTGTTGCCGCTGGATACAGCCGGGAGAAGAGATTTAAGGGAAACCATCAACAATAGCACAACATCTCAGTAGAATCCGTGTGCACATACCTCTCTGTCGGTCTTCACGGCCGTGGGGTACATTGTTGGGACGCGGAGCTGCGCGAGCGCAGCCTGTTGGCTGGTGACGAGCCCGTCCCACGCTGGGAGCGCTCGCTCGCTGTCGAAGCGCGCAAGTTCGCGCTCGTAGGCCTGCACCAACATCTACAAATACCTGAGGGTGAGGCGCTCCCACAACGATAGATAGACGCACATCCGCCTCGTGCTTGCTCAGCCCCGCCCCGGCTCCGATTAGAGTGGCCCTATGCACCGTCCATTAGAGTTCATGGCAAATAGAAACACTACTCGTACTTGACTTTAGAGACCTTGACCTTCTCTTCGTATTTGACGCGGATCGCCGTGCGTTCCGCCCATAGCTCGCGTTCCAGTTTATCCTGCTCCTGCTTCAACTGAAATACGCAAAGTTGAAACACAAATGGGCATTAGAATGAATTAATTCTGCGACACCTTGTGGATGACTGACACAACTGCGGGGTCATCGGAAAGTTGCGCCAGTCGGGGCAGCGCCTGCTGAAACGTCAGGGATCGGACGTCTTCAATGACGGCAAAAGATTCCGGCGGCGGCGGCGGAGGCCTGGTGACAAAGGTGTAATCCTTGCTCGGAGACGGCGATGCTCGGGCGTTTGAGACTGGTGCAGTCAGAGTAGATGCAGCCACGGGTGTGGAGTTTAATTGCGAAAGTAGCGCTGCTACCGAGCTCGAGCCGGGTGTGGGTTCGCTGCGACTGCTGGATGGGGCGGGTGCAGGAGGCTGTTGCTCTGGTGGTGCATTGACGACATTCTGCCATGCCTGGGACGCGCGGAGGCGGTCGAGCAGAGCCTTGACGCCTGCAGGGTCCTAGGTCGGCTCGGTGAGCAGGACAAAAGCCACGAAAGTCAAAGCTGGCGCGGTGCAGTTCACATTTATATTGGTGAAGCTCATCGGTGTAGGCAACAGAGGACAGGTCACAGCCACACAACGTGACCACACAACGTGACCGCTCTGCGCGTCTTAATTACCCCGCTCGCTTGGACGGAACCAACCGTTTCCGTGCCTTCGGCTTACCGGGACAGATTTTAGGTCTCAGTCTCAGTCTCAACGACGTCTCGAAGTCTGACAACTTGTCTCACTGCATTGGGCGGGTGAGGTTTCAGAGCGGAAGTAGCTTTGGTGCGTCGCGGTAAAGAAACTTTTTTTACTCCGCGCTCTCGCACTGAGTCGCACATGAGTCAATACGACGATGGCAGGGCAACCGGTGACAACGCCGTCCGCGGGCCGCGGCTCTCCTCCTCCGCCGTTGAGCGAGGTCTCGGCATCTCGCGTCGCGAAACAAAATACGTAGAAGAAAAAACACAGGCCCACAGGGGCTGCGTGTTCTATGTTGCGGAGGGGTGCCGGACCTGCCGCGCTGTATCGCCAATCACATATTTGAAAAAAAAAAGACATGAGGCCGAGCAAGATTATTGACTGCATACGGTTCCGCCAGTCGATTTCATCACCAACGTCGAACGGGGTTTGTAGCGTTTGGCAAGCGAGCCAATGCAATTGAAAGGAGGATGGGATCGACTTGATATGATATTCACGTCAAGAAGCTTCCTTGATCGCGGGTGTCTTTTGTAAGAGAAAGGCGCAGCTACGGGTGCAAAGGATCTGGAGTCCAGGCAAGCCGTTTGCAGGGACGAGTGAGGGATGAAACTACAGTACCTTTGCATAGGAGGAGATAAACGAATCCATACACGAGGTGATCGCAAAAGCTGTCGTCAAGAGGCTTTGGCATGCTTACAAATCCCGACAGTCACATTGTGATCTGTCACGCCGTGCCTCCTACTCCCATCCGCCATTTCTTTGACACCCTCTAATTTCCTCCTCCCCGTTCTCCCTCCACCACCATGCCGTCCGTGGAAGATCCTGGTACCTCTTCCCACATGATGAAGACCACAAAGCGGGGGAGGCCTTTTCTTAAGGTGCGTTCCATCGCGTTTTGAGTTGCATTGGCCCTCATATGAGCTGACAGGACACCCTCGACCTCTTCGCAACATTAATAGTGTCCTTACAGCTAGGTCCCCATAAGCAATTCTTCAAGACTTTTCAAAACTCGTTCTCTACGTCCGTCTTTTACCTTGGCGTGCGACCCCCCATGCTTACCCACCGACTTGTATAGGGATGAGGCAGCACAGAATCTCGCCTCGCTTAAATTCTCGCAGTCTAATCGGGGACCGGATCCCAGGGAGCCCTCACGGGTCGTCACAACCACGACAACAACCACCTTCTCCATGACCCGCGACATGGCAAAGGCGATGAGCCAGCACTTCATGGACGCCCGCCTGATTGAGAACGCTACCGACCCCTCATCTAACCTGTTCAAGGATCGGGGTGTCTACGTCCTCACGCCCAAGGGCCTCCATGTCCTCGAGCGTTTCATCAGCAAGAACGGCATCAACTCCGACCACCTGCAGAATGTCTTCGTCACCCAGCCCATCTGCATCAAGCTCCTCCACTTGGAGCGCCGCTCTACCGATGACGAGATCATTGTCACCCAGTCTGTCATCACCGCCCTTTTCCGTCGCTTCGTCGGTCGCCAGCCCAACTACCCGCCGCAGACAAATACCGTTCCAGACGCTTTTGTGCGGTATAACGAACGCTCGAAGGGCGTGTCGCTCATGGACGTCACCGACCGTGCCCAAGCCCTCCAGAGCAAGGGCCAGGCCCACAAGTACTGCTTCGCTGCCGTCACAGCACTGGAGTGGCTATGCGACTTCACGTCGGTCGTGGGAAGGGAGGAGGCAGCCGAGATGGCTGCCCAGTTCGTCCGCTTTGGGCTCATCACGCTCGTCAGCGACAAACGGAAGAACAACGATTCCGCCATCATCTTCACCGTCCGTGGCTCTGCTCCTGGTGGTAACTCGCCTGTTAGCGTACGCCGTCTCTCCTTGTTCTCTCTTTTGACCTCCGTCTGATTGGGATTTTTAGCAACATGGCGAGTTCCGTTGCACGGCGAAAGCCATTTACAAGATCACCGATGAAGGTCGTCGCGTCGCTCATTGGGACGGTGCGCGGGGTCTCCAGGACTCGCCCAACACCTCCTCCGCCAACCTCACGACTACCACTCGATCCTCTGTCGATGAACCCGAGCTTGGGAACAAGAAGCCCACGGATGCTAAGATCCACCGGCGCATCTCGATTGCGGAGAAGCTCAACTACGAAGCGGCACACAGGGCAGGCAAGGAGAGCAACACCGATCGCCTGAAGTACATTCTCGACGACCCGGCCCTTCGCTCCCTGTTCCGCGAGTTCCTGAAAGGCAATTTCTGCGAGGAGAATCTGTCGTTCTGGCTTGAAGTCGAAGACTTCAAGCGCAAGTTCAACATCACTTCCAGTGCTGTTGCTGCTACACCCGCGCCGGGCAAACAGAGCAGAGGTACCCCCGGGCAGGTGGCTATGGAGAAGCACCACGAGTCGTTGATCAACACCGCGTTCTTCATCTACAACAAGTACCTGGCGCCGTCCAGCCAGTGCGAACTGAACATTGACCACGGGCTCCGAAACGAGCTGTCGAAATATCTGGAGGACGTTGTAACGAGCATGACAGGGAAAGTCTTCCAAGGGCAGGTGGATCAAGAGCAGGCGAACGCATTCAATGCGACGCAGCTGCAGACTATGATTCGGTTGTACGAGCGCATCCAGACGCACGTCTTCCGTCTCATGGCCACGGACTCTGTTCCAAAGGCTCGTCTCCGTTCTTTCTTTTTTGTCTTCGAGCCGCATACTAACCCTACTGTTTGCAGTTCATCAAGACCCCCAAATTCCTTGCTATGCGGAATTGGGTCGAGGATATGGACCCCAACGAGGACAACATCCGGATGCTGTCGTCGCCTCCAGGTCTGACTGAGGAGACGGGCGGCGCGTACATTACGATTTCGCAGCAGGCCAGCGAGCGTGAACACCGAGTACCTCCTCCGGCACCTGGCTCGCTATAGGTCGTCTGCAGCTCTTCCTCCGCATGGGTCTCTTGTCACGTTTCTGCTCCTCATACATTCATAATACTTATGCGCATCTTTTCCTTCATTCTTCATCCAATGGATGTCTGTACACTTTTTACACCCTTTATTCTGCTTCACATTCATTTTCACGTCCTTTACCACGCCAGGCTCGCTCTACCCCTGGGGGTCTTCACTATTCTTCGCTCTGCATAATTCCTTCATACGATTGCTGCATCACCCTTCACCTGAACCTTAGCACTATTCTCACCTTGCCCCTCCCCTCTCCCCTTACTCTTACTCCGCCGACAACGCCCTCTCCGCTGAAGCCAGACTTGTAATATAACTACTACTTTACGCTACCGTTTTTAGGGTACCTTGGGATCCGGCCCCATTAATAGCCCTAAAATACTCTTTTTATTGTATATGCGTCTGCCGATGCGAATGAATATGAATTTATGGCTCCCACATCTGGACGTAGAGTAAAGGCGGGTGATTGCCCTGGAAATCCCCGTGGGAACACTCGGGAGTCGGAAAGCAAACCGACGCGCCTTGTACCGTTACGTGTGAACGTTGCTTGAATCTCTATTTCAAACGACCATGTCGTGGATGGCCGGACTCACTGGGCAGGAGCCCGCGCGATATGTGCCTCCGCCAGATGGTGCGGCTGCATATAACTTTATCGCAATTTCGTTGACTGGCTTGGACGCAGAGCTCAAGGTGAAGGACCCAAGCATCCCTGACCGGATGGTCTCCGCCAAAACGGCCAACCAGCCGTTCCTCGCGTACGTCGCCCCCATATCTGTTCAATGCACCACCTCCGAATGCGACTAATATTCGTGCGCCGCAGACACAAGGAGTATCGCGACCGGCAGGAGGCGTTGCACAACGAGTGGGCTCGAGAAG
>JARJCV010000718.1:0-14757 GCA_029281435.1 Mycena haematopus
TTCGCCTCACACGCCATCGGCGGTATAGTTGGCAACCTCCTCACGGGCCTCTTTGCGCAGTCGAGGATTGCGGTGCGTGCTTCGTTTCTTTTGCGATGTGCTGAAGTTTTGGGGGTGCTGATGATTTTATTTTTATTTTATTCTATTTTGCTTTCCTGGCCACCATACAATACGATGCGATACGATCGACGACTCGCCCACCACGGCTCGGCTCGGCCTCCACGACTCGCCACCCGTCCGCGCCGCCCGTCCACCACTATCCTTGATGACTCGCCAACTCGCCTGCTCACCTCGCCGATACGACATGACTTGATACGACGACTCGCGACCGCATTTGACTTCGCCCGTCACCACACAGTTCTACGACGGCGCAACCAAGATCCCGGGCGGGTGGCTCGACCACCACTACATCCAGCTCGCGTACCAGCTCGCGGACTCTGTCGCGAGCTTATCGTATAGTTTTGTTATGACGGTACGTTTCCTTTTTGGGCGTTTCCCTTTTTTTCCCCCTTTTTTGGATGAGTGCTGCATCTCTTTGGGGGGAAGGGGCGTGTTTCTCTTTGGCGGCGCTTCTCATTTTTTTTGTTTGGGAGGGGCAATCCCGGGCCGTTGCGACTCGCGCTGGCAGTCGCGTCCGGGTCGGAAGAGGAAAGGGAGGGAGGTGGACGAGCGAGCACGCCCCTTCCCCCTTGTCGTTTGGCCAAGTGCCACGTTTCTCTTTTTTGAGGGTGGCGTCGTTCCTCGCTTTCAGTTTCCTGGCGCTCGCGTCTGCGTCACAAGAGCAACAGGACGATGACGACGAGCGAGCACGTCCCCTGCCTCTTCTTTCTCTTCTTTGGCCCAGAGCCGGTGCTGTCGCTCCTGGCTCCTTCCTCTGGGTCGTCGCCTCGCTTTGAGTCTCCTGGCTCAGGCTGTCGGTCGTGTCGACTCGCGAGTACGGCCCCCCTTCCCTCCGTGCCTCTTCCTCCCTCACGCACTCACCCACCTACACTCACAACCCCTCCACACAGACCATCATCCTCTGGATCATGCACTTCATCCCCACGCTGCGCCTGCGCGCCTCGCAAGAAGCCGAGCTCCTCGGGATCGACGACGCCGAGATGGGCGAGTGGGCGTACGACTACGTCGGGCTCGAGCAGGAGATTGGCGTCTCGACCCTCGAGGACGAGGGCGGGCCGGGCGTCGGCGGCGGGAGGGAGGGGATCATTCGCATGTGCACCATCATGGGCAGGAGAAGGTGGTGGTGGACGGGGATAGTGCGTAGGCGGAGGCGCAAGAAAGGAAACAAAAAGGAAAGGAAAGACAGAGGGGAATATGGAATAATCTATAGAGAGAAGAAGACACGACCGCGCTATGCTTCCTATTTGGCTACCTACTACTGCCTACAACAACTAACTTAGATTTTTTAGCTAGTACATACTTGTCAATGCCTTTCTTTTTGCTGATCAAGGTGTTGCGTGGAGCGCGTTCTTTGTTCGGGGTGTGCGCCAGGATGGATGCTTCGTCTCATTTAGGGGAGATAACCCTAGAATAGGGTTTGAGGAAGACATCGTTCAGGGCAAGAGGCGGGCGGACGGACGAGCCGAGATATCATGCATAGCTTTGCACTGCCACCGGAGGTCGGTCCGACCGCTTTTGGATTTTTGAACCGGTTTCGATTTAGTTTCGATGTAGCTCTCTCAATTTTCATTATATTCTCTAGCAGTAAACTGGGACCCTCATATAACCATGGCCTCTGAACAAGTCTACAGACTTGCTTTTGTTGACCTTTCCCTGCGAAAAGTGTTTTGAGTGAATTGATCTCTGCTTGTTTGTCGCCGAGTTCGGTCCGAATTGCACTATGTCATCACCAGTAGTCACAAAACAATTCTCACTGGCAACTTTTTGAGTGCGGAGAACGGTCCACAGGTCATCAGAGCGATCAACCGCTCGCGTCAAGGGGTAAGCGAGATTAAAATTTCGACCACTGGGGTCGGAAAAGTGGATTAAGGCCCTTCGACCTACCTACCCCCTTAGCCGAGCACAGCCACTTCCAAATCCGGTAATCCCGTCGGACGATCAATAATTTTTTCTAGTCCTGTACCTCTACTTGACCCTCTACAGCTGGGCACATTCATATTTCTTGTGGATGAATTGAACCTGACAACTTCTATCTCTTTTGGCACCTTGTCCCACCAACATTTTAGGTCGCCTGGTGGGCGGCCCGAGGTTGATGATCACGTGAATATATAAATATTTTCACATTTTTTGAAAAAATCATCCAAACGTGTTTTAAGACCATTTTGAACCTTGGTCGGAAAAGTGGAATAAGAGCCCTTCGAGACCCCCCTACCCCAGCCGGTGTCTCGGCATTTGCCGGTGCATACCCCTTGGCTCGCGTGGCCCCCTCCCCCCCCCCCCCCCCCCTCCAGCGATTTCTGAGCATGATATCATCATTTTTCTGTCCGCCGCCTCTTGGTTCAGGGGCTACACTTTATCTCTACCTTCTTTCAATCCTCACGCTACACTTGTTCACATTTCGCTGGCCCAAAATGATCGCTTGAAGGCAGGGCAAACAAATAAAGAAACGGAACAGTGCATCAAAAGTCGAAATATATAACTACTCAAGTCCCTCCGCACTTATAGGCTCGGCCTTCGTTCCAATTTTTCAAATTCGAACATCGAATACTGTAGGTCGTTGCGACTCTTTTACTTGGTTTCATATCTTTCTTTTCTTGCCACACAGTCGTGGCGTTTGCGTATCGTATCTACTATCTAGGCACCCGCCCTTAATAAACCCCCGAAGGAGCGCGATAACATGAATATGGACGCATCAGTGACCACGAGGGTCGGACGCCACCATTTTGTAATTAATTAAACCCTGTAATCTTGCGGTATCGCTGTGCACAGCGACCGAAGTTTGAACTGCCGGTGCTATCTTCGAATCGCCCTTTGTACTTAGTATGTTGAAAATCTTAACATACATGCTACTCTCGAGACTGATATTATCAATGACGGTCCTGGCTGGTTAAATAATACTGTTATCCTGAGCCCGACGATATGAACTTGATAGCATGAATAGGGGTCGCCACTATTTTCACAAACAGAACTTTAGTTCTTGTTTGTGTCTAGGACCCTAAAATGTAATGATTCGGCTTATATAACTTGCCTTACGGAGATCCGTGTCCTCGTGACTTTCGGATGTAACCGATCCATCAGCTCGCACTTGACTTGCAGTTGCACCCTCACAATTCCGATTCGTTCGAGGCTCGAGCCCTTGAAAAATAACTGTAAAATTTTGAGGATTCAATGAGAACATAAAGAACCTAAGACCATTGTGCTCGGTCGCTTCCCAAAGCAATATACAGTCAAGGTACGACTAAAGAATTAGCTTGGATTTTGCTTTGCTTAGGCCGTTTTTTACAATTTTTAACAACGGCTCTTTCTTCTACGATAATTGCAATAACAAGTAATACTCCGATATCACAATGATGTTAGCTACTATACCTTCTTTTCTGTTTGTGCCCGCCGCTTGTCGGCCATCCACTTTCATCAACAATGGTCCTTATCTCGTATCCCGTACCATGACTAAGAATAGCCAAGAATTTGAACCACAATCCGATTTGACGCGTAATATTCCGTTCAACTCTCCATCGCAGTTAAGTACCGTCTGTTTCCACTGACACTGAATGGTAGAAATAGTCTCTGTACGTTCGTACACCGCGGCTCGAGAATGTTTGTCAAGTGCGGGCCACAGAACACCCCTCCACTCGTTGCTGCTGACATCCCAACCCCGAGGCAGATATTCCTGGGGCGGTATACATGTCGCCGGTCGGGTCGATGTTCCATTCCGTTTCGGAATGAGACTTGCTGCAAATTTGTTGGGACCAGAAGCACATTCTGTTTTGCACCTGCACGATCGAAAGGGATATGGTTCCGGGTTTCTGTGCCTCTGCTTTCCCTATTAAAGTGTTCGTGAACGTCAGTGAGAAGGCTAATGAAGGCCTACGTTGTGCTGTATTCATTTTTCCACCACACAAGTTAATCTCTTCCTGTTCGTAGATCTCGAGTGCATCTTCCGTTCGAACATTGGCCAAATAGTTCTACTAACACGTTTAAAGAGGAAATGCGGATCTGGTAAATACTCACACTCATCAGCACCAGTATTCCACGCATTCGTGCTCTTGACATGGGGCCCAAAACCCAGATCAACACTTGATTACGATTTACGAACGATATTGGTGGAAGTGGCTGTTTAACCCCGTGATGTTGACTCATTAATTGGGGAGCTCAGACCGTGAACCGATACTGACCGAGGGCGGAGATTAATCCCCATGCCGAATTTGGTTTCCAAAGGGTATCAGGCTGGTCATTGTGGTCAGCTCCCAATCACAGAGTGATGATGACTCGCCTCCGAAGGAAAAGCAGATGCCCCCTCCCCTTTGCGTTTCTCTTCTTTTGCCCCACCGTGTTTCTCTTTTTGGGGTCGGTGGCGGTGCTGTCACTCCTTGCTCCTGCCTCTGGGCTGTCTGACTTGGGTCGCCGCCTCTCCTGGCTCTCACTCGATCCACGTCCGAATGACAAAGAGAATGACGACGATGACGAGCAAGCACCCACCTCTTCCTCCCTCACCCACCCGCCCACTCGTACCGTACACAGACCGTCATCCTCTGGATCATGCACTTCATCCCCACGCTCCGTCTGCGTGCCTCCAAAGAAGCCGAGCTCCTCGGGATCGACGACGCTGAGATGGGCGAGTAGGTGTACAACTACATCGGGCTCCTGCAGCAGATTGGGTCTCGACCCTCAAGGGCGAGAGTGGGCTGGGTCAGAACGTCGGATCCGCGGGGTGGTCGGGTCGGGTCGTGGGCGACCCGACCCGACCCGACCCTGTGGCGGTGAATACACGTGACCGGTCCGAGCTCGCCGGTACCGTCAATTCCGGTCAATCTTTAAAGCTTTACCCTTGAGCAAGCGCCTGCTTTGAGGCTTGCTCAGTGAGTTCATCACAACTCATACTAGGCCCCAAGCCACATAAAGACATCCTACTGAGCAAGAAATTTGTGAGCGGAGGAGCGGGAGAGGCAGAGCGCCGGGAAGGAGACGATAGGAAGGGTCGAATGAGCGAAATTCAAATAAGTAGGGGGTAGTGGATTTGGAAGTAAATACTCACTTAGAACTTAGGGGCTCCCAATTCAGAATGAATTCTTATTCAACCTAGTATTGGTGGTTGTTCCACTCAATACTGCTCAGATAACTCTGAAACAATACACCTTTTTTATCGGTGGCACTATGAGTAATTTCCTTTTATAGCTCTTGGCGTTGAGTCCGTCTTTTTAAATGGGTTTTCCAGAACCGGGTCTTTTCCTGAGTAGTTTTGGATATCTTTGAGCTACAGAACATATAGTGCTTTGTTAAACATAGGGTCCGTCTTGCAATTTCTTTCTGTGTGTAGTCATTCGTGTCCAAAATGCACATATTTAACTGCTTTTGCCTATACT
Source organism: Mycena haematopus (assembly GCA_029281435.1). Lineage (NCBI taxonomy): Eukaryota > Fungi > Basidiomycota > Agaricomycetes > Agaricales > Mycenaceae > Mycena > Mycena haematopus. Next base: position 5,481 of record JARJCV010000718.1, read on the forward strand.
TACTTGGTAGAATTTACAGGGGATTGAAGGTTTTCTATTATGTTACCATGAAGACATGTACACATATTACAGCCGCTTGAATAATAAATGCTTCTAATGCACAGTGTTGTGCCCAGAGAGTCGGTACACTGAAAACAGGGGCGTCGGAGTACGGCGGCCCGCGCTTTGACAGTCACATGACTACACAGCCTCTGGGTCAGGTCGGGTCGGGTCAGGTCGGACCCGACCCGACCCTCCCATGCCTCGGATGTTCTCGGCTGGGTGGGGGTCGTACCCACCCTCGTCACTTCGTTACTTCGCTTAGTTGTGCGAATCTTCGTCACTTGATCGCATTTTGGGAAAGTTCGTGACTTCAGCTCATTTTTGTGGAAGCTCGTCATCTCACCTCAGCACGTTCGGGAACTCAGAGGCATCGGCCATCAATGTTTCTTTTGCACAAGCCGGCAGGTTTTTTTTATATAGATCCCTTACCCTAACACTAACACTAACCAAAACCCCAACCAAAACCCCTGACCCTAACCACTAACCGCTAACCACCTAACCAAAACCCCTAACCCCTAACCGCCTAACCAAAACCCCTAACCACCCAACCCGAACCTAACCGGCCGCGCTCGGCACACTGGTGATCTCCATCGCTTCGTGATGCATTGAGGAGTTGCCGTCGCTTGCTGAGCTGACGAAGTTTCCCAAAAACACACCAGCGTGAGAGCATTCCCACGTTCCCATCAAGTGACGAAGATTCACCACCTTAAGCAAAGTAACGAACTGACGAAGATGGCGCGGACTCGGCTGGGTGTCAGCGGGGGGAGGGAGGGAGATCATTCGCATGTGCATTAGGATGTGTCCAAGTGGGTGGAGGATGGTAGAACGAGATGACCCTAGAATAGGGTTTGTGGAGGACATCGTTTAGGGGCTACCACGTCATCACTAAACTCTATCTTCTTTCAATCAATCCTCACACCTGCTCATTTCTCTGGCCCACATGTCTTCGTCTCAGGCTTCAATCTGACTCCTCATACTACACTGGCTCATATTTTTCATCTCAGTCATTTACTCACTGGCACAGTGTCGCCTGGGAGAGGGAAGAAATAAATACCTGCTCTGCTTTGCTTGAGCCTTGCTTTCGTTGCAATAATTTCAACCTGCGATTAGAAAGGGAACCGTGAATCAAAACTCAAAAAGTGAGAACTGTGGTGCCTTCTGCCCTCGTGGACTAGTCATTTGAATTTCAAACTTTGGATAGGTAGCTATGCTACCGCGAAAATGGCCTGGTTTCGTATCTTGCTTTTCTTGCTGCACGCTGATAACGGCTTGACATGACTTCATTACTGAAATACCACAGTGACTATTCCACTACTACCCAGCTGATCTTCATGACAAAGTAGATATATCTGTGTCTTCAATTTCCCCTCCCATCTCCAACTGGTTTATATTGTGTAAAGGGTTCTGCCAATTTCGGCACTTTCGAAGTTCATTGTGAATTTTGACAACATAAACCGAACTCCAACCAATCACGAAGGTGAATAAAAGATGAGCTCCAAGTCCAAGAGATGTCGAAATAGTGTCTGTGAAATTGTGCGAAGAAATACTGGTGATATTCCCAGAATTGAAGATGGAGTTGGGAGGTGACTCCAGGTTGCCACTGAGACTTAGAAGGTCAAGGGTCAAAATTTGAACCCCAATAGAGACTAAAGATAGCACAAGGGCAACAACAGCCCTAAAGCAGTGTTTTTGAATTGATTTTTACATGGAAAATAATGAGAGAATGCCCACCACATCATCCATGTGAGAGGTAAAGATATCATGATTGCTGCATTCCATAATGATCGATATTCTGAGAAGGATGTTGGGCAATATCGCTGCAACTTTGAACACATGTGTATCAATATTAACAATAAAAGGAGGGCGACGTACTTGGAACCACTGGAAGAACTGTTTCCTATCTTCTCCAATATGAAACAGTAGGAGTACTGTATAAATGAATCTGAATAGAGAAAATATGCAGCTCAGTATCAGGCAACTTTGAGCAATGGGACTGCTTGAGACACCAGAAAGAGTTAAAAAGGCTGCTGCAAAACTATGATGTGCATTAGAAAAGCTTAATACAAAGAAAAAGACAACATACGTGAACAAGCCAGCATGTGTGCCCCACACCCAAGCTTTAAAGTCACTCAGGCGGTTCTCCAGTCGTTCATCATCCCAGCAAGTTCTTTCAGTACAAATGAATGAGGGAGCCACCAGAAAAGAGTATATAACTCTCAGATATCCATAGAGAGTTTTCGCCCAAGACGGAATAGAGAGCTGACAAATCTGTCTGTGCTGCGTGGTTGGAAGTGTGGGGGTGTGGTTGTCCAAAACAATTTGATTGCTTGGCTGGAGTTCTGAGACAGTTGGAGGATAATTGTGTTCTTGGTCTCCAAGTGGTTGTCTACGCCGCCGTACAACCATGTTATGAGCCGAAGGAATGAAAGATGTTTTCATCAAAGGAACATCCTTTGAGAGCTTAGTTTGAGTCAACTGGATTTGCTGATCCTTGTGGGTGTATTCTGTTTCAGAATTTTCTCTAGGCCCACAGGCAGGTGTTGGAGTTCCAGCTGTGATAGATGACCATGATGTGGTTGGTTGATTCAACAAGTATGAAGGTTCCTCCATGAATTGTACTCCACAATTATTGCTATTAGATAATAAGTATTCCAACAGTTGAAACTGATCATAGTGAAAATAGACTTACCAGAAACCACTATCATCATCAGCAGGCTCATTGCAGCATGAATCTCCAATGATACAGAGCACAATATCTGGCTGTGACTGATATCCACCAGACAGTATCCAATTCTCCCACTTTTCTGCAAATAACAGCTCTTTTGAGTCATCTTGAAGACGCAAAACAAACTGATTTGCTCTAATATATGATAGGGCTTTAATTTCTTGTTGTCCAAGCCAGCTGCAGAATGCCTAGAATGGGTTTAGATATAAGATCATCCAAGATACAAGAAATGAATTCATACCTCCCATGATTGACAATCCTCCAACATTATAGAAATACTGAGACATTTGTCATCAATATCCCACAATTTAAGGACAACAGGGCCCTGGTGGTGACTGGGGTGTTCATAGAAACTGTGAGAGTCGTCTGTGGTAGCAGAATCCTTGGTATCGTCTTCGCTATCAGTCAAGCCCAGTTGTACTCCATTCATTTCTTTGAAGTTAGAGACAAGAGAATGTGAACTGGCATATAAACAAGTTTCCGAGTTCCGAGATGTGATTATGATGTTTCCGTGGTTGTACGGAGGGAGAAAGTGAGCCAGATTAACAAGCGCAGCATCTGCATTGTCGAACAAGAGTAGCCATTCAGTTTCCTTGCTGAGCCAATGTAAGGCATTGAGGTATGTGCTTCCAATGTTCTTCATAGTCACAATATTCTTGAGGCCACTGACAAGGGAGTCTAAAGTGCTAGCATCAATGAAGAAGACATTTGCAAATCTTGTGACAGAAATTAATTAATTGAACTTTGCTTCAGGTAATCACCTACTGGGATGACTCCGAGATGAATTTCAGAGCAATTTGTGTTTTTCCTGTGCCAGCTGGTCCATGGAGAACAAAGGAATGCTGCCCTTTCACACCATCATTGAAATAGGTATGCATTTTGTTCAGGATAGTTCGTCTTCCTTGGAATAGTCTAGAAGGGAGAGGACAGTTGACATTTCCTGAGTTGAACCCAGAGAAGGGTGCAGACTCCAGTTCGATGTTGGTAGCACTCTTAGTTGTGTCATCCAGAGGGACTTCTTCGGGTTTCAAGGAGGAGGTTGTTATGCTGCGGTCACTTCTGGAGCGAGAACAAGGGCCACAAAATCCGTCAATGTTGGGAGCTATTCCCTGTCAGTACAAAAAGCGCCTTGAGTTGTAAATTGTAACAAACCATACTGTTCAGGGAATACATGGCTATGGAGAGAAGAGCTCAGTCATCGATTCCTAGAGAAAGAACTGAGACACACTATTGGTTGCAAGTTCTTCCGCACCAAGGCAGGACACAATTGGATGGATGATTTGGGCTGAATTTACAGTGGATACTGGTACAACGAATCTATTTGATGTCAGCCGCCTTATAAGTTGTGGCATATTCCATACAAACCTCCACGGGAGGCTAACAAGGCAGTGTTCAATTCAGTGTATGTCGGCCACCCACTTTAACGAATAACTCGCCAGTGCCTCAGCGTGGCCACATCGAAGGTAGATATTTTGGACACTGTTTGTCGTGTCAGCTATGCCTGCCGCAGATGACCAAGGAGCTACTCACTGACGCCAGCGACACATGAGGTAGGTAGGTAGGATTACACGGCTAATCGATTGCTTTGTGGACAGTCAAGGACAGAGGGGGTCGTTGGTCGCAGAGACGAAGAAGATGGCACTGCCACAAGTGAGATCTGCCGCACGCTGCCACGCACCGCCCCAGATCATCCACTGTAGTATTTCGTTCAATTCGTATGGTCACATGTCACAGGCCCCAAAATCTACGAAATTTTTCGACTCGCTTGCCTCGCCGAGCTCCCTCAGGCTCCTTCCTTACCAACCTAACGCTCACTTGGCTCGCTAATGTTCACCGAACTCTCTCCCTCCTCAACGCTGGCTCCCTATCGATCACTTTGCTCCGCTCGCCAATGCTCGCACACAGGACTGGCGCCTCGAAAACAAATGGTCCGCCGTCGGCTTCTTCTCCGGCGTTGTCGCGGACCTCGTCGCTATCACGCCCGCGAGTGAGTTCGTTGGCGGCTTTGAATCGCTCCGTTCCTCCCTCGACCTCTTTCTGCTGGTACCTGCGCCGCACCGCTTTCTTTGTGCTTTGAGCAGGGTTATTCTGGGCGGGGGTGCGCGGAGTCGAGTTCGAGTCCGAGTCGTGCCTTTTTGTTGGGGGGGGAGGGTGTGTTTTGGGCGTTTCGGAGTTGTGCTCGTACTTGCGCCGCACCCCTATTCTTTGGGAGACTGTGTTTGGAGCGTGTTTGTGACGGGAGTGGGCGCGAACGGAGGCGAGGGCAGGCTCCGAGGCTTCGACATCCACGTTCCATACTCACCGCGTTTCACGCGTCGCCTTTCGGGGTAGCCAAGCGCGAGACCCGCCCTCTCCGGCCCCATGGACGCTCCGGGCGGGCTTGCGCTCACTTCATTTCCCTTTCGTCTCCTCTTACTTTCCCCCATCTCATTCACCAAACAAAAAAAACATTTCGTTCGACGACGCGCCGCAGCCGCAGCCGCCTCGGTCTTAATCGCTTCATGGCACGCACATGCTGCAGCTTTGCGACGCAGATGTGTTTGGGTATTCGGATACTTATTTTCGTTTTACCTCCCTCTGTTTTTATCTCCTGTCGACTTGTTTTCTCTCCGTTTTCCTTTTCTCTTGTTTGCATTTCAAAGCAGCACTCCCGGGGGAATGTTTTGCGGGTTTGTTTTAGGGGAGGGCAACACGCGGCGGGAGACCTTCGTCGTACCTGCGTGCGCCTGCACCTGCCTAGTCTGACCCCACCCCTTTTTCGATCGTTCGCTACTTGGAGTGGTCCGTGCGTGTGGTGCAGGCCTGGTCTGACCCAGCTGCTCGTACCTAGCCTCTCCCCCCTTCCAAGTCGCTGTCCTGCCTGCTACGCACCCTGCCAAGTCTCTTGCGGCGTCCCACGTATCCTGCTACGTTTCAAGTCTACGTCGCTGCTTGCCACGTCCACGTCGGCACGCATCCGTGCGACAAGTCTTTTGCCACGTCATCACGCGCATGGGATATGCAAGGCCTCGCGGTTATATATTCTTTCCCGTCCCTGCCTTCACCGTGTTCACAAAGTGCTCTCGTCCCGCGTGCCTTCGTTCTGCGAGCCCGGGGTATCCCTTGATGCACACGCGGGTGTGTATTTCCGAGTATCGATTGTGCCTTGGGATGGCGGGAATCAGGCTATTTGGAAACGAGACGAGACGTACCGGCAGGACGAAAGGAGACGGCGGGACGAGGCTGCGATTCGGGCCGAGACGAGCGTACGTCGAGGGTTGTCAGACGAGACGGGATGAGACGAGACGAGACTCACTTGCTAGGCGCGTGCTACCAGAGGAGACGAGACGGGGGGACGAGGCTGCGCATCCTACCCACGCTACTCTGGTTTGGCGTTTGCCTTGCTTGGCGGGATTCCGGCTGCCTGCGAGACTAGACGAGACGAGACAAGTCGAGACGGTGCGCCTGCCCGTGCTACTCCCGATGAGGTTCCCCAGGATAGAGCGCGCTTGGGCGGTGTCTCGCCATTCTTTGGCTTGTTGCGCGCGCGCGAGGGGAGGCGCTGCGCAAAAGTGCTAGTACCGGACGGGTGTTGTCGCGCCTGCTGGTGCTGTTTGTGTTGGGGCTAGGCTGTGCTTAGAGAGGAGACCAGACGATGCACATACTGCGGACGCGTACCCTCCCCTCCTGCGCGGACCTGTACGCGTGCAGGGTAGACATGGGCTTCGGAGTATCATCTCCTCGCGGGGCGCTTTGTGGTGCTGCTTCGTTTCTTTTGCGGTGGAGGTGTGGGCTGCTGATAATGTGATGTGATTGCAGTACTATTTCGCCCCACCGCGTCTGTCACCTCGAATTCCCGATGACTCGCGTGTCCCCCACCACACGCTGCGATACGACGCGACGATACGACTCGCTCGCCCGTCCACGTCGCTCGCCCGTCCACGTCGCCCGCCCGCCCACCACTTGACGATACGATATGACGACTCGTCACCTCGCCCCCGACTCGCCGCCCACACCCACAGGTCCACGGATGGCGCCACGATAATCTCATCCGGGTGGCTCGACCACCACTACATCCAGCTCGCGTACCAGCTCGCAGACTCGGTCGCGAGCTTGTCGCATAGTTTTTGGTCACTGCGGAGATACGTTTGTAATAGTGAGGGAAAAACGGCCTAGAATAAAGTATTAGAGGTCCAATGGGTTTGAGACGGTATTTTACCGAAATGTAAAAATAGAGTACAAAGACAAGTTTTTCACAGCCTTTTCAGTCCACATAAAGGAATGCTTTTACCCCGCAAAAATGTTGCCGTTTTTCACCCACTTTTTGCGTCCGTAACTGCAATCATTTTATTCTCAGGAAAATACCGCCCAGTTTTTCCGGTGGTACTTTACCCCACAAAAACATTGCCGTTTTTCACCTACTTTTTGCGTCCGTAACTGCAATCATTTTATTCTCAGGAAAATGGCGCCGAATTTTTCCGCTGGTACTATAGTAGATTTTTGTTCCGGTAAAGAAGCATGAAAAAACTATTGTTTTATTGCACACATTTCCGGAGGTCAAAGGTATTGTTTTACTATGCATAATATCCGGGGGAAAATGTTTCATTTTTCCTACCTTTTACCCCAAGAAAAATCAGCGCGCACGCAGCGTCGTACTTGAGCGTGTACTGAGCGCACGCTAGTGCGCACTTAGTGCACACTTGGCACACGCCCAGTGCTCACTCGGCGCACACTCAGTGCTCACTCAGCGCCAAGGGCGTAACGTCGGCGAGACCGAGGCGCGGAAGGAGGCGGCGCCATCTTTTTGTCCGTGCTGGAGCGCTCTCGTTTTTTGTCGGTAGGTATGGCCATTGGGGCTGCGGAGGCGCGCATCGTAGACGGGGGCGGGGTTGAAGATCGCATCGATGATGGAGGCGATGAGGATGGGGCTGCAGGCGCGGGGGAGGGCGCTCACGTCGAACTGGCGCGTCGCGACGTTGACGGCGACCGGGGGGGGGGGTAGAGGTCGAATGCGTGGGGACAGGTGCGGTACACCTCTGCACGCGTGGAGAGGAGAATGGCGGCCCCCACGCCGGCGAGGATCTCGTTATGCGGCAGCGGCAGGGCGACGAACGGCGGCAGAAACGACGACGGGAAGGGGACGGGCTCGACGCGGATGGAGAGGCGGAGGGTGGCGTTCGTCTTGCTGTCACACAGGAGATAGCGCCGCGTGACGGTGCCCTTGCGCGGGACATTAACATTGTCCTCAGAGACTGTCGGTGTATTCCGCGAGGTCGAGCTCGACGATCTTGAGGCGGGGGGTTCGGCGGGGGGCGTCGGTATCGCCGTGTAAGACGCGCTGGACACCTTTCAGCGTGAAGGGGTCGGGAGGAGGCGTTGCGTGTCGCGGTCGATGGACATTTGCACCACTACGGAGAGCGGGTGGTCCTAAACCATGGAGTGCTCGCGGAGCGGCAGGAAGGGAGTCTGTCCGCGCGTGGTCGAGGCGTCTGGGAGATCGTCTCCGCCCGCAGGGGATGTTTGAGCCACCTCGGCGCTGCCGAAGCTGTCGACGGCAGCGGCGGCGGCATCGGAGGAGGAGGATGCAGGAGGAGGCGCGCTGGGTGGGTGCGGCTTGTCGGTAATGGAAATCCTGAGGCTGCACGCGAAAGCCCCGACCGCGCTACATACAGAGGATGAACGTGTCAGGCCAGGCAGGCGATGAACCGCACGAAGTAAGTACGTACGTTTGTTGACGAACATGGACGCAGCGGCTTTGAGCACAGCAACAGCTGGAGCTGGAGCTGAAGTGGGCTTTTCCCTTGAATCCTCCATGGCTAATTCAGCGATTTTCCTCGCGTTGTCCATCTCCGCGCAACCTTGACTTTTCAGCGAATCCCGCTCCGCCTCGACGTCACACGGCTTCCCTTCCAACCTGGGAATCTCGGACTGGAGCTGCGAGATGAGAGCGGCTTTGTGCGCGGTCTGGCTTCTGTGTCGCTTGCGCTCGGTGTCCTAGACCGCAGCTTTCGGAGAGATTCCTCCAGGGTCGTTTTCGCGTTCGCATGTAAATCCTTACCTGGCAGAGACTGAGCCTCTGCAGTGATGAAAACCATGGATGGAACGAACCACAGTCACTATCGTCACATTCCAATTTGTGACGACGAATCCATACACCCAGCACCGAGCTCGCTTCTTCGGCGCTTCTTCGCGCTCTGGAACGCCACGGGCGTCGGTGACTAGTTACCCTGGTTATCTCCACTGCGACAAAACACAAAAGTCTGTTCAAATAAAACTGGGGAGTACCTCATGTAAGTAAATTTGTTCTTAGCCTAAGTATTCCTCTTACCTCCTGTGTAGAATGGCTCGAGGTCCCCGCCGTGCGGCACACGTCACCCCATATTTCGACCACCTCAAGCTTCAGGGCCGCTTTGCTCCATTCGCGGCGCTGAAGAGCCTGTGGGCGTCGATGTTTTTAGCCGATGTTTTCTTCTCATATCCACGCAGTCGCAACCCGTACAGGAACGACGCACCGGGTTATGTGTACATTGT
>JARJCV010000719.1:0-14629 GCA_029281435.1 Mycena haematopus
AAAAACTGACATAGTCCTTTCACCACCTAGCCGATGTATCAGCCGATGCTACACTGAAAATCTAATCAATGCCCACCTTGTCTTCATCTGTATACTGCCAACGTGCCCGTGCAATGACGGCGGTGTCATTCAGTAGCACAGCTTCGAACCCAGTAGTACTGAGAGGGGTACTACTCTTCAACTAGGACATATTGAGCCTCGCACCAGTGCCAAATCGTGTATCCATACCCAGAAGTGTTGTGGTACATCAGCGTCAAAATTGCGAGGCCGCTAAACACAAGAATCAGGGTCAAAATCAACGCCGCCGACAAAGGTACTCGCCGCCGCCGGAAGCCATGATTCTTTGAAGTCTTTCTCCAACTGTTCGAGAGGCACACATGTTGTGGCGGTGATTTCAATGTTCAACTGTTGTTCGATGGCCTTCACCGTCACCATGTCGTACGAGGCCCACTTGAAGAACGATTTCACACGGATTATGATCCAATCTAGCTCTTTGGGCGTGTTGAGAACACTTTGGTGGAACTTTGACAGGGTGTTGATGTCCCCGCTTTTGAGGCGATTTTGGGCCGAAAATAGAGACGAATACACGTAGTACTCGTTCGTGGGTTCGCGTGCTCCCCACGGCGCAGGGTTCTTCGACCTGCTCTTGAACAAAACATCTTTGTTGAGGTCGACACGCCAGGTGTCATTTTTTTCCTTCTGAAGCCCCGCCTCCAATGCTCCTTAGTGAAAACCGTGCAAACAATCAAAACGGACTTCACATACCGCCATCCAAAAGAGGGAAATGTCCCCGAGTTCATGATTTTTGGTGCATCCACCGACATCCCCATGCGATCCCGGGAACCAGACCTTGAGCCATCAGCCAAAGATGGGTTATCGCCTGTGTGAGATTCTCACCTCAACCAGCTTGTTATCATTCGCCGGTGAGAAACGAGTGGGCAAGAATTTTTCCCTATTTTCATGCATGGCTAAGGCGTGATAGACCTTTTCGACACAGCCCGGCAACTTGTCGTCTTTGATGCCAAATACATCTGGGTAGTTGAAGACCGTTCCAACGGTGTCCCAGACACCGAGAAATCTGGGCATTGTCCCTCAGGTGGCCCAAATCCAAGGAAAGGTTAAAACTCACTTGATCTTGACGTCGCCATCGGCTTTGACGTCTGTCGGCACGTGGCCTCGTTGCAACTGAGCCCACGCCCGTGGGAACTTTTCCAACTCGGTGTAGTCCATAAGACCCATAATGTCCTGAGGGAAGCTTTAGCTAAGTCATTTACCTCACGTGCAACGTACTATCATGGTGGCCACCTTCCTGACTGTATACGCACCTCTGCAAGTTAAGGTGGGAAATATCAGCGGTCAGTGTAGTTGAATTAGAATCTGTTAGATATGAGTATACCTGGAGAACCTTCGGGGTGAAACAGTCAGGCATCGCGAACCCCACAAAGAATTATCGTACCCGAAAAGACAAATATTGTCCCCTTTGACATAGTTCTGCGCAAGAAATACATATGCTTCGCGGATTTTGTTAGCTGTGAAGATGGTGAGTATGGTTGTGTGGAGTTTGTCCGGCCCACGCGTGCCTACGAATCTACCGGTAGCACCTAAATGATATTGTCAAGAAGGAATGATGATCGTTGGGACCGGCCTTACTGTCAACCATTTTTGCAAATGTCTCGGCTTTCCATCGGCCGCCCACGAAGTCCGCTTCAGACGCAGTCCCACTTTGATAAAACACTATCTGGTCATTACCCTCGGTGGAACGAGGACAAACGGCCCGAGCTATCCCCCAATCAATATTGTCTGCAACCACAGAGAAGCCGACTCACCCAGGCGAGCGACGTTGGTTACATAGTTCTCAGGGTTCCCTGCATATTCCTGAGATCAGCATCCACGCAATGACCACTGTGCAAACCTATGCCAGATATATTGGCATCGAATGTGGTTCCATCACAGAAGACGAGCAGAGTCTTGGGCATGTTGGTCGGTCGAGTTATCGAATTGCGGCAGATCACAGAAAAGCACCAGGGATTGGTTGCGGTTGACTGGTCAAGTTGGAGGCGTATTTGTACTCGGGTACTGAATACCGACTGTCCAGCGGCGGCCAGAGCTGACGGTTATATCGCACGGCAATTGGTGCATCCGAACACACCTAGCCAAGAACATCTGTCTTCTTTGCATTCCAACTCGTCCTCCATTTGGCATGATTGGTGAATAGGAATCTGGGGAGGGGATGAGGTGAACCCTCAGGTATTCCACTGACCATGACGGGAACTTCGCGTTCGGTGGAAAATATCTCCTGGGCCAACCAAACGTGACATCGATTCCAATCGGCCAGATCGCAGGATGAACCGTGGGACAAAAGTTAAACTAATGGAGTAACGTTACATGAAGAATTTCTCGAAACCGGGTCGGTCAGCGCCTAATCTGCCTTGGACTTTAGAACTTGAAGGGCCCCTGATGGGGCCAGATCCCCGAAAGGCCCGAGGAGACCATTTTTATTCCAACAGTTTTGGCGAGATTTAGGTGATTCTTGTTCGAAGGGCTACCTAGCCAAACATGCTGTTACACCGTGAGCTGCCCCAAATTCGAACCGAACTTTACATGTTGGCGGCCTCATTTATGTTTAAACCGGGATCTCTCCCAGACTATTATCAGGGGCCCTCGTTTAGAGCGTACTGTAGAATAATCAAACTACGGAGACCGCCGGAAGAAATCTGATGTGGTGCGCTCCGGTGAGTCGACGGATTGTAACACCGGAATGGGTAAACTTCGATGGCAGGCTGTCATGGTAAGATTAGTAGGTAGGTAGGGAAGTAGAGTAGAAATGAGAGTGATGGACCGAATGATCAGTTCCCATGTAACACAGCCACGTGTGTGAGAGAAGATGTATACTGTAGCATTTCGACCGAGTGTTCACCCCATGTTACGCGTTACACAAGGTGTTCATTTTTACAAGTGTTCATTTCTCGGCAATCACGGCAAAATTACCATAAAAGGCAATCCGGTGTTTGCCGGAAGAGAAATTTTGCCTCTTTTTAGCCTATTTGAGCCTCAAAATCTGAATGTTACCGTTACGAATGTCGCAAGTGTTCAGTTCAGAGGTCCCCGTTACGCGTTACGTGAACACTCGGTCGAAATGCTACAGTATAGAGGCATCTTGAGACTGGATATCGTTCTCAGAGTGACGGGCGAATTACATGTCTTTGGGGTGACTCCTGCCGGAATAAGTTCACAACAGTTCTCTGGCAGATAGAACGCGACAGTATTTCCGAATCAGCGAATAGTGCCAGAGCTTCCGCGATGACTCATCGCGGAAGCTCCTCCCTTCTGTTCGCGGCGCCCAACCTGCGCAGAGATATTACAACATTCAGGAATGTTGGAGCACCGGGCTTCCTCTACGTCCTGATGGCACTAATTTTGTGCGAAGAACATTATGTACATCATGTGAACTTTACGTCCGATAGTAATCAAAGGTTTCAAGATTGTGCAGCTTCCGCATCTCCTGTGTCTCCGGAGTATAATCACGGAGGGAACAGCTCCAAAATTATTCATCACATTCTGTTCGTGTTGAGCGTGGCGGGTCAACCACCCCCTTGTTAACATTCAGACCTAAGCTATAGATTATTCGCCCTGGATGTGCTGTAGTGGGGTTATATTCGGATGGATTCGTCAATGGTGTTGACGAGATGATGGACGGCGAGAATGCGCCTTTGCTAGTGGAGTCTTTGAAGAAAATTGCCACGCGAAAATTTAAATTGCTAAAGTACTCACTCGTCTATCACTTGTCCTTGGGTTCCTCTGGATTCATATCGACCGCACGAGGCATTAAAATAGAGTGGGAGGTGGACGACTGCGTGAAACCACTTAAAATAACAGATATGGCGAGCTGCAACTGCTGGGTTATTGCATCGAACTCGGCAGGTCGCGGGGGCCCGGGGAGGTGAATGCAATCGCGGAGGGCGGGGTGGAGGCATGGTGGATGGATGGACATCGAATGTTGCCGCGGTGTAGAGAACCAGCTGTCGTATGGAGGCCTGCCGCCCAAGAACAAAAGGAAATCAAAATCACGAATAAAGAGAAAATGCGACGCACCAAGCTGGTAGTGGAGACACGAGGTCAATGGGAGGAGAGACGAAACGGAGCGCGGGTCCACTACATACCTAGAGCGCGGAGCTGACGGTCGAAGGAGGAGTGCCCAAAGCGGAGGGAGGCATCAGGGCCGAGATCGACTACGAGGGGACGCGACAGGCACATGATTCTCCCGACCGACGTTTTGGGGCAAGGGAGGAGGTGGGGCCTTTAAGACGTGTCTTAAAAAAACCGCGGTGTGACCTGCGGTGAAGTTGGAGAGTCGGATCCGTCCATTTGGACAATTGCGAGGCGACGTCTGTCTGCACGGCAATATCGAGATACGAGATTTCCGGTATTGTAGCGGCTGTCTAGGAGAGACTAGCACGGAGGAGGCACTAGCACAGTATGGGGCGAGTTGGACTTGCTCGATGGAATGGTTTGAAGTGGAACCAAAAGAATAATCCGAAGACGAGGTGGAGTCGCCCGAGGAAATATCCAGTGTGTTGGACGCTCGCGAGTAGTTTACCCCCTGGTCAGCAAGAGGAGCCTGGTAGTAGGACGCGAGTGGTTCTGAGTCCTCTCGAGCAAGCGTTGCGCGGAATTACGCGCCTTCTGAGTCGCAGCAAGTGGTCAGATTTCCATTCTGATCGTGATTCAACCATCCACAGAAATACTACTTATTACAGCACTCCGGCATGTTGGAACTTTGAGGCACCGGTGAGAGAACCACCTGCTTTTTATACGCCTCTATGGCATTGCGGAACTATAATACAGCGCTTGACGTGTGGTCGGCTTTGCAGACAACTGTTTCAACATATCTCAGATCGGGTCCGGAGGAGAAATGGTGATGACATCCCTTCCGTTCACGCAGTGGAAAAATCGTAGACCCCTCTTTTCATGAAGAGCAATGTTGCGCATATGAGTGCGAATTCCCGGGCGGTTTAGCTCACTATCTCAGCGACGCCTGCATTCTATCAATAGAACGGTGACGAACTGGGTTCAGTATTCCCGGAGAATCATTCAGGATGTTTTTGCATTTTTATCAAAACTGACAGTGGCAAACTTGGTTCGGTGCATTCTCACCCGGAGAATCATTCATCATGTTTATGGGTGGTAGCCCCGCCGAAGGAATTCAACCGCAGTCTGACAAACAAAAGAAGGTCAATGATCACTCCGAGTGGTTCACCGCTGGATGTTCTGAGGGTATAAGACCATGGTTGTTCAGGAGAGTTAAACCAGTCCCACTACCGAGCTTCAAGCCTTCAAACATCTGCCAACTCTTCGTTCTCGTACACATCTACCATGCCGATCATCCCGACACCTACAACATCATCAGTGTTGCTTCGACCGATTACTATGTCAGTCTCCACGGGTCTGCTGCTCCCGGTGCGCCCGTCGTAGTGAACGAAAGTTCCAACCTCGACACGCAGAAGGTACGGGCTCGATGGTTGCAAGGAAAGAAACCAGCTCTCAATTTCTACTTTCCAGTGGGAAGTCAAGTCCGACGGCAACAAATTCACTATCGGTCTTGCGGGGACCGCCGCCACGTTCGCTGTCGCCGCCGAAGATGTCTCGGTAAGCTCCCATTGCTACACCTTGCAGTGGCCAGCAAGACTGACACCTCGGCCAGGGTGCCAAGATTATCCTTCGGAGCGTCAAACAGGACTATGAACTCATCGAAGAAAAGTCTAACCAATACAAGTCGGCAGACCTCATCCTGATTTTCAGTGACGCACTCACATTCAAATGGTAGGATCAAAGTCAATGGAAAAGATCTGGTTTGGGATATGGTCAAGGCCGAAGACCTCACCCAGGTACACTCTATCTCGTGTTCGCAGTCCCAGATACTCAGTGGGAGGTTCACAGATCCAGGTCAAGCCCAGCAAAGAAGCCGTCAACGGCCTCTGGCTCTTCTTGAAAGCGAATTAGCTGTCGATATCGATAAATGACGTGTCTCTGATCTACCTGAATGATATGTCGTGTTCACTGTGCTGCTCACGAGTGGTTTGATTGAGATGAGGTGACGACGTCGATGTGCCATTTCGGGACCCGCGAGGAAGCGCTGGAAGTCCTTGTGACGCGCGTAGAAGAGCAGCACCAACAGCAGCCAAATAACCAAAACACCTTGCTGAGGACCACATAGTATGTTGTCCTCGGCCGCCGCTACAGCCGGTGCGCTTGCCGAAGCAGACGCTGATAGCGAGCGTGTGGAGCAGGAGGAAATGTGCACGGGGAGTCCCCGCAAGGTCGAGCCCCGCCTCGCACCAAGGACCTGCATGGGAAACATTACTGGGAGGGGAGGGGAGGGAATTGAATGGAAAGGAGACGCACCGCTAGGAAGATGAGGGGTCAGAGAAGATCGCGCAGCCAAGGCGCCGATGGCGAGGATCGGGTTGTGGCGGATGAGTTGAGTATGCGCTGCGACTGCGCTGCGAGAGGAACGAATGACGTACGTGATGGCAGCGAACATGGGTTGATATTTGCAGAACAGGGTGCTCAAGATGGACGTTGAGCCAATCGAGGGTGATCTAGCACGTCACAGCCTAGCAGGTGTTTGGTCGTCGGCATGGTTCGGGAGGAGGTCTTGACAAGGTGTCTCGTTGGCGGTGAAACCGGCCTCTTCACCCCCGATGCAGCGTAAGACTAGACCGCTTCAGCGTGTATACGATGTCGAAGAGAGTAACGGTCTTGCTGCATGACAGAGCAAGGTCATAGAGAGAAAAAGTAGAAGGGTAGAACACGCACCGCTTGGTGTGCTCCGTGTGCGTGACCTTCGCGAAAGACGTTCCTTGGAAATATTTCGAGGACGCCACGAGATGATGTCCGTGTCCTCAAACGAGCGAGCGAGCGGCCTTTGAACTCTGTTGGACGCGGGCGGCGGATCGGGGGTGGCTGAGGGAAGGGAAGGAGGAGGGGGTTAGCGATGGGATATAGAAGATGGGAGGTTAAGAGGGAGGAAACGAGACTCGACCAGCAGTCATTGGTGCAGTCGACGCCAGCGGACCGCACGACGCCAGCGGTGCACGACTAACCCATAGCGATCGTCCCATCCCAACCCTTTCTCCCCTTCTCTCGCGGACGAAGAGCCACGTATACGCACCGACACTGCTCGGGAGCACGCCGATCTGAAGACGAAGACCGTGCCCACCCATGCCCATGAGCGCGCCCGAGGAGTCGACGAAGACGAGGTCGCGACTGCCTGTGAGGGGTATGCGTTGAGGGAGGGTTAGAGGGGAGGGAGACGAGAGAGACGAAGGAGGGAGAAGGGCTGGTGTGGATGGAGAGAACAGAGGTGGCAAGCCGGAGATGCGCTTCCCGCTGGTTCTCTTGCTTCCCCTCCTCATCCTCCCCCGCCCCCATCCTCCCCCAACAAAGACGTGGGCAAAAATAAAATAATAATAATAAAATGCTGACTCAAAGCCAATGACACACCGCGCGCTTCCCTCGGTCTTTGCGACCCGACGGACGAGGAGCTCCCCCAAACGTCGGACGTGCGCGCGCCGTCGACATCCGCTTTCTCAAGAAGGAAGGAGGGTTTCGTTTTTCGGTTTTTTTAAAGGATTCATGTTGTATTCATTTCACGTCAGCCTCGTGCCGTTCAGTGGTATAAAGTCGAACTTTGCAGCCAGCCAAAATACCGTAGATCTGCAATGGAAGTCACTCCAATCTTCAGTGCCCTCGCCCTCTTCGTTGGTTTCGCACTACTTTACTTCAAACGCTCTCCTGTACGTCCACTTTGTTTTGTTTTTGAAGCACTGCGTCGAGTTGTTGTTGACCATTTTTCAGTTGGAATCCGTCCCGTCCGTCGGCCCTTCGGGTTTCATCTCCTCGTATCGTGCTGCATTAGAGTACCTCCGCAACGCGCCGAAAATTATACAAGCAGGATATAACCAGGTACTGAGCTCAAATTGTGTTTTTTTTTTTTTCCAGTGACCCGACAAGATTCCCGCAGCACAAATCGGTATTCCGCGTCCCTTACCTCGACAGATGGGTCGTCGTTCTCAGTTCCCCGAAGTTGATCGACGACCTGCGCAAGGCGCGCGATGACGACCTCTCCGCCGCGCATGGATTCGGCGCCGTGCGTATTTTTTCTCGCTCCTAGTTCAACTACATGATATCGAGTATGGATTCACAGACCCTTGCGGTGAACTACACTCTCGGCGCGGGCTTCGTCACGAACCCGTACCACGTCCGCGTCATTCAGTCTTCGCTCACGCGGAGCATCAAGACGCGGTTCGAGGACATACAGGACGAGATCGCCGTCGCGTTCCAGGCCGAGATTTGCTATTCGGACTCTGATATTAACAGTAATTCCCCAGCTATATTCGCTCACGATGATAATTTACTGACGCGAGGACATAATAGAAATAGAGTGGGTTGCGGTCCCGGCCTTGCGAGCCGTTCTCCGTGTCGTTTCGCAGACGAGCAATAGACTGTTTGTCGGGGTTGACCTCTGTCAGTATCCTCCCGATCTATCACCCAAGTTCAATTCAATCCGGAGAATATGGCTGATATTCCATGGCAGGCCGCAATAGCGACTACAGGGGCCTCATCGTCGAGTTCGCCGAAGACGTGATAAAGCGCGCGAGCGTCATCAATCTGTTTCCAAATATCCTCAAGCCGTGAGCGTGCATACCTCGTCGGGGTATAAACGTTACTTACCGAAATATTCAGGCTTGTGGGACCCATGTTGTCTCCCCTGCCACGGGGCATGGAACGTGCGAAGAAGTATCTCGTGCCCTTGGTTGAAGAACGGCTCCGCCTAGAGAACGCCTACGGTGCAGATTACGACGGGCGCCCGGTACGTGCACTATTTGAAAACAAATCAAGTAAATTTCACCATTAGCCTATTCAGAACGACCTGATCTCGTGGCTCCTGCACCACGCCACAGGCGAAGAACGGACCGTGGATAAGCTGATCCAGCGCATCCTCATGATCAACTTTGTCGCCATCCACACCACTGCCAACGTACGTCTCCCCATTTCATTTCGGCTGCAGGGGAAGGTAGTAATCAATAGTGACGACATGTTTCTGCGACAGAGCTTCACCCAGGCGCTGTACCACCTCGCCGCCGCTCCAGAATACGCTGCACCGCTTCGCGACGAGCTTGACGCTGTCGTGCGCGAGGAAGACGGCTGGAGCAAGGCTGCCCTGGGTAAATGTATCAAACTGGACAGCTTCCTCCGAGAATCTCAGCGCTTCAACGGTGTCAGTGCCAGTGCGTCTCCTCCTTCCTTCGTCTTCTTCTTTCCTTCCACCGATCATCGACGCCAACCGATGTTTTTTTTCCTGTTTGCAGTCAACATGAACCGCATGGTCACGAACCCAGCGGGGTTCACGTTCTCTGACGGCACGCACCTGCCGCACGGGAGCTACATCGCGGCCGCAACGTATGCGACGCATCACGATGACGCGAACTACGTGCACGCGGATGTCTTCGACGGCTTTCGTTTCGCGCGCATGCGGGGGGGTGAAGGGGGCTCTACGGAGAGCGCCAAGTTCGGGATGGTCACGCCAGATGCGACGTTCCTCTCGTTCGGGCTAGGGAAACATGCATGTCCCGGCGTACGTTTTTACCTCGATTTCCACACGTATCGCTCACCGGTCAAATCTAAATGGCAGCGGTTCTTCGCAGTCACAGAGCTCAAACTCATGCTCGCGCACATCCTCCAGAATTACGATGTCAAACTTGAATCAGAGCGTGAGGGTGTGCGTCCGCCGAGCGACTGGTTTGGGACGACGTGCGGGGCAAACCGGGCTGCGAAGGTGCTTTTCCGAAAGCGCCGATAGAGCACGTGATGAAGTTGAATATTTGGTTCAATTTTTGGATCGTGGAGTTGGAAAGCGGTCGGTTGATTTATTTGTTGTGCGAGGGTTTTGAACTACGTGTATAGTTACTACCTTGATATATGTGGTTGCAGATACGGATCTGACTTGAGCCCGGGGGCCGCCTGGGGCGCGAGTACTTGTTTTTTTTATTCTTCCATCAGGAGCGAATAATATCCTTTTCTTGCCATCGACTTCTCGGATTAATTCGAGCTGACTAAAGTTAGTGCTTCTCCGGCATATCGGTGATTTAAACAGCAAGTTTAGTGGTAAGTAATGACCACCCGCCCGATGACAGTATCAACATCGGGCGGGGTGGTCATTACCATTACACTTGCTGTACATATTTATACCTCCCACTTATTAAGTTCGCCCAGCTTACTAAGTTGCCTGTTGAATTGCTGACCCTCTGCTGTGACCCCCACAACCTTCAAAGTTCACTTTTAAGTGCAAGCCATCGGACTTTGATGCGGCAGTCCGGCGATCATTGATCCAAATCATTTAGGTCTCACGGTTGATTCGTTCCTTCGGTTGAAATACAATTCAAGCACGTATATTCGGAAGCGTTCATAATATAAATTTTGCGGTCATGAAAGATAGATGGATACACTAAAGAACGCGATGCCCAGATTAATACGGCCCCAATGATTGAAAAAGCCCTGTAAGTTTGATGTCGACGAACCGATCTCTAAGCCAGCACCGTTGTTGCTCCGGCAAACAGGCTGAGGAACAACACGAAGAGTCCTGTGAAGGGTAGGGCTTTCCCGCTCAGAGCCGCCCCTGCTTTTGCTGTTGTGCTCGGGCTGCTGGATCCCGCAGAGCTTCCTCCACCGGAGCCACCACCTGTCGTCGAGGTGCCGCTCTGAAGGCCGGCACACGGACCCTGTGAGGCGATGTAAAACTCGTCGGACAGAGCTGTGAAGCTGCCAGCATGGTTTTTGTCGGTAAAGTTCGCGCGGACCTACATGTCGTTCAAGCAAACGATCGCAGAAATATGGCATGGGCTTTTTACCTTGAATGCGCCGGCCGACAACTGGAACTTGTCGATTGGGAGCTCTACGACTGTTTGGATGGTTGAATTCTAGCAGCGATTTGTACTAAGAACAATACGGTGGACGAGCTAGGCGCAAGCTTACCAATACAACTGAGCCTACGCTCTCCAAACTTGGGGACTTCACCACCTCCATAGTCATTTGCGGAACATTCGTTCCACCCTAGAAGATTTATGAATATCGGAAAGAGAAGCGAGTTTCGAGTCTCATGCTTACGAAAAAGGAATCGTCGATCCAGGACGGACCGGCGGTTATTGAGCCTACAGTGCTGATGTTGTTGAGGTAGTACACGGTACCTGCCAGTGGCTGGCCGAGTTGTAGAGGACTATAGTTGGGGGCCGTGACGCTGACGACAGGAGTAAAGCTCGGAACGGTGCAGAGGAATGCGTCAGGTTGGGAGAGGATCCACGATTTGGAGAGGACGCTGATGGGGCCCTCAGGTGTTCCAGGATCGTCTCCTAGGGCAACCGTGGTATTGTAGACGGTGCCATTCAAGCGGATTTGATAGTTGCCTGGAGGCGTGGCGGCGCTAGTCCAAGCCCCAATGTCGGTACTCAAAGGAGCGCCCACGTCGTTACCGTGGTCATCTGCGCGCAAAGTTAATGAAAACTGTGGAGGATGTTCGGAAGGCTTTTTACTCAAGATTTCCACGACATTTAGGTTGCTGTCTGGATGACAAGAAATGAGAACAATCGCTGGTAATCCTCTCAAAATCGTCTCACCTAGTAACTCGGCCGTAATATTCCTCAGCTAAACCAATGGATTGTCACCGGATGCGCTACATTTAACTGGATGCACGCACCGTCTGGAAGACCCCGCCGTTATATATATACTCGAAGGTGATGAAGTCCCCCGCTTTGATGGTGTCTCCGGCGGGAACAGTAACAGTCGCGTTTCCAAGTGAGGTTGAGTTCTGGGCAGACACAAGTGCGGAGAGAAACAGAAGGCCAAGAGAAGGCAGGGCCATTTTGGAGACGGTAAATCGCGGGGGGCACAATGTGCCATTAAATAACAACAGGGGTAGACTGTAGTATCCGCGGCAATCAGAGATGATTATCACTCGCGCTTATTTTTTTTGACAGATCCAAGACTATCGATAAATGCATCAATTTTAGGGTGAGCACAGTATCTGTACCGACAGAGAGCTACTGCGTTCATACGAGCGATCAAGCAACTATGGAATGGACGAGGGTTAATCCTCCCTCACAGATACTGCTTAAGGATTCACTTTTGATATCGCTTCACCGAATCCACGTGTTTTGTATAATTCCAAGGGGGTGCGGGCCGGACAAGCCGGGACCTAGGGCAGGGAGGGTGGTCGGCCAAAAGGTCAGTTAAAAAAAAATAATGACCTCCCTTGATTCAAGTTGAAATGGCCTGTGGTGCATCCTACTAAGTTACAGAACACTGTCTACCACCTATTTGGCTCAAATCGAGCATTTGGAGGAGGGCAATCACTCTTCTTCGCTATTTTGTCCCATTTTGGAAAGATCAGCCATCAATGTGGTCATATTTGACAGTGGGATCAAATGTGGAACATAGGTACTGAAGGCCTCTGAAAGTAAAGCTGCATTGAAGGAAGGTGTCTGAATGCCCGCCAGTGCTCACTTCGTCAATATTGAATACATCCAGCATGTTGATGCTGCCAAAAAAGAAATATTTCCTTATTTGGACATCACGTGGTAGGGTGGGTCCCGCAAACGGTCGATAATAAAAAAAACGGCATAAGGTGTTTTTTTTTGTTTTCCGTACCCCCTTGTATAATTCAAGTTATTCAACTGTCCGCAGGCTGTCCATCACATTCAAGTCTAATAAGCGCTTCATCAATCCAACATGAGACAAACGGAGGGTCTGGGTGAAGCGATAGTTATCATGGGACAGAAGAATTTGAAGGCTCAGGACAAGCTAACCTTACAAAGAAAATCGCCAGCTAATCTCTTTCAAATCTGGCCCGATTATCTGGGTTTCCGAATCGGGGTCAAGAGCGTACAAAGTTCTGACACCCGGATCATTTGATCCATTAGTTACTTGGCAGCTCCTGGCGACATGTGAAAGGACTGCGCAGGTACGACTACTACATAGCTAGGGCAAAGCTTTTAAGCTAGCGTTCGGAACACGTTCCCCAAAATTGCCGAAAGCCTGAGTGTTAATGTACTGTAGTCAGACATTTTTATTGTGCCAAAACAAGTTGACCTTGCAAGTGCAGTGACAAGAATCTGACTGGCAGTGAATGAATCTTCCAACTACACCTGAGTATTTCGAAGGTTCGTCATATGCATCTCAACCGTTCCGTGGTACAGTATAGTAATAGTTTGCGCGCCACAAACCGGCATCATTTGAATAGCCGTGCCAAGGCTTTGAACTTCCGGTTACAACAGAAGCCGGAGTCAAAACAACTGTTGTTGGAGCTCGATTATTTCTTCTGCCATTATTGTGTAGGCTTCAAGTACGAGATTATGTAAATTGAAATGGGATATTCACATAATTTAATTGAACAAAGCCATTGGTACGATATCATTCTTTACTAACAAGATCTGAAATTGGGCAGATACGAAGCTGATACCTCATCTATGTAGACAGTGGTGCACTAATCCTGGCCTCTGCGCCTCGGATTTCTGAGAAATCGCCCGAGCTCGAGAAACTTGACTGTGAGAGAATTCAACATCCCCGAGATGGCGAGCATTGTTGAAATTCGGCCACTGTCGATGTAACTGCTGTTGTCACATCGATGTCCGCCTCAATCATTTTCTATGATATTCCCTCGAGTCTACCCAACTGCTGTTGGTCTCCCAATCTTTGGAAAACAAGGCGGGTTGCCATATCGATTGTGGCTGTCTTCCCAAGGATCTAGAATTAGGATTAATTCTCCAGATATGCGCTCAACTTCAAACGCATCCCGTACCGAACCGTCTGGGTCGAATACCCTGAAATCGAGGCACGATGCAAAGAGATCGGGGCTGCTCCGACCCGCACGCGTGAGCAAACTTGGGGAAAGACGCTCGAAAATCTGACCCCCAAAGGCGAAGAAGATGTCGTTCAATGGAAAAAACTGAAGGACGGATTTGCAAAGGTAGATGAGTGGATTCGGGCGAAGGGGCTGATAGTTCTTACCTTATGGGTGAGACCCTCTGTTACGCGGACATGTGGATCGCGGCATACGCTCAGTGGATAAAATTGGTTCTACCCGACAAATGGGAGGGAATGACGTCCTGGCATCAAGGTAGGTGGGCAAAACTTTTGAAGGTTTTGGAGGACTACGAGACGATTGTGTAGTTTTACGTTGACCGTCTTTTAAAGTCTTAGCATCTTTATAAAACCATTCCCTCTCGCAAGAGTTGGCTCCGAATTCCGACCTCGGAAACAATCGGACGACACTAAAAAAGATCAGGCGCAGGTGCCTGTAAGTCGTACCAGCACCTCTTTGTTACGGCCATCATGACCTTGCTACCTACCTGAATTCGAATCACTCAACTCAAGCACCTACCTAGAGTATCTGCGCCACGGATGTGAAGTAATCCCAGACACGTCGGTTGATCATGAGAAATGGCATGTTCAACACATCAACGTCGTAATACTATCAATCAATGCCCCACGCCTTTCTCAAACACCGGTAATCGACTCTACCTCCTCAAAGTTGTACAGCGGCTCAAGTGGGCATCGCGCTAAAAAGGGGCGTTCA